>JAAALK010000284.1:16802562-16923508 GCA_019279435.1 Zizania palustris
GTACAAGGTAACTACAGCGTGCTGCTCGGGCACGACTGGATTCACGCAAATTGCTGCATTCCTTCTACCCTACATCAGTGCCTGATACAGTGGGACGATGATGAGGTGGAGGTCATTCCCGCGGATACTTCGGCCCAAGTAGCATTGGCCGATGTATCAGTTGACACCGTCCATAACAAAGTAGAGTGTCTGTCAGGTAGAGATCTTTCGGATTACGATTTTGTTAGCGTATCTAGAGTAATTTTGTACCAGTGTCTGTAAAGCCGGTTGGAGTAGCACGGCTGTTTTTGTATTAATAGTCATGTCTAGCAAGAGTAATCTAGATTGGCTAAAGTCTCATGTGGAGCAATATCGGTATAGTAAAGATGGTATTAACGAGGCCATCGGGGACTTTAGCAAAGTAGAGAAATTAGGACAAGGTTTTGCATCGGCCAATCCCTTGGAGGAAGTTGACATAGGTAATGGTAGTACCCCAAGGCCGACTTTTTTAAACCAACGTTTACAGCCTGATGAAAGGGCTGAAGTAATAGAGTTACTTTGGTCGTATGTCGATTGTTTCGCGTGGGAGTATAGCGATATGTCAGGACTAAGCCGCGAGCTCGTGGAGCATCGGCTGCCTATCAAGTCCATTGTTGGCGTAAAAGATTACGCTAACAGGTTTCTGTAGAAAAGAAACTAACAAACGAAGTGTTTGCGAAGCAAACTATTCCAAGCCTCTGAAAGGATAATAGCTTAGAATAGTTCGAAAGTGTGTATTGATTCACTTGTAATCGGTCCCTATTACAGGGTGAAATGGGGGGTATTTATAGGCCCAAACATTAAGGAAAAGACCTATTTACCCCTCTATTACAACCGACATTAAGGAAACTATTCGGTTTCCTTAATAGGGCTAAAATGGTAAAAGACTAATCTAATAGGATAGAAGATAAGTCTTCCATCTTAGCTGGCAGAAAAGATCCTGGAAGGCTTTGGTTCGAAGATATACTTCGAACCAATGCCAGTCTTCGGACTCCGAACGAGGTTCCAAGCCACCTTCGAAGATGACCTTCGGACTATCTTCGAACTGGTTGGCTGTCTTCATGTTGCTTGGCAATAACCCCGAAGATGGGATATTTTCCCCCAACAGTAGCCCCTCGAATACGCTTCTCCGTTCGACCTGTAACGTTAGGAGAGCAGTATACGGAAAGAAAAGATAACCAATCATAGGGGTTATTGATTTTTGTTTTATCTCCGAAATACATGAAGATATGAACTTCGAATCAGTCATAAGGTAATTACTTTTCGAACTATCTTAGAACTGACTCAAGAAGTTCGAAAGTCTTTTTAGACTTAGAAAATATAACCGTTAGTTTCTGTTTCTAACGGAGTTATACGAGGCGTTATTTTCGGAGGAAAATAACAGGCGGGAATGCGAAAGGGCAGAGCCCAAACGGTAACAAACGGAAAGTTTTAGGCTATAAATAAAGAACTCTGGAACTTACTCGATTACCTTTTCACCGCTCGCTCCCAGTCAAAAGCCTTTTGAATTCTTGAGTTCTTGAGTTCTTGAGCCCTAACTTTCGAGTTCTTGAGCCCTAGTTTCCCATTCTCTCAAGTTGATCCAGCAATCACGATGGTGAAGACCAAAGGATCAGCGCCGCCTTCGACCTTGGCTCGGCAGCAGGCAGCCGCAGCAGCAGCGGCGGCAACATTGGCGGCGGGACCCTCGATGCAGGCGGCAATGTCCATGGCGGCAGGGGGGAGAAATCCCCAATCCCCGATGACCAAGGTCTGTGCCCTCCATCGACCAAATATTTGGATCAGTCCTTTGAATTGGGACCTTCGACCTGCAAAGAGAGTCCTTGGCAATCACAGCAGGAGGTAAGATTAGCAATGGGGTAATGATTCGGAAGCCGGGCAAAGAATCAATTCCATCACCGAGACCCGGAGAAGTTGTGGTGTTCGAAGCTTTTTTCGAAGCGGGCTTGGGCCTCCCTGCTGTAGATTTCTTGACCGAAGTCCTTGACTTGTTTCATGTAACCCTCCCCCAGCTGTCTCCGAATGCTGTAGCTAGATTAGCTATCTTCGAATGGGCTCTGAGAGCCGAAGGTTGTGAGGGGAGGGCTGAAGTCTTCGCAGCACTGCATAGAGCAACTTGTCAGCCGAAGACTTCCGTAGGCTCCGGAGGTGAAAAAGTATTGGTTGCCTTCGGAAGCATCAATTTTAGGCTTCGTGATGAATATGCACTGCAATTCCCTGCCAAAGCCATCAATGCTAGATGGTACACCGATTGGGTTCTGAGGTGGTTTTATGCTGAAGTTGGAGTGGGTAGTCCTCTGGCTGGTCCCCTCAAGGAAATCCAATTCCGGAAGGAAGCCTTAGTGCAACCTGACGAAGGTCAACTCGAAGCTCGCCTCAACTTGCTTCAGAAAATCAGCAAAAGGTTGAGCATGCGGGACTTAGCCGAAGAGTTCATCGGACTTCAAATTCCTCCGTTGATGGCCAACTGGCCTATCGTCTTCGAAGATGACTCGGAAGGCGGTCTTCGCAAGATAAACTATACTTCGAGCCCTGCAGGTAACTTCGAAACCAACATGCATAATACATATTTACTTCGAAGAAAGATTAACTTGAGTTATTTTTAGCTTCTTCAGCCCCTATTACTTCAGAGCAAATTATAAGGGCTTCGGAGAAGATCTTGGGTGCTCCAACTCCGTCAGAAAGGAATGGCGAATCAAATTAATCGGAAGTTGGGAGCGATCTAACAGAGTATGGGGAATGTTGGAGTTAACTCCGCCCCCTCTGATGGACTGGGTGCCTCAAGAGAAAGGACCCAAGAAGAGAGTAGCCGAAGCTGGAGCATCTAGCTCCGCAAGGACTCCGACGAAGAAGGTGGCTCGGAAGCCGAAAAACCTCGCACCTTCGAGCTCAAGAGCTTCGGCTTCTAGCTCTAAAGAAGACGAAGGTATTTTACTAGTAAGATTAATTGACGAAGATGCAGCTCAACGAAGTATTCTCATTGAAGACACTGCAGGTATTCTGGAGCCTCAAACCAACATCGAAGAAGTAAGAGCTCCGGATACTCAGGGAGAACAAATCGAAGCCCCTATGAGTGTGAATGAGGCCGAAGTGCCTGCGAACATACCGGAGTCTGGAGACAATGTTGATCAACCAATGACTTCGGTAGTTCAGGAAGACACAACGCAGGCCGGAGTTTCAATGGATGAAGGGGAAGTCGAAGTCACTATGGCTTCGATTCTCGAAGAAGTAACGAGGGCTCTTCAGGACGATGCTCCTGTAGCCCAAGATTTAACGGCTGATTCGGATGAGGACTACACTTATGATCCTCCGATCAGCCCGGTGCTTGATATTCCAGAGAATATCGAAGGTAAATTTTGCTTAATTCTTATCAATTTTTGCAAAATTATACAATGTGTAATATTTTTGGTTTTTCAGAGCCTCCTGTTGTCGAAGTATCCCTCGAAGATACAACTCTAAGACCTTCGACAACTTCGGGGCCGCAACCGGGAGTTGCTCTACCGGGGCCTGGAAGAGGAAAAAGACACATCGAGCCCCTCCCAGCTCAAGGATCGACTTCATCTGAGTCAACGGACGAAAGTGAATCGACTGAGGGGGGGCCATCTTCTGAAGTTCCAAGGGCCTCGGAAGAAACCTCCGGACCTTCGCTAAGCAGGGCTGACCAGAAAGCTTCGAAACTGCTTCCTCTCATAACTCCTTTTTTGGAGGAGAAAACCGGACTTGGGACTTTGGTTAAACCTTTGGGTGAAGCCAGTCGCCAAGTCGGGGAAACAGAACTGGTAGCCCGTTTAAGCAGAGTGAAGGGTTCGGAGCTTAACCTTGCTGTGGAAAGAGCAGCTTATCAGGTATAAAGCATCTTCGAACCAAATAATGAATTATATATGAATAATTTCTTATTCTAGTTTTTCTTTTTCTTAGCAAGCAGTCTTAGCCCGCGCTGCAGCTTTGTCGAATGAAAACGAAATTGCTCAACTTCGGGAAGAGAACGAAACTCTTCAAAGAAATCTTAACTTCTCCGAAGGTCGAGTATCTCAAATGGACAATGTGATAATAGCAGAGCGAAGGGCTAGGCAAAGTTTGGAAGCTGCAAGGAAAGAGCTCGAAGCAGAAAGAGTTGTGCTTCGAGCGGAGATTGAAAGACTGCGGACGGAGGACGCTGCGAAGGACTCCGCACTTGTAAGGCTACAAGAAGAGGCTGGCCAACTCCGAACTCAAAAGAATGCTTTGACTACGGAGAACGCTCGAATCTCCGGAGTTTTAGCTGAAACAACTTCGGCCAAGGATATGCTTATTGAAGAAAAGGTTAAGTCGGAGAAGGTGGCTTCGGAGGTCATTGAACAAATGTTAGGTGTCTTGGAGTACTTCGGTACTACTGGATCACTACCTTCGGATGACAATGTAACTCTGCTGCGCCGGCTAAAGAGGATCCAAGGAGCAGCGAAGCAAATGAAGACGGCAGGCATACGTTATGGAGAACTCTCCGGACAAGTGTCTGCCCTTGGAATACTTCGCTACTACGAGGATTTGGGCCGATCAATCACTCCGAGCGCACAGGGCTCCATCATCTTCGACGACGACCGACTTTTAAAACCTTCCGAAGGTGTAGCTGTTGCTTGGCGAGCCTTCCAGACTTCATGGAGAGCCGAAGGTCGATCTGCGATCAAGGCTTGGATTGACGAAGGCCAACGCCAAAAGCAAGTTCGGAGCCAAGCTTCGAGCAGTCAGCCTCCTCCGAACCCGCAGGTTTAGGATTATTAGGATTTTTTGATTATGTAAAGCTGATGCTTGTAAATATTTATCAATGAAAATCTTGTTTGTCATATTTTTAGGCTTTGCCTCTTATGGAAGATATCGAAGTGTTAGAGCTTAACAGCGAACTTCGCTCACTGTGGAACACCTTCGAACTTCTAAAGAGTTATAAGCGTCCTCGATTTCTTATCCCTCGAGATGACTCCGGCGTTATTGCGCCCGAAGTAATCAAAGACATATTGTCTTATATTAAAAAGGAAAATAAAGAAAGCGACGCAAACACCTCGTCTTCTGAAGACACTAATTGGTCCGAAGACGAAGGTGAAGCCCAAAATAAAAGATCTGAAGATCTTAGAAGCTGGGAGAGAAGCCCCGAGCGGCTTCGAACTTGGGCCGAACTTCAAACAAGAGCAGAAGGATTTTAGAGCTTCGAAGGGGAGGAAGAGAGTTAAACGTAAAGTTCTTAGAACTTCCGATGTTGGAACTAGTCGTTCCACCCCTAGCTCTCGGGACCGAAGAGGTCTCCGATTCCTTCTTGGTATAGATACCAATTTTTCATAATGTAATCTGTAATACATTTATTTTGATAATGAATGCCGATTTAAAATTGTCTCCATATTACTAGCCCCTCTTTGGGCATAAGCAACTTCGAACTGTATTCAAAGATGGTTATGCGCAAAGAAAAAACTTCGGAGTACAATTTTTTCTTGGGGGTTCGGAGCCCCTCTGTCATTTAAAGATCTTTTGAAATCTTATGAAATGTCTTCGACTATCTGTAGTCAGAAGAATGGTAACTTGGTACCTTTGTTTATTTCATGAAAGAGATCAATTGAGATAACTTCCAGGACACTTTAATGTCTTAAAAAATTTTGTCGCTTTGGACTTATATGAACAGACATTCGGAGCTCATGGCTGAAATGCTGTTTTGCTTTAGCCACCTTCGGCTGTTTTTTGCGGAAATCTACCAGCCGGAGCTTGGATTTCGCAGAAATTGGCCACTTGGGCTCTTTTTTGCAGAAGTCTACCAGCCGGAGCTTGGACTTCGCAGAATTTGGCCACTTGGGCTCTTTTTTGCAGAAGTCTACCAGCCGGAGCTTGGACTTCGCAGAATTTGGCCACCTACGGCTCTTTTTACGGAAGTCTGACAAGCTGCAGCTTGGACTCCGCAGATTTTGGCCACCTTCGGCTCTTTTTACGGAAGTCTACCAGCGAAGCTTGGACTCCGTAGAGTGTGGTTTTGGGCTCTTTTACGGATGCCTACAAGCCGATGGCCTGGGCTCCGGATTATGTCAGCCCCCACGCCGGAGGCTTCGACTTTAAGGGTTCGAAGTCCGGAAATACAGCCCTGCTTAATACACTTCCCTCTCGAACGACTTCTGTCCCAGCGCGTCCGCTCGGGAGACTAGGAGCGTCAAGGGGAAGGCACGCTACAGGATGTATGCTTTATTAATTTAGAGGTGATTACAAGCGAATTACAAGGAGCCCTTATGCGAAGTATCGCTTTAGGTGCTCCGCATGCCAAGTATGTGCTAACTCTTCACCTTCTAAATTAGCTAATTTAAATGAACCAGGGCGCCCCGAGCGGACGATTAGATATGGACCTTCCCATTATTGCCTAACTTCCCTGGTGCTATAATGCTTCGTAGAACAAGATGACCCGGCCTTAACTCGCTGAGCTTAACCTTCGGGTCATACCAAGTCTTCGTCTGCTGATGATACTTTGATAAATTGGCTACAGCTCGAAGCCTTGTTTCTTCTGACAAATCTAACGAAGCTTGTCTTTCTTCTTCTATGTCTGGTTCGGTGCTGCGAAGTGATCCTCCTTTGAGCTCCGTTGGAGTCATAGCTTCATCTCCGAATAGTAGTCTGAACGGAGTAAAACCTGTGGACCTTGTTTGCGTAGTCCGAATGGACCACAGAATCTTCGGAAGCTCTTCGGTCCACAGTCCCTTTGATAATCCTACTATTCTTCGATTTAGCCCTGATAAGATATTTCCATTGGCTCGCTCAACTGCTCCATTTGACTGAGGATGTCTCACTGCAGCAAAACATAGTTGAATGCCTAAGTCTTCGCAAAACTTCCTGAAGGGTTCTGCGTCGAACTGTGTTCCATTATCAACTGTGAGATATCTAGGCACTCCGAACCGACAAATAATGTTTTTCCAGAAGAATTTCTGTACATTATTCGAAGTGATAGCTGTTAAGGGTTCTGCTTCCACCCACTTAGAAAAATATTCGATAGCTACCACTGCGAACTTTAGATTTCCCTTTGCTAACGGAAAGGGACCAATTAGATCCATACCCCATCTGGCCATAGGCCATACTGGAGCAATGATTTGAAGAGCTGTTGGTGGGCGATGACTCCGTCGACCCATCCACTGGCATCCTTGGCAAGTGCGGACTAAGCTCTCCGCATCAGCTGTTATTGTGGGCCAATAAAGCCCCTGGCGAAGTGTTTTTCCTGCCAGAGCTCTAGGGGCTAAATGGCTTCCACAAAGGCCTTCGTGAATTTCTCGAAGAATTTCTTGGCCTTCGGCTTGAGATATACATCGGAGTAGAGGGGAACATACTCCGGCCTTGTATAATATACCGTTGATTAACTGATAGTTTCTTGCTCTGAGCTTTAACCTTGACAATTGGGGCTCTTCGGGCAAATTCGTTCCTCCTTGCAAGAGTTCTATGATTGAATCCTTCCAATCTGCACTAGGAATGCAGAGAATCTCTGCAGAAGCAACTTGTGGCACCGAAGGTATATTGAGCTCCTCGTAGAAAGCTTCGTCAGGCACATCCACAGCTCCGGCAGCAGCCTTCGCTAAAATGTCCGCTTGCACGTTTTCAGCTCTTGGTATACTCCGAATGGAAATACCCTTGAAATGTGCTTCGATCTTGCGAATTTCTTCTAAGTACTTTGCAAGCTGTGGATGTCGGACTTGAAAACTTTTGTCTACGTGCCCTGCTACTATCTGAGAATCTGTTTTATAATTATCCTTGTAGCCCCTAGAGCACGTGCTTTCCGGAGTCCCAATAATATTCCTTCGTACTCCGCTATATTATTGGTAGACTTAAAGTTGAGTCTTGCGGAGTACATTGCTCTTTGACCTGACGGAGAAATTAATACTGCCCCAATGCCTGCTCCGGATGCTTGGAAAGCCCCATCGGAGTAAATAGTCCAGACTCCGTCATCTGATTTCTCCGGAGTCAACTTCGCAGGTGGAGTCCACTCTGCTACGAAGTCTGCTAGGACTTGAGATTTGATAGCTGTCCTTGCCAGGAAAGATATGCCGAAGGGTGCTAGTTCTACTGCCCACTTTCCAATTCTTCCAGTGGAATCTTTGCTTCGGAGCATATCTCCTAAAGGATACGAAGTTGGTACAATTACATTGTGAGCCAAAAAATAATGTCTTAGCTTCCTCGAAGCCATTATCAGAGCATAAACGAACTTCTCAAGTTCGGAGTATCTTGTCTTTGCTCCTGACAATGCTTCGGATACAAAATAGACAGGATTTTGGACCAACTTCCCATTGATATCAGCTTCTCTGACAAGGACTGCGCTGACTGCTGAGCCTGTGGCTGCAAGATACAGAAGTAGGGTTTCGTCCGCAATAGGCACCGTAAGTGTAGCAAGATTGCTGAGATAATCTTTAATATCTTCGAAGCTTTTCTGACACTCCGGTGTCCATGCAAAATCTTCGGACCCTTTCAAGGCTTTAAAGATTGGCAAGCTCCTCTCCGCAGATCTTGATAAAAACCTGCTAAGTGCGGCTAGACGTCCAGTCAGCTTTTGCACTTGCTTTAAATTCTCCGGAGGAGCCATCTTCTGCAGCGCAGTTATTTGAGTAGGGCTAGCTTCAATTCCCCTGCTTGAAACTAAGTACCCTAACAACTTTCCAGCCTTAGCTCCGAATATACATTTTTCGGGGTTAAGGCGGATCCCACATGCCCGAAGGCTATTGAATGTTTCTGCTAAGTCTAGGCTATGTTGGTGCTTTAAAGCACTCTTTATTACAATATCATCCATATAGGCCTCCACATTGCGACCTAATTGATGACCTAGAGCCTTAGCAACTAATCTTGAAAAGGTAGCTCCGGCATTTCTTAGGCCGAAGGGCATTCTTACATAGCAGAAGACTCCCGAGGAGTTACAAAGCTCGTCTTGATTTCATCTTCGCGCTTCAACCATATTTGATGATATCCGGAATACGCGTCGAGGAAGCTTAGTAACTCCGAACCTGCAGTGGAGTCAACTAGTTGATCAATTCGGGGCATGGGGTAGGGGTCACGTGGGCACGCTTTATTCAAAGATGTGAAATCAATGCACATGCGCCACTTTCCGGAAGACTTCTTCCTGACGAAGACTGGGTTGGCTAGCCATTCTGTATGGGCCACTTCTCTGATAATCCCAGCCTTCAACAGTTTTTCAACTTCGTCCTTAGCTAGAGCAGCTCTCTCTGCGGACATCTTCCGGAGCCCTTGTCGAACAGGCCGGGCCTTCGGGTTTACAAGCAAGCTGTGCTCAATAATATCCCGATCGACTCCGGTGATATCTTCGTCAGACCAGGCGAAGACATCCAAATTTTCTCCTACAACCTTTTCCAAGGAAGTTGCAACTTCGGGAGGTAAATCTTTACCAAACTGAAAAGTGTATTCTTTACCATCTTTGACAATGATCTTCGTTGCAATCTCTCCTTCGGGACTTGGTCTTGGAAACGATTTCTTCGAAGCTTCGGAGGAGGCTGAAAAAATTTCTCCATTTTCTTGGACACTGTTTACTTGCCTCGGATCAAGAGGGGGACCATGACCATATTCTGCTCTCCGAGCTATGGCTTGATCTCCGAAGACTGTCAGAACTCCTGATTGTGTGGGCATCTTCATGCACAAGTAATTGTGATGCGCCACAGCTCCGAACTGATTCAACATGCCTCGGCCAAAGATAACATTATAAGCATACGGGGCATCTACTACATCAAAGATAACTTCCTCAGTTCGGGCTAGTAAACCTTCTCCGAAGGTTACTTCCAGGCCTATCTGGCCAAGTGCATCTAGCGGAGGTCCTGCGAAGCCTTGCAGAGGACGAGCCGCTGGGAGAAGATGCTTCCGGGAAATGCATAGCTGATCGAAGGCTTGCACAAATATGATATCTGCCGAGCTACCTCCGTCAATTAGCACCCTTCGGACTTCAGTTCCGGCAATATCAGCAGTGATAACCAATGGATCTGCATGCGGGAACTTGATACCAGCTGCATCCTCCGCGGAGAAAGATATTGGAACATGAGACCACTCCGGCATTGCAGCTGCAGATGACGAAGTTCCAATGTGGCCTACTTCTCGAACGTACTCTCTTCGCTGTCTCTTGGACATGCTTCCGAGAGTACCTCCTCCGGAGATAGGGAGAACTACTCTCTTCCCTCTATCTTGCCCTTCTTCTTGCTTCGGAGGTGGCATAACATTGGCCACCGGAGGATGTCTTGCAGCATCAAAATTTTCTATTCGCGCTACAGCCTGGACCGGCTCCGAGCGCACTGCTGCTGCTGGACTTCGGTCGGTACTACCTCGACCCGAAGTTCTCTCCAAGTAATCTCCCCGAAGGGTAAGAATAGCCTTGCAGGTGTCAGTTGCATGGCTTCGGTTCTCTCCATGAATACAGCAAAAAAGGGTCTGGCCTTTGCCAGCCGTTTTCCCTGGCGGCCTCCAGCCGCTGGACTTGTTCCCCGCAGGCTGTGGAGCTCTTGGTGCAAACTTCTGCGGGGGTGCAATGTTTAAGACCTCAGAACGAGGGTGCTTTTGCCCTCTTCTTCTATCATGTTGCACTTCGGGGACTGGCTCTTGCGGCGGAGCCGAAGTCTTTACTTCTGCTTGAACTTCTGTCAACACTGTCGAAGTAGCAGTAGTCCTCCGAAGCCAACCTTCTTCCGACTTCGAGTACTCCTCGAAGTACGACATCAACTGTGATACTGTGGTGATGCTTTTCCGATGCAATTTATCCAGAAGGCCTTTATGACTGACGCCTTCCCGAGCCGCATCAACCACCGAGGATGTGGACAGCCCCCGAATTTGCGACTTCGTGTGAGCGAAGCGCTTGAAGTACTGCCTCAATGTTTCTCCGGGGAGCTGTTTCACTTGGAAAAGGCTTCCAGTCGACATGGGGGGCACAAAGGTACCCTGGAAATTACTTATGAACTTCCTCTTCAACTGTAACCATGTCGTGATTGATCCTGGTTTTAAAGACCAGAACCATCTCAACGCCACTCCTTCAAGGGCTAACGGGAAGCACTTCGCCATAGTTTCTCTGTCTCCGCCACTAGCCTCGATTGCTAGGGCATAAGAACGCGCAAACTCACTGGGATCTTCGTCTCCGGCATACTTGCTAAGCTTCGAAGCTTTGAACCTTGGATCGAAGCGAACCTTCTGAAGCTCGGGATGCAACGGAGATTCGTTGTCGTAAGAAGCGTTCTCCGGGGCTTCGGGATAATCAAGATCGTCGTCTTCGTGCACTTCGGGGATAGCTGGGGTGGCTTGAGGGCGAAGCCTGTTCGCAGCCTCCTGTCGCCACCTCGCTACCTCGGCTTGAAGATTGGCCATTTGAGTGGCCATGTCTCCAAGGCTATCTTCATCTCCTCCGGAAGGACCTTCCGGGTCTTGAGAACTGGTATGATCAGTTCCGATCGGAATGGAGGGTGGCAGAGTGGCTCCGGGCGGTCGGAGTGTAAAAGGGGTTGGTGGAGAGGTTTCGTATCCTCGAGGGATAGAAGCCCCTTGCGGAGTTTGAGGTGGAGGGATAGTCGAAGACCCTCCGACTTCAACTGTGTCGAAGGGTATCTCTCCGGAGATCCGAGAGGACCTCCGAGTGGGATTGCGAGGTGCACTCCGCTTAGGAGGCATGATGCAAGAGGTTGGTAGAGAACGAAGTTTTTTGGACTAGGTTCCCCACGGACGGCGCCAACTGTTGGCGTAAAAGATTACGCTAACAGGTTTCTGTAGAAAAGAAACTAACAAACGAAGTGTTTGCGAAGCAAACTATTCCAAGCCTCCGAAAGGATAATAGCTTAGAATAGTTCGAAAGTGTGTATTGATTCACTTGTAATCGGTCCCTATTACAGGGTGAAATGGGGGGTATTTATAGGCCCAAACATTAAGGAAAAGACCTATTTACCCCTCTATTACAACCGACATTAAGGAAACTATTCGGTTTCCTTAATAGGGCTAAAATGGTAAAAGACTAATCTAATAGGATAGAAGATAAGTCTTCCATCTTAGCTGGCAGAAAAGATCCTGGAAGGCTTTGGTTCGAAGATATACTTCGAACCAATGCCAGTCTTCGGACTCCGAACGAGGGTTCCAAGCCACCTTCGAAGATGACCTTCGGACTATCTTCGAACTGGTTGGCTGTCTTCATGTTGCTTTGGCAATAACCCCGAAGATGGGATATTTTCCCCCAACATCCATATTTAGGCCTTATAAGCAGCCTCCTCGTCGCTTTAACTTGGCCGTCTATGACCGAGTTAAAGAGGAAGTAGAGCGACTACTCAAGACTGGATTTATTAGGCCGTGCAGGTACGCGGAATGGGTTGCTAACATTGTGCCTGTAGAGAAGAAAGGGAGCGGCAAGATACGGGTATGTATTGATTTCAGGGATCCGAACAGAGCCACACCAAAGGATGAGTATCCAATGCCGATAGCCGACATGCTAATCAACGATGCTTCAGGACACAAGGTACTGAGTTTTCTTGATGGCAATGCTGGTTATAATCAAATCTTTATGGCTGAAGAGGACGTCTACAAGACTGCCTTTCGATGCCCTGGTTTTGTCAGCTTGTTCGAGTGGGTTGTCATGACTTTTGGTTTGAAGAATGCTGGTGTCACGTATCAGCGCGCTATGAACTTAATCTTTCATGACTTGCTAGGGGTTATGTTAGAAGTTTACATCGATGATGTTGTAGTCAAATCGGACGCTATGGGAAACCATTTAGCCGATTTGAATGTTGCTTTTGATAGAATGCGACAGTATGGTTTGAAAATGAACCCACTCAAGTGTGCTTTTGGTGTGTCGGTGGGTAAGTTCTTAGGTTTCATGATTCACGAGAGAGGCATAGAAATTGATCCTAAGAGGCTTGAGAAGATTAAAAACATTGCGGCGCCGACATTCAAAAGGGATGTACATAAGTTGCTAGGCAAGATGAACTATTTGCGTCACTTTATATCCAACTTGTCTGGCAAGATTGATGCCCTTGTCCCCATACTCCGGCTAAGAAACGAAGCGAGTTCACTTGGGGGGCAAGCCAGCAAAGCGCCTTTGAGAAAATCAAGGAGTGCTTGTCATCACCGCCTGTGGTGAGAGCACCCAAAGTCAGGATTCCGTTTCGGCTATACATCGCTGCTGAAGATAGCGTGATTGGGGCCGTGCTAACCCAGGAGGTGGAAGGAAAAGAGTACATCATCACGTTCTTGAGCCGCCGCCTGCTGGACGCCGAAACCAGGTACACGTTTGTGGAACGTTTGTGTTTATCACTTTACTACGCATGCACAAAATTACGCCATTATCTTCTCCCCACTACATGTGTTGTGGTTTGCCAAACCGATGTTATAAAGCACATGTTGCAGAAGCCGATTCTAAGTGGAAGAATCAAAAAATGGGCTTACGTGTTGATCGAATATGATTTGGCCTACGAACCCCTGAGAGCTATGAAAGACCAAATCGTAGCCAACTTTATAGTTGATCACCACATAGATGTCAGCTGGAGTGATAATGTTACTCTAGTTGAGGTAGTGTCATGGAAACTCTATTTTTATGGCTCCGCTTGCAAGAGTGGCCAAGGTATTGGAGTGGTTCTCATATCACCTAATGGGATGCACTTTGAAACTTCGGCCCGTCTGGAATTTCCTTCCACTAATAACCAAGCTGTATACGAAGCTTTATTGCTAGGGCTTGAATTACTAGAATCTGTGGGCGCTAGACATGTCCATTCATACGGTGATTCTTTGTTAGTAGTGCAACAAGTGGCTAAAAATGCTCAATGCTTTAACGGCTTGCTGAATAGTTACTTGGATAAATGTCTGGACATAGTTGCTATTTTTGATGACTTCAAAATATCGCACGTGTCAAGAGAGGCCAATTCAATTGCAAATGATTTGGCTCAGCAAGCATCTGGTTACCAAGTCAGGAGAGGAAGATTTTCTGTATTGGAGAAGCCAATGCTTGGTCTCACTGCCGAAGCTAGTGACAGTGGGCAAGCGCACACTCTGGGTCGGACCCCTCCGGCCGAAGGTCACTACGTGTCGAGGTCCTTGGACTAGAGTACTTTGCCAACCAAGGGACCTCGCATGCTGGAGGCCATAGGCCGAAGCCCCCACACGGTGAGGGTTCCCGGGAGTTCGAACCCTCCGGAGGGCTTCGGACCAGCACACTCCGAAAAGCCAGCTCGGCCAGGCTTCGGAAGAAGTAGGAACGGCTCGGGGGGCACCCCGAAGTCAGTAATTTAGAAATTTTTTTAGAAGGTGAGCCAGCGAGACTATAACACCCCAAGATTTAAAAATAAATAAAATAAAGGAAATATATTATTCAAAGAATTTCTGGAATTATTTATTAAAGAAAATCCTAAAAGAGCCCTTTTAAAGCCAAACAGGAAGAAATATTCAGAATTTCAACATGGAAAATTTATGATAGAACCTAGAGGCCAAGATATAATTTTACGAATTTTGCAAATTTTTATCAACAGTGATTCAACCCTTAATCAAATAAATGAATTACTGGATTTATTTTAAATCAGAAAACAATTATAAATCTAAACGGGCCTCAACCTCCAATTCACTCCGGCCCAGCCCAGTCCAAGCCATGCGTCACTAACAGGTGGGACCAACCTGTCGGCACTGCCTCCCGCCTCTCTCTCTCCCGCCCGCGCCCCGCTTGGCCCCACCTGATAGCCTCTCCAATGCGTCCCTCTCCCTCTGACCAACCGGCCCCGCCTGTCGGCCCTTCCTTTTTTCATTCGCCCGCTGACAGGTGGAGCCCACCTGTCAGGACATTCGTCCCCGATGGAAGGGGATCTCTCCCCTTTCCTTTCCGGCGACCACCCTTCCTTTTTCATTCGTCCCCGATGGAAGGGGATCTCGTTACACTTGGTGTAAGTGATGAGTGTGTGCCTTGTGGGTACAGTGGTACACCTCTGATCAGAGAATTTAATCTTTTCAAAAGTCAAGCCCACGGTCAAGGGCAGGTTGTGTGACTTCTCGCAGTTAGTTTACAATTGTTTGAATGGTTGAGTTATTCATGGCATGTAAGGACTGTTGAGCGAGGGTGGGCTGACTGTACCCCTCGAGTTAGAAGATGATGATGCATACCCATGTTTACATTTCAGTACTAATAAATTGATCACATTTAAAATCTTTACAAATTATGCTCTTCCGCAAAATTAGCCACTATCTCCCTTGTTATTACTCTGCATTATATTTGCATCCGGTGGCTTGTTGAGTACGTTTGTACTCACCCCCGTTGACTTACACCACCAGAGCCCGTCTACTACGAGGAGGATGAAGGTATGGAGTAGCGACCCAGTCAAGGCGAGACTGGAAGGAGGCGTTCATCTAGGACCCTTTGTTTTATTAGTTTCTCTTCATCTTTATTCACTTTTGTACTAATACGGTCTACGAACCGTGAATGATTGCTCGTATTGTACGTGGTCGCATGAGGAACGTCTTGGTTTATTGATTTTCTATAGAATTTCAATAAAGGTCCAGATTTATTAAATCCGGGCGTGACAAGATGGTATCAGAGCTGACTTGGCTGTAGGAAGCCAAACAGACCTGACCCTAGGACTTATTATAACAATATTTTCTTACAAAAATACTTACCCTCTCATCTTCTGGAGTTTCACAAAAATTTTCTCTCTTTTGTAGATGTCGGTCCATACCATGAGTGGGACTCTTCGCGATGAGGCCGGATTCATCCGCGAGCTTCGCCTGCTCGTCGACTTCCTAGGATTCACCCATGAGCCCGCGTTCCACAGGATCTTTCCCGATGCGAGCGAGAGCTACTGCGAGGTCACAGTCATCATCCACTCCTCCTCCACCCAGCCCCCCTTCTACACCCATGGAGTCGGAGGACCTTCGTTCATGGTGGCCAGCCAGCGCGCTGCACTCTAGGCTCTCGCCGAGCTTCGACTGGTTTATGACTGCCACCTCCACGACACCATCTATTGCTTTATGCCCATGCGCACACTAGGGAGTCATCGCAGCATTTACATCAGTCCCCTCACTCAGAGCAACTCCGCCATCGCCCGCACCATGAGGCTTTTGGAGGCCATGGACAATCTCCACACGGAGGCCATCCTCGTCGCAGATAGCCAGCACGACACCATCGACTTCTACCGCCATACTTCGGAGAATCTGAACCACGAAAACGCCAATCTTCGTCGCCAAGTCCAGCAGAATTATCACTTGACCACCGAGGTAGAGGAGTTAATGCATCAGAACGAGCTTCTACGACAGGGCGCCATCGTCACCACACAGCTTCGCCATCAGCTAAAGGAGCTGCAGAAGGATCTAGAGGAGGTCGCCCCCCTTCCACCCCGCAAGCGGAAATCACTTCGGATCCCCACAGTGTGGCCCAAGAGGATCTCCCGCAGCGCACCTCCCGCCGGACCCTCCAGCTCCACCACCCCATCCATCTCCGCCGAGCCCATGATCGAGCCGTCCCCCGAGCTACCTTAGACGTAGATTTTACGGTTGATTGTTTCCTTTTTGTTTTGGAT
Organism: Zizania palustris; assembly: GCA_019279435.1. Taxonomy (NCBI): domain Eukaryota; kingdom Viridiplantae; phylum Streptophyta; class Magnoliopsida; order Poales; family Poaceae; genus Zizania; species Zizania palustris. The sequence goes on from JAAALK010000284.1 coordinate 16,819,074, forward strand.
TGTATTGCCACCAATGTCAAATATAAGGCATGGGTGAAGATTAAATAAAAGACATAAATTTAATCGTAAGGATAACACATTTTTGAAATAAAGCTTAGTATCATTTCCCCTAAGAGAAGGTTGTCTGTTTTGGAAACTTTAGGATGACTAACACCCAGGGCTCCGATGCTCCCCAAAATGGAGGAGACAATGGCAACTTGCCCCAATGGGGAGCGACTGGGCAGAGGCAAGCCCCAGTCGCCAACCACCCCACGTTGGCCGAGATGATGGCCAACAAGAATCAGCTGGTAGCCGCACTGCTGAACCAAATGCAACAGCAGCAGAATCAGATGCAAGAGCAGCAGGCTCAGTTCTTCCGCCTCCACCAGTAGCAGCCCGAGATACCTCGCCCCGCCACTCCCGCTCCTGCACCCACCTCTCAACTATCAGAGTTTCTCCGAGTCCGCCCTCCCACGTTCTCCAGCACCACCAACCCCATGGAGGCTGGTGACTGGCTAAGGACGATTGGGAAAAAGTTGGATCTCCTGACTTGCACCGAGTAGGAGAGGGTAGCCTTCGCTGCCCACCAACTCCAGGGTCCTGCCGCGGAATGGTGGGACAACCTGCGCGAGACTCTGCCTGAGGGACACGTCCACACTTGGGCAGAGTTCTCCGCCGCCTTCCGCGCGGCCCACTCCTCCGATGGCGTCATCGCCCAGAAGCAACAAGAGTTTAGGGACCTGCAGCAAGGAAGTAGGTCCGTAACAGAGTATCTGCATGAGTTTAACCGGTTGGCTCGGTATGCGCCTGAGGAAGTCCGTACTGATATGGTCAGGCAGTCCAAGTTTCTCCGGGGGCTGAAGGACGAGCTTTCCCTTCAGCTGGTCTCTGGAGACTACACCAACTTTCAAAAGTTAGTGAATAAGGCAATTATTCAGGAGACCGAGCAGAACAAGGTCGACCTGAAGAAGAAAAGAATGATCGCCTTCCGCCAGAATCAAGGCATGGCATAGAGGCCCCGCTATGCACCTCCCCCACCGGCGCCCCAATATCATCCGTGCCTGGTGTACCATCCAGCACCACCCTCTGCTAATACCGGAGCAGTACATCCTCACCCCACTCCCGCCACACCGGCCGCTCCACCCGCCCCTGCCAAGAAAGCAGAGGTCCTGCGTGACAAGCACGGCAAGCCCATGATATGCTTCAACTGCCGCCAGAAAGGGCATTATTCCCACCAATGCCCCCACCCCAAGCGTACCCAAGGAGTCGCGGCCAACCCTGCCATCCACGCCCACGTCAACCACGTCTCTGCCGAGGAAGCTCTGGCCGCACCCGAGATCGTCATGGGTAAGTTCATAGTTCATTCGGCCCCAACAGTGCTTTTATTTGATACTGGAGCTACGCATTCCTTTATTTCAACAACTTTTGTGGAAAAGTATAATCTGAACAAATGTGAATTGGCCAGACCAGTATTAATAGCCACCCCTGGCAAACAAACCCAAGCCCATTCCTATAGTCCAAGGGTATGGGTAGATATCCAAGGCACAATATTCTGGGCCGACCCCATCCTAATAGAATGCCAAGGTTTGGATCTCATTCTAGGAATGGATTGGCTCAATAAGCACCAAGGTGTGATAAGATGTGCCCGGAGGCAAGTAACTGTGACCAGTGAAGAAGGGATTGTTGTCACATTCCAGATGACAAGCCAGAAGTCAGGAAGACCTCGTCTACACCAAATTACTTTGGAGGAGATACCAGTAGTCTGTGAGTACCCGGACGTATTTCTGGAAGATTTACCAGGGATGCCACCCAAGAGGGACATTGAGTTCCGGATTGATCTATTACCGGAACCACTCCCATCTACAAGCGACCATACCGGATGGCCGCCAATGAGCTAGCTGAGATGAAGCAGCAACTTGAGGATCTTGAGAAGAAAGGGTACATCCGACCTAGCACATCCCCATGGGGAGCCCCCGTCATCTTCGTTGAGAAGAAAGAGGACAAGGCTAAGCGTATGTGCGTGGATTATCGAGCCTTGAATGAGGTAACCATCAAGAACAAGTACCCATTACCCAGGATCGATGATCTATTTGATCAGCTGAAAGGAGCCATGATGTTCTCCAAGATCGACCTACGGTCCGGTTATCATCAGCTGAGGATTCGAGAGGAAGACATACCCAAGACGGCTTCTACCTCTCGCTATGGCCTTTATGAGTGCACTGTCATGTCTTTTGGATTGACCAACGCCCCAACTTTCTTCATGAATATGATGAATAAGGTATTTATGGAATACTTGGACAAATTTATCGTGATATTTATAGATGACATTCTCATCTATTCCAAGGACAAAGAGGAGCACGAGACTCACATCCGATTGACCTTAGGAAAACTAAGGGAACATCAGTTATACGCCAAGTACAGCAAGTGCAAATTCTGGACAGCGGAAGTAAAGTTCCTTGGACATATCATCTCTACACAAGGTATCACAGTAGACCCTGCCACCGTGGAAGCAGTTACAGATTGGCTGCCACCCACCAACGTATCAGAGATACAGAGTTTTCTTGGGTTGGAAGGATACTATCATCGTTTCATCGAGAATTTTTCCAAGATCGCCAAACCCATGACTAAGTTGTTGCAGAAGGGAGAGAAGTTTGAATGGACTCCCGAATGTGAGGAAGGTTTTCGCACCCTCAAGACCCGGCTAGTGTCAGCACCCATACTGACCCTACCGGATATCAGGAAGGACTTCCATGTCTATATCGACGCATCTCGCCAGGGATTGGGATGTGTTCTTATGCAAGACGGAAAGGTAGTCTCATACGCCTCGCGTCAGTTAAGACCTCATGAGCTAAACTACCCTACACATGACCTGGAATTGGCCGCTGTTGTGCATGCCCTGAAAATCTGGAGGCATTATTTGGTCGGAAACCGCTGCGAAGTCTTTACGGATCACAAGAGTTTGAAGTATATCTTCACGCAGCCGGATCTCAACCTTAGGCAAAGACGATGGTTAGAATTGATAAAGGACCATGACTTAGGTATTTATTACAATCCCGGCAAAGCAAACGTGGTAGCAGATGCATTAAGTCGAAAAGGGTATTGCACCGCCGTCATGATTCAGGATCACGCGCCTTTGTTATATAAGGAGATGGAAAAGTTAAACCTCGGGTTAACCACAGGAGCATATCTAGCCACCCTTGAGACCTGACCAGTCCTGTTCGAGCAGATCCGTGAGGCTCAAATAGAAGACCCGGATATAGCCGCCATTAGGAAGAACATGAGACAGGGCAAGGCCCCAGGATTTCGGAGGACGAAAATGGCACCATATGGTTTGGAACCAGGATCTGTGTGCCAGATAAACCGGAGATAAAAACCCTTATTCTAAGGGAGGCCCATGATACCCTATACTCCATCCATCCCGTAAGTACCAAGATGTACCAAGACCTGAAGGAACGGTATTGGTGGGTTAGCATGAAGAAGGAAATTTCTCAGTTCATCGCAGAATGTGACACCTGCCACCGTGTGAAAGCATAACATCAGAGACCTGTCGGACTGTTACAGCCACTTAAAGTGCCTGAATGGAAATGGGAAGAGATCGGTATGGACTTCATCACCGGACTCCCAAAGACCCAACTTGGATATGATTCAATATGGGTAATCATTGATCATCTAACAAAGGTAGCTCACTTTATAGCCGTCAAGACAACCTTCAGTGGCCCTAAACTAGTAGAGTTATATATGGCCCGCATCGTGTGCCTTCATGGAGTGCCTAAGAAGATAGTCTCCGATAGAGGGAGTCAGTTTACGTCTTGATTCTGGAAAAACCTGCAAGAGGAGATAGGAACGAGACTCAACTTCAGCACCGCATGCCACCCTTAGATAGATGGACAAACTGAAAGGGTGAATCAGATATTAGAGGATATGCTTCGGGCATGCGTCTTGGATTTTGGAGGAACTTGGGACAAAAGGTTATCGTACGCCGAGTTTTCGTACAACAAGAGTTATCAAGCCAGCCTTCAGATGTCCCCGTTCGAAGCCTTATATGGACGTAAGTGCAGGACGCCTCTACTTTGGGATCAAACTGGCGAATCCCAAGTGTTTGGAACAGATATCCTTTGGGAAGCTGAAGAAAAGGTACGGATTATCAGAGAACAACTCAAGACATCCCAATCTCGACAGAAGAGATATGCGGACAATCGTCGTTGAGACTTAGCCTTTGAAGAGGGAGACCATGTCTATCTCCGAGTTACCCCTCTCCGTGGCACTCAACGGTTTAACATGAGAGGAAAGTTGGCACCTCGGTATGTTGGACCCTTTCCTATCGTTCAACGCCAAGGCGAAGTCACTTATCAATTAGAACTGCCACCCTCCTTGGCTGGGGTACATGACGTATTCCATGTGTCCCAACTAAAGAAATGTCTTCGAGTCCCGATAGAACAGGTAGACCATCAGCAGTTGGACGTTCAAGAAGATCTGACCTATGTGGAAAAGCTCGTCAAGATCTTGGAAGTAAAAGAAAGGACCACCAGGAGTCGCATCACCCGTTTCTATAAAGTTCAGTGGAGCAATCATCCCATAGAGGAAGCTACATGGGAAAAAGAGGAAGAACTCAAGGCACAGCATCCTGAGCTATTCGAGGATTGATCTGAATCTCGAGGACAAGATTCTCTGTAAGGGGGATAGGATTGTAACACCCCAAGATTTAAAAATAAATAAAATAAAGGAAATATATTATTCAAAGAATTTCTGGAATTATTTATTAAAGAAAATCCTAAAAGAGCCCTAGTAAAGCCAAACAGGAAGAAATATTCAGAATTTCAACATAGAAAATTTATGATAGAACCTAGAGGCTAAGATATAATTTTAGGATTTTTTACAAATTTTTATCAACAGTGATTCAATCCTTAATCAAATAAATGAATTACTGGATTATTTAAATCAAAAAACAATTATAAATCTAAACGGGCCTCAACCTCCAATTCACTCTGGCCCAGCCCAGTCCAAGCCACGCATCACTGACAGGTGGGACCAACCTGTCGGCGCTGCCTCCCGCCTCTCTCTCCCGCCCGCGCCCCACTTGGCCCCACCTGACAGCCTCTCCAACGCGTCCCTCTCCCTCTGACCGACCGGCCCCGCCTGTCGGCCCTTCCTTTTTCATTCGCCCGCTGACAGGTGGAGCCCACCTGTTAGGACCTTCGTCCCCAATGGAAGGGGATCTCTCCTCTTTCCTTTCCGGCGAGAGGACCACCGGATCGCTGTCGCCGTCGAGCACTCGAATGTCCTCCCTGTCTACCCCTCGCTGCCGGTCGCCGTCCGTCACCCATCGTCACCGCCGTAGGTACGGTTGGAACCGCCATCGTCTCCTCGTTCCATTTCCGTCGAGACCTAGGGCCTAGCCCCCTCGCCGTCGCCGTCGCCACCGCACCTGAGCCCGCCGTCACCGGAGACGAAGGGTAAAATACCCTCGGCGCCACGTGTCGTGCCAGATTGTGTTTCTGGCCGTTCGATCGAGATCGGGCGATAAAGATTAAATCCCTGTGGGATTTAATCCCGACCGTCGATCAAACCCGAAGGGTATCGGGCGATCACAGCCGTCGAACGACACTTAAGCCTTCACACCTCGAGCCTGACCGCTGGATCCAGATCCAACGGCTCTGGATCAACCGGTCCGCGCGCATAGTGACCCAGTCCACTGTGGGCCTGGCTCACCGTGGACCAAAGCCCATTTTCTGTTTAAAATAAATTCAGAAATTTATTTAAACTTTGGAAATTCATAACTTGCTCATTTTAACTCCAAATTTCACCATTCAATTTTATTAAATTCAGCATTTTATTCTCTACACATTAATGCTATAAAAACAGTATGTCCCTGTTGCCCAAAATAATCTTATTAATTAAATGAATAAAAACCCCTTAGGGATAAAATTGTTAATTCATAAAATAAATTGGGAAAAGCCTTAAAATCTAATCTTTAATGTTTTTCACCAAACTTCAGAATAATAAAACCTTATTTCACATATTAAAACCCCTAACACTGTTATGTCTATTATTTTGTGATGTTTTATCTGTTTATTGAATGCTATGTTAGTTTTTCCGTATTGAGAAGACTACCAGTTCATCGAGGAGTCGGAGTTTTACCCCGAGGTTCCTCCATCACCATTTGCTGATCAAGGCAAGTCACAACCCCCATTTTGATCGTCATTGAGCCCATGTTATAATAAATTATCGCTATAACTCATAGGATAATATTGTATTAGTCAAATATCAAGCCCTACACTTATATTTATTAGATCCCCGTCCTTGTGTGCAAACCAATCCATGCTTATTGAGCCTTAACTCCTTGTCACTCTACTATAAAATATTAGCTAGTGCCCAATGTTCCGGCACAACTGCTATAGGATAAAAAGAATGAGTCGTAGATAGATGGATTCTACTATATGAAATTTCCCCGTTATTCTCGTCTCTGGACTCTGTTGGAGTTGGCTATGTTATAAGTATGGTGGGTTCCGGGTGCAAGCTAGGGCATTGGTAGGTCGCACTTGGGGAACTATAAGGACCGGTCTGCGGGATCTGTTGCAAAGCACTTTTGTACTAACCACAAGTCTAATGGGTAAGTCCTAACTGAAAGTATGGAACAATCCGACTCGATGCACCATAGTGGAGGGGGCAAGGGGCAACCTGCCGGTGACTTGTACCGACGTGGCTCAAGGGGGGTATGGTGTTGGCTCGACGCATCGAGGCACCATATGAAACCCATAAGAGGGTGCTGTCGGGTCGAGGCGGACCATATGGAAGGTTTTGGCACGAGTTCCCATGGTATGGGTCATCTCGTTACACTTTGGTGTAAGTGATGAGTGCGTGCCTTGTGGGTACAGTGGTACACCTCTGATCAGAGAATTTAATCTTTTCGAAAAGCTGAGCCCACGGTCAAGGACAGGTTGTGTGACTTCTCGCAGTTAGTTTACAATTGTTTGAATGGTTGAGTTATTCATGGCATGTAAGGACTGTTGAGCGAGGGTGGACTAACTGTACCCCTCGAGTTAGAAGATGATGATGCATACCCATGTTTACATTTCAATACTAATAAATTGATCAAATTTAATTGCTTTACAAATTATTAGTTTCTCTTCATCTTTATTCACTTTTGTACTAATACGGTCTACGAACCGTGATTGATTGCTCGTATTGTATGTGGTCGCATGATGAACGTCTTGGTTTATTGATTTTCTATGGAATTTCAATAAAGGTCCGAATTTATTAAATCTGGGCATGACAGAGACCCTCTGAAACTCTTTAAGGGCAATTGGATAATCCCAATCGTCCAGTATTTGAGAGACCCTAGCCAAAGAGTTGATCGAAAGGTTCGGCGACAAGCATTCAAATTCGTGTTGATAGACGACACATTGTATCGCCGAACCATCGATGGAGTACTATTGAAGTGTTTAAACCATGAACAATCCCAGGTGGCTATGGGAGAAGTCCATGAAGGACTTTGCGGCACTCATCAGTCAGCCTAGAAAATGAGTTGGATGCTCAAAAGAGCAGGTTTTTATTGGCCGACTATGACTGAAGATTGTTTCAAGTACTATAGAGGGTGTGAAGCATGTCAGAAGTTTGGCAATATTCAGTTGGCTCATGCCTCATTGCTCAATCCTATTATCAAGCCATGGCCATTTCGAGGTTGGGGTTTAGACTTCATCGGCCAGATTCACCCTCCTTCTTCAAAAGGGCATCGGTTCATGTTGATGGCGACGGACTACTTCACTAAGTGGATCGAGGTCGTGCCTCTCAAGAACATGACTCACAATGAGGTACGAGATTTTATCTTGAAGTACATCATACATAGGTTTGGCACTCCTCAAACTCTTACTACGGATCAAGGTAGTTTATTTGTTTCTGGAGAAGTGAGGGACTTCGCGAATATTATGGTATTAAGTTGATAAACTCTTCACCTTACTATGCTCAGGCCAATGGTCAGGCCGAGTCTAGTAATAAACCATGATTAAGCTCATTAAGAAGAAAATTGAAGAGTTTCCTAAAAGGTGGCATGAAGTGCTTTCCGAGGTGCTATGGGCTTGTAGAATTGCAAAGCACGGTGCTACCAAAGTCAGTCCATATGAATTGGTATATGGACAAGAAGTCGTTCTGCCTGTAGAGGTAGATCTTGGCTCCTTAAGAGTGTTAAAGCAAGATGGCTTATCGGTCAACGAGTATGAAACTCTTTTAAAGGATAATCTAGAGGAAGTGACCGACAAGAGACTAAGGGCTTTAGAAGCCATAGAAGTAGACAAGAAGACAGTAGCTAAAGCCTACAATACGAAGGTAAAACCAAAATCATTTCAAGTAGGAAATTTGTGTGGGAAGACGATTTTACCCTTAGGCACGAAGAGTCCCAAATTTGGTAAATGGTCACCTAGTTGGGAAGGTCCTTTTATGATAGCCGAAATCGCTCCCAGCAATGCATACGTGTTGGAATCTCTGAAGAGAGAGCGGTTTCGAAGAGCTTTGAAAGGTAGGTACTTGAAAAGGTATTTCCCAAGTGTATGGCAAACAACATAAATGGTGTCGAAAAGCTGATATGGACGGTATCATCTTCATCTCATTGTGCTTTTAGTTCACTCAGTTCACTAAAAGGCAGGGGGCATGTGTTGATAGCAAAAAATGGCATTAATGGCCGAGATTGTCAAAATATCAATTTTGGTAATTTGGGCCAAAAATACACATGTCCGGGGTCAGGCCGAAGCCCTATAGGGTCGAAGGTCCATTGGGTTGTGGGCTTCGAAAGCCTCTGGCCAGCCCACGGCCTTCGCCCAGGAAGCCTTCGGAGGCCCACGCCACTGAAGCTTCGGCTCGAGGAGCAGGCCTCGACGGGTCTGGCCGAAGCTCACTTCGGTAGAGATAGAGTTGGATACAATTCCGGCTAAGTTTTTATCTCTATTCAAGCTGAATTATAGCAGATTAGATCTGAAGTTTGGCCCCTATAAATAGAGAGGCGAGGCCAGCTTAGAGACCCCCCCAACACAAATCAAACACAAAGCCCTAGCTTTGATCGCATTTATTTGCCTTTACTTTTCTATACCTCTTCATGGGTTTGCCTGGAAGCCCTCCGCCGGCCACTTCAGAACAGTGGTAACCCTTGTTACTTCGCTTGTGAAGTATCCGTTAATCTACGTAATAGATTGCTATCGCCTTGTTACTTCGCCTGTGAAGTATTCGCTAATCTGCATAACAGATTGCTACCTTCGCTACTAGTGCAACACTTAGTAGAATTCGGTCCTCAGGCCGAATTTGTACTTCAAACCCTCTTTGTTGCAGGTTCCCACGTTCGGAGCTACTTCGTCGAAGGTGTCTGGAGCTAAGAGATCGGTTTTGGAGGTCGTCCGGACACCCTTCGGCGAAACTACAGGCTTCGATGACAGGCTTCGCCAGCACACTTCATCACAACAGGCTTCGCCACGATCGTACTCTGCTCTGGATGAAGTTACGCCCGCGCGCGGCCCTCGCGTCATTATTCTGTAATTTGCCGTATTGGAGACCTCACGCCGAACCCCGTTGTTCGGAGGTGATCATCGCGTCCAGATCTGTTCGGGGTTCATCTTCGGATGGATCAGTTCGAACGCCGAAGGCACCCTTTAGTGGGATACTTCGCACCAGACGCCGAAGGTATACTTCGACGACCCCTTCGCACCAGACTTCAAAGCAGACAGGCTCCGACCGGTTTTCTGATTTTATTATGTTTAATATATTTCTTTCGGCTAATTGGATTATTTTGTGTGATCTGATTGCCTGGTGACTCCACCCCCCTTTATCACGACTAAGGGTAGTCGGAACGCGATGTCGGTGCTGCGTCACGCTTAGGCTTGTTCCTAAGTATCCGCACACTTTTGGATCGTCGAACTGACCCAAGAGCGGGGGCACGTTTTCATGTCAACAGTGTTGGCTGAGGACTCTCTCCTAGACCAGCTCTAGGGTGAGTCGTCGGTCGTCCCACAAAATCTGGACTCGCTTCGGTGAGAAGAAGTTGTCCTGACTGCCATATTGGACGAGATACGAGTGGAAATCACCATCTAGGAGGGTGCCCTGGCCTCTCTCCCAGGTCGGATTGATGCCCAGAAGCGTCGACTCATCGAGGCGGTTTGTTTTGCGTAGCATCGGTGTCAGGCCCTTCGGTACGTTCCTTGTTCGGACGCGGACGATTGTGTCATCCTCCAGAATGTCGACGCCATCCGGGTGGGGACGATCAAGAGCATCCGCCGTGTTTGTATTGAACCTTTCTCTGTCGGGTCTTTGACTGTGTACCTTAAACATTATATTCATCTGGCGTGATCTTCTTTGAATTCTTTATGAATCTTCTTGCTCATGTTATTAGGCTAGGAGCGATGCGTCTACATCGGCCATCATAGAGCGACACCATGGTGTATCAGTTGTGTACCTCGTCCGAACGATTAGAATATGTCCCTTTTAGGTGATCACTCGACCTTCCCAAATTTCCCGACGTAGTAAACTTTAGCTTGTCCCTGTCCCACTGGGAATCTAGTTACCCATGAAGATTGTCCTTAGTCGGTCCTCCAATCTGATGACCACATTGTCGCAGCTCATTGGTAGACGCGACCTTGGCCCACGTAGGTTCCTTGCCCATCCATCGTTTGCCTGATCGGCCTATTCCCTTCGACATAGCTCAACTTCCACCCTTTGCAGCCGATCTATTTCCTCTCTGTGTGTATGACGATTGTCGTCGTAGCGTGCACACACCATGTTGACTGGGAATGTGTGATCCCCGACGTTCATCGGCTTTTTTAATCATCAAACTTTATTCGGTCCTGCTCGACGACTGATTGGATCTGCTGCCTGAAGACTTTGCACTCATTTGTATGGTGCGATGGAGAGTTGTGCCACTTGCAGTACTTCTTCTTCTTCAGCTCTTCGGTAGATGGTATTACATGGCCAGCTGATAGGTGGATTTGCTTCTCTCTCAGCAGTAGGTAAAATATTTTATCGGACTTGTTGATATCGAAGTCATACCATTCTTCCTTCTTGGCCGATTTTATCCATGGGCATGCGACCTGCTTCTTGTTCTTGGACCACTCGGCCATTCTGACTTCTGCGTCAGAGTCGTTGTCCTTGTCAAAGTCCGAGCGATACACTTGAGTGTACGCAACCTTCTTCTAGTATTTGTCCTTCTTGGATTCTTGGAATCGGCTCTCATGGGCCAATACCCTTTGCATCAATTGCGAGAGGCTTTTGAACTCGTGTGATGAAACTTCTCCGTGATGGGGCTCAAGAGTCATTTAAATCCCAGCTCTACCAACTGACTATCAGTAAGTTTCACGCTGTAGCATCTGCTTCGCACATCCTGAAACCTCTGTATATAATCTGGGACCGACTCGTTCATCTTTTGTTTCATGGATGTCAAGTCGGTCAACTTCATCTCCTAGATGTTGTCGAAGAAATACTTGTGAAATTTATTTTCCAGGTCCGCCCATCCTCTGATGGAGTCTACCAGTAGTGAAGAAAACCACGTGAAGGTCGATCCTGACAAGGATAGCAGGAACAACTGGACATTCAGTGCTTCGTCAGCCGATGCCTCCCCACATTGGGCGAGAAACCGGGTAATGTGCTCGATGGTGGAGATCAAGTCTTGTCCCGAGAACTTGGTGAAATCCAGAACCTTGTACCGGTTCGGCAGCGGTACTCGATCAAACCACTCGGGATACGGCTGTCGGTACATATGTGTTTGCTCTTTGGGCTTCAACCCGAATCGATCTCTGATAAGCTCTATGATCCGATTCACCCAACCATCTTTCTGCTGACCCTGTGACGGACATTGGGCAGGCATTGGCGCCTGTTGGTACTGGTCCCGCCGAGTAGCGTCATATATTTTTTCTCTGCGTCATCATAAGGCATTGCTCCATAATGCGCCATCCGGTGATATCTAGGAGGGATGGTATCGGGTGCCCCCCTTGGTGGCATGAGGTCTGTTGGAGGGTCTCTTGCGATGTTGTACGTCACTTGCGGCATCCCTTGCCCTAGAATCCTTGGATCGGATGCCGGAAACGGCGCCTGTGCATTCTTATCGGCCCCCGCCTAGCATGCCCTCAGGCGGACTTTGCAAGGGGTCCAATGGCTGGGTCATCTTCTCGCCTTCATAGCCAAGAGAAGAGCTTGACTAGTCTAGCCTCATTGGTCCTTGTGGCAATGGTGTCGGCCGAGTGTGCTGCAGCAGTCTCAATGGGTCATTTGGGAGGTACGTCGGACCTTGTAGTGCCTCACGAACCACTATGCCACCGATGGCCTTCTTGATCAGTCCTTGAATAGTCTTGGCCAGTGTTCCTGATTGGCTGACTAGCGACTAGCGGATCGCCTGGTCGATGACTTCTTGAAGGCTGGCCTGAGAATTCTCCATTGGCTGACCACCCTCTATGGTCAGCACTGACATTGGAAGCGATCCTTCTGGATGGTACCCAACCGATTCATGTCGTAGACCTGCAGGCATGACTTCCAGAACTCCTTCATATGTTGTTGCACCGCCGTCCTCTATTCCTCGGACAGAGCGTCCATGGTGACTGTGATGATGTTTTCCTCACTAAGCTCACCCGCCATGGAAAAGTTGTCGGAGATTGTCCCACCGGGCATGCCAAAAAGCGTGTTGGCGTGCTTTTGGTCACACACTGATACACACGTGGCCTAGGACATATGCTTGACTCCAGTGTAGGTCCTACATCTTAAAAAAGGTTTTAGGGCATGCCAATCAGTTTCACCCTACAACTGATAAGGGATCGGAAAAGATAGATGTTAGTAGCATAGCCGATCGACTGGCAAGCCGATGACCGTGGCGTAAAAGATAAAACCATGAACCGGCGTGCTGATCGGCCCTACGGCCGATAGCCTGAGTTGGCCCAATCCAGCGAGCGCGCCATTGGCTGATTGGAAAGATAAAGTATGCATATAGATCGATGTGCACCCTTCAACGGTGAACATGATGCGGAGATGAATTAAAGATAACATATCAGCTTGTACTCTGATAAAAATAAATAAAGCATGCCAAATAACATATCTATATCATGGAAATCACCACAATAACTAGATCGGACCTAACCAAGATAGTAGCTAGTCACGATGATCTAAACAATATATCAACGAATCGGGCAAACTTTGTTTAGATGAATAGTATACGGCATGAAGAAGATACAATAGCAAGAGATGTCGGACTTAACCAATGAAGCCTCAAGCTACCAAACCTAGATCACTTCAATCTAAGAGATCAAACCTAACTGATGTAGCCTTAGACCTAGCCAAATACACTAAGAACAACCGGCGACCGTGCTATTTCACCTTTCTCCTCAAGAGATTGGACTGAACTGATGCAGCCGTGAGGGTACTAACCTAGTTGGCACAGACATCGAGGAAGACGGGACTCACCTCTTCGCTGGATATAAAACTGATGCAGCCCATCTTCGAGAGCCCGAGTCCCGCCGGATAACCTTAGGGCACAAGGGTGGCAATGTGACGATTGTTGATTGAACGAGAGTTAAACTAATCCTAACCTAAGGGATACATATTTATAGTCCGTAGACTTGTCGTCCAAGTAACTTATCCAACCGATTCCAGATGAATTTGTAACCATTTGTTGCTCTTATCTCCATCGGCTCTCCTTCCTATCATGCAGTTGTTGTGGATGGACTCCTTTGACTTTCTTTGACTGGATCTTCCTTGGTCTTTTGTTGACTGCGTGCCTTCCTTGGTGGGCCTTGGGCTTTTCTAAATCTTAGCATCAACACATATATAGTCGACACACAACTCTCTATCATTCTATATGGTTGCCATTGCTAACATATGTGGGTCAAGAAACTTGCCACTTCTTGTATTCTTGCCACATTAGCCCATAGATATAAAAGAGTAGTTAATACTACATAATGATATGTCAACTTTAATTAAAGAATGTTAAGTAACTTATAATGTCTAGCACTGTAGCAAGATGATGTTGAGAGTGTCCAAGTTGAAAAGATCGTATAGATCCTCAAAGCAAAGCAAAAATAGTTGTCACTAGTCCAGAAATTTTGTTGCTCGTATGTTACACTACTGAAAATTTATTGTTATTGTAGCCAATCAGATAAAATGCATGGAGGTCCATTAAATCTTACCCAGTCTTCCTTAACTGATCCTGGGAAAGTAGAGGCTTGCTAGCTTGATACTTAGGGTGTGTCTGACTTCTGACTGACACCACATTAGGCTTCACAACTTTTTTAGACTTTTTGGCGGCAAGCTTCTTGGTTTCTCGTTTCCATTGTACCCTTGTTAGATGTGCATTGCACAGAGTGATGGTTCATCATTCGGAGGCATAGTCAATGCAATGTCTTTCACGTTGGGTGCACAAAATTAATATGCACCACTGCAAATCTCACCCTTATCAACAAGTTATGTAGCTTATACTGATATAGGTAGACCACATTCCTTGCCACCTTAATCTGAAACCCCCTAGGCTTTATGATAAACTTGCACATGATTGGTTCAGTTAGTCAGTCAAACATGTTATCCAAACCACTGTAAGATTATGGGGTCACTTCTGGTCGTTGCTGCTCGACCTCTCTTGATGCACAACTATTATTTCTAACACAAGCAAGGCTATCCAATGTAGCTTGATCTCGAAGGACGATACCCAGTTGAACTAAGTTTCTTGTGATATCTACATATATATCTTTTTATCTTCGCAAAGAGCGTTTCCACATCGATTCTTCTGGACTTTCTTTGCTTCTTGTATATGTCAGCATTGTTCGAAAAACTATGCTTCTAGCCTTACGAGCTAGAGACGTCCTATACGTGACTAGGGTGATCTAGGTTACAAAGAACACTTGTTAGCTCATCTTGCTCCCGCGCGAGAGTGAATAATCCTTCTAACACCTGCCAGATCTCTGAACCTTCTAAACTCAGCTGAACGGCCATGATCACGCCAACATAAGAGGATAACAACAAATTCCATACTCCCTGTATTATAGAATGTAATAAATTTCATATTTTATAATTTGTTTTGAATATAATAATATAATACTTGTAAAAAGTAATTTTTAACATCAAATTACTCGTATTACCATTGGATTTGATTATTTGTTACTCACTTAATCATACTCGGATCTACCCTCATCTACCTCAAGAAAAATAGTATGCTTTTACTCCTTTCTTTAATACACGTGCTCTACTATAAAATTTAATTAATACTCTGAAGTCTGCTAAACACTGTGCATCTGCTACGCTACGAGGCCGCTGTGACTATATCGTGCTGTGAATATATGTCTAAAAACTTATTACGGAGAAACTTAATATCAAATTAGTAGGTCCCTTCTCGTGCGTAGATATCCTATGATTGTGTAAGCTTGGTGTCAATTAACTAATTAAATATACGTTTGTAGAATGCTCATTTTTTTAAAATTTCACTTGCACACTGTATTTTGCAGTTTATCAACTTGCCGTCTAAATTGTAAAGCAGGCTGCATCATCTGATCTAAAATATCTAAAACCACCCAAATAAATAAATTATATCCTCATTTGTTTTGGATGGCAGTTTTGCACACTGGAAACAAGACATGAGCCGCAGAGTGACACTTATTACTAATGTTAGTGTAAAAAACGCGCGCATATTATTGTGAATCGAGAACTAGACAAATGAAGATAGGAAAAAATCGCTGTTAGGTGAGGCTAGCTTGACACGGCAGACCACGTAAGCACGTCTTACACATCAGCTGTCACGTGCATAAAATATATTTAAAGCTATTTACTTCGTGTCCCAATTCTGTATTTCCATTGGTTAGATCGTTTGATTCCTTTAAGGACTAAACTATTCACTTGACTAAATTTTAATCTACACATGTTTGGTTGTAGTGACTAAATATTATTAAAACAGTTAAAAAATAATCAAACTACTCTTAATAAATGTCTGCAGATGTCTTTTTCCCATCTCGAGGGACATTAATGAGGGGCAAACCATATCAATAGTCTCTTTTACAACCTCACGGGAACTAAATGGCTAAACTTTAAGGACTAAAATTTAGTCCCTTTTAATCAACCATATTTGATAATTTAGGACTAAACTTTAGTTCTAGCAAGGTGGAACCAAAACCCTAGCAGGATACAAGATTCACAGTAGTTTTCATGTGCGAAGGTCCAAATTGGCCATTGACAAAAGCGGGTGGTGCTTGGTCATTGATCTGGATGTTTCTAGAAGCTCTGCCAAGTTCAGGTTTTAGACATTATTGTATCTTGTAAGGCTCCTTTAGGAGAGCCGTATTTAGGGTTTAGAATAGCTTATTTACAGATTATGTTTAAAGCGGAAAAAAATTATATGCTAATAAATATTATAGGCAAATATATCCTATTATATAATTGATGAGTTAGTTTTACTCATCGTTCCTCGTTCAATTAAACTCAACCATTCATCTTTCATCATTACTCATTTGAAAAATCACGTCTATTTATCTCTAATCAACTCTCATGCCACGCGTTCCATCTCACCCTAGCGGTTACCCCTACCCTACATGGCCACACCATGCAATCCCGCCTCCTCACCCATCTTGCCCGGCTCTCCCCAGACACGCGCATGTTAGTTAATCTCTTTCCCTCGCGAGTGTCACACAATTGTTGCTTTACCCCAATGTCTCTTCATCACCTCCTCTTCGTTATTTAGATTGAATTAGATTTGGATATAAAATTATTTATCTAAATGATATAGTTTCTAATTTTATAAACGATAATATCGACCTAAAATGGTCATTATATCTTCATCTTTTTATTGTAATAATATATATGTTTGTGTTATAAGATCTAAAACTATATAAATAAAAATAAATAAACAATAATATGATATATGAATCATACTACTTCTATTGTATGAGGAGAATTTTATGGTGCTCATAAATTTTTGGACCGCTCAATCTATACAATCCAACGATTCAGATTTGATATCAGTGATCTATTACCTAGATCATATAAAGTTTTATTAATATGTGTGGGCACATATACATGCAGCAATTAATTTTTTCTTTGCATGCTAGCATATTAATTATTACATGCACTACAAAAAAGAAAATAATCAATAAACTTTTTATACGGATGATGATATGCATGCAGATTGCTTTCTATAATCAAGACGACTAACCTATTTTTCTTTTTAATTAATTATTTTAAACACACTTAATCAACCGTTTATTAATTTTAACTATTACCTCTCTGTGAGGTAATGAGGTACCATAAATGAACGCTTGTATAATATACTAGTATACTTTATGTATAAATATTTCTGTAAAAAATTATGTTAGCCCTATTATCATAAGAAACAAGGTTTCATCTGATTCTACTTGGCAATATAAAATAGAGAACAATTTCTCCTAAATTCTAGCATAAATCAGTGCTATTTTATCATTTTTAAAAAAAAAATCTAATAAAAATCATTTCTATTATTACCTATTTCATAGATATTTTCACCAAAGAGCCTAAATTTGTGGACGGCAAAAATCTGCGTGGACACACAAAGTAGAAGCATCTACAGTATGAGAGGGACTTGGATTTGTCTCGCCAAGAAATTGCGCGGCACTTCGGACACGTACACGCATGAGGTCCCCGGCGGAACAGATCGTGGATGTTTGGGTGATTTGTGGCAGCTTATGGCGCTGACAGAAACTTCTAGAATCAATCCATCTGACGAACGAAATTGAATTTTCTGTGCAAGTACGTGTGCATTGGACTAGACGTACATATTATACTTATATATCGTTTGACGTCTCGTACACTCCCTCATGTACAATTACAAAACAACTGATTCCTCAAGTGCAACGTCGCCTCTTTTGCTGCAGTTTAAAAATAATCATGATTATAAAATAATTATAATTATTAAATAATCTAGTTGTCTCAATAATTTATAATTCAGACAGTCTGTCGAAACTGGTTATTCATGTTAGTCTTAATCACTAAGGGTCTTAGGTATCATCTAGGTATAGGACTAGCAGGGAGAGACTTAGGTGTGTATCTTTCGGTGTGCTCTAGGTCCGACGATTGGCGGTGAGGGGGTCTTCCCGTTGCTTCGGCACAAAACTCCTTGGATCGGGTGACAGATGGTGGAGCTCTTTATGGGCAGCACGAACCCTTGTTCGTGGCTCCCTCCACCTCTTTATACATGTGCCGCACGACGGGGGCCCCTTTAACAAAGTTAATTGAGGGCGCCCCCAATCAGGGCGCTTGATTTTAGGAGGGCAATTAGGCTAATTCCGAGTCACCAAGTAGGAGAGGGACTCGATCCCCCTCTCCTCACTGAGAGCTAATACTAACATTCTTCCCCTAGATCTCGACTTTTCTTAACTTAACTTAACATTACACCTATTCCATTATAGATCAATGCATAGAGCATGCTGCATCATAATAGTCAGTTACGTGCTATATGACTCAACAACTACAATGCACATTTCTATTTTGAAACAGTTTCTTAACTTATTTTGGGCCCTTATAAATCCATAGATCATAAGCTTACCTTAAACCCATGTCGACTAAGTGTTCTCTGAACACAGTGGATGGTAAGCTTTCTGTGAGCGGATCCGCAAGCATTCGCTTGGTACTTATATGCTCTAGACTTATAGCTTGATCTTAGATTTTCTCCTCATAAATATAATACTTAACTTAGATGTGTTTGGCAGCAACACACTTCTTGTTGTTATAGGAGAACTATATTGTTGACTCATTGTCACAGTATAACTTAAGTGGTTTTTAATGCTGTCAACCACTCTTAAAACCAGAATAAATTTCTTAAAACATAGTGCCTGTCCGGCGGCCTCATAACATGCTACAAACTCGGCATACATTGTGAAAAATGCCATCACAGTTTGTTTGGAGCTTTTCTACGACAGAGCTCCCTTTGCGAGTGTGAATATATATAACTTAATGTGGACTTCTTAGTATCCACACATCCCGCAAAGTCTTAATCTGAATAACTCGCTATCGCTAGGTTATCTAATATTTCATACATTAGCATGAGGTCGTTGTGCCTTATATAATCTTAAAGCTTTCTTAATTTAATCCAATGATCTATTTCTGGATTTTCTGATATCTGTCAAGTATCCCGGTGACATAAACTTAGTCAGGGCGAGTACATAATTGAGCATACATTGGCTTTTGACAACAGTAGCACATAGAACCAAATTCACTTGATCAATCATATATTGGTTCCTGGGACAATAAAAGTTCCCAAACTTATCACCCTTGACTATCGGATCAGGCGATAGCTTATACGCATGCATACTATATACTTTTCAGTATCTCTTCTAAGTATGCCTTGTGTGATAATCTTAATACCCCTTAACGATATCTTAGAGAAACTTCAATCCTAACACATAGAAAACTTCTCCAAGATACTCAATGTCAAAATGAGAGGACAAAATTCTTAATTTTCAATTTTTTGATTGACATCACTACTTGCAAGTAGAATGTCATCCACATACCAGACTGGGAAAATAAATTCTTCATTCTTAAACTTAGCATAAATACAGTTGTCCTCTTCATTCTTCTTAAACCCAAAATTTTTTAATAGTCTAATTAAATTTCATATGCCCTTACTTAAAACTTATTTAAGTCCATTGGACTTAGATAAAACGGCATCCTAAAATTTCATTTCCTTTCTACGACAAAACACTTAGTTGTGTCATATAGACATTCTCACTTAAAACTTATTGAAAATGTCATATTTACATCAATCTGATGCAGTTCTAAGTCATAATATGCCTTAATGATTCTTAAAGAATCCTTAAATAAGACATATGAAAATGCCTCATTTAATCTGCTTCTTATCTGAGTTGGCACATTATTTACTAAGTTAGAGGGTGGTTCCTTTATTTATTCATTAGCATCATCTAGAAATGCAGATTCCTGAATAACAGGAGCCTCATGAACAATAGATGTCGCTAATGAAGGTCCAAACTCAAGCGTTTGGACAAACAAACACTACCATGGGTACATAAAAATTTGCTCTTGAATCACTAGAGTGGGTACACTAACCCACTTCTCTTCAAGATTAATTTCTCTAAGTATCGTGCTCCCACTGATTAAAGAATCTTCATAATGCATGTCCCGTTTCTTCAAACTTAGTATGTCTATCAGAACATTGGAAAACGAGATCACTTAGACTTATCTTTGTAGTCAATAAAATTGACAACTTACTGTCTTAGGATTTTAGCTTATTAATATTTGGGTTAAAACTATAGCCTCAGTAGGACGATATCCCCATATTCTAAAATAATTTAGAAAAGGGTTATCATCTTAAAATATGAATGGTGGTTTTAATGCCTCCATCCACAAATTAATCGGTATAGTGTAATAACTTACCATACTACTTACTATGTTCACTAAGGTGTGATACACCTATTAGCGACTCTATTTTTCTAAGGTCCACCCGGCATAAAATACTGGGCTACTATGTCATTTTCTACAGAACCTTGCAAAAAGGTCCAAGAAATTGGCCATACGGGGTATATTAACCGTAGCACGGTCAACACTTATTCCTTTAATCTTTAGATCATGCTGATAAAAGAATCATCCTTAAAACATCTTAAATTTATCCAAAGTAACTGATGATCAGATCGCTATAATCTGATCACTCTTTAATTGAATAAATATCACGTGAATCATCATTTATAAATGTTATGAATAAATCATAATCTATCTATAGACAATACAAGAAATGAATCACACAAGTCTGTGTGAAAATCAATTAATTCTAAATCACCATTGGGCAGAATTAGAATCAATTGAACTTAGTCGTAGTAACTTTATCATCAACGTTGGTCAGGAGACAAAATTACTACAGCAAGGTTAAACTTAAAAATTACTACAACAATTAAACTTCAATTCCTACACTTAGACGTATTTATCTTAATGAAAACTTAAAGCGAAAGAGACTCATGTTCAATCCTCCCCCTCGAAATATGGCCCAACAAATAGTGCCAAAATTTCGAAAATATGTCGTCAATTCTTTTCCTCTTATGCTTAGTGTTCTCGCCATTGCAAAAACCATTCTTGTTCATCCATTTTGGAAACTCCACATATTTCTTCATGTGGTGTTCCTCCTTACAATGTCTGTATATATCCTTCAGGACATCATGTTCCTTTATATTAGCTTATAATAGGAGTCCTTAGCATCATTAGAACGGGTCTCATAATGCTTCTTCTCCTTTATTTATGTTGCACAACCTAAATCATCGTGTGCTTTCTTAATTCTTATACATAGTTTGAAATTAGCATGTCTAAACTCCAGTTTTCAGGCTGGAAGTTGTAGTTGACCACAAAATACTTTAAGTCATTAGGGAGAGACATCAAAATCAAATTGATAAGGAAACAATCAGAGATCTCCATATCTAGTTGATTCAGCAGAGAAGCCCTATGAATCATCCTTAGTATGTGCTCTCTAACTCCTCCACTGTAGTACTCTGTAGTGGTGAGTATCTTAATAAGCGTAGTAACATACGCATGGTGGGGTCCTATGAACTGACTTTCCACCTTCCTGAGATACTCTTTTGCAGTATCGAAAAGGTGGAATAGAACCCCTAACTTTGTCCAAAATGGACCTCTTAATTATCTTTAAGCATTTTTTTGGTTCAACTGATTCCACTTAATACGCTCTAAGTCGTACTTAATTCTTAAAGTTGTGAAGTCTTGTGACCTTACGGCGAAAGCCTCCTGGCTCTCATCATCATAGATCACTGGCTACACAGGCTTAGTGGGACAATCATGCGTCGGCGCAAGATCAATGTCCCTTAGCACAAGCGCTATCTCAATGTATTCTCTCCATAAATCATAGTTCTTACTATTCGCTCAATTACGGAGAGCTTTCAAGACTTACTGCCTTTAAGGACCAATTTTGAAGGATGTTATATTGCAGACATAAAAATTGCACATGAAAATTTAACGTTGGTCAAAATCAACATGTGACATACTTAAATTTGTAATTAATTCTAAATCAACATTGGGAAGAATTAGAATCAATTAAAATGAACCATAATAATTTCATCACCAACGTTGGTCAGGAGATAAAATCACTATGTTATCAAAATACAACATTTACAATGCCAAATTAAATTATCTCGTTGGTTCAAATTTAATTTGACATAATAAATGCTACTTAAATAACAAGATGAACATGATACTAATCTTAAACGATGTATGCACAACGGAAGACTTAATCATAATTGATACACCGCTTAATCAATAATGAAATTCTGAATTTGCAACATGGTACTAATTTTAAACAGTGTATACACAGCGAAAGACTTAACCTTAACATGCACAACAGAAGACTTAATCTTAATTAATACACTACTTAAAATAGTAATAAAATTATGAATTTAAACTTAATCATAAATCTAAACAAAAAAATATTTCTCAATTAAATATAGTCCTTAGACTAAATTTAATAAAGAAAACATCATAAAAGTACTTAAAATACTACAAAATTCATAATAAAATTACTGAGTCAGTACAAAATTATACAAAATGTTCCCCACAAGCAAATTATTTTTATCTCAAATTTGGGCCACTACTTAATTTCCAGAAATTATTAATCAGAAAACAATTACAAAAATTCTGGAAAATTAATAAACGAAATTCTGGCCCAAAAACACTGATTAAGCCTGGCCCAAAACAGAAAACAGCCTGGCCCACAGACTCCCCCGCGCGCGCCCGCACACCCAGGCCGCAACCTGGGCCTCGGCCGTGATTTGCTCCCCCGCCTGGGCCGCATCTGGTCCGGTTGATGCTGGCCGTCGGATCTGATCTGACGGTCGCCCGTCAATCGCGCCCGTATATAAGCCGAGCACCACGCCCCCGGTAAACCCTAACTCATTTCACTCGCACCCGAGCGCAAAACCGAGAGGGGAGCGGCGGTGAGGAGCGCGTGTGGTGACGACGGAGCGGCGACGGCGGAGCGCCGCCCGCCGGCCACCTCGTCGGAGCCCTCCGCTCACCCGAGGGTGAGCGAGGCTCCACCGAGGTAGCCAGTGGCGATGTGATGGGGGAGTGGTCCCGATCTTCCGCTAGGTAAAGGATAGCTTGGGTTGGTGGAGAATCTCGACGTTGGCAATCCAAGGCTCCGGTCCGGCGGATCAAAACCTTGCAATCGTTACACCACTGTCTCCGTTGGTTATCAACCACGCAGAACGCGATTGACCTCGCCACGAAGGCTAATTCCTGCAAGCGAACCCAAGAACACAAGCAAGAACAGGAAGGATACAAATCGAATGCCAAATCACAGACAAACGAAGATAAGGTGAGGTTTCACAAACGCCAATGCAGCAGCCAATCGGTCCGGTGCAAGAGGCGGGATCTAAACACAACAGTGTAGATGCAACAAAGCAAAACCTAACCCTAAAGGCGGCTGGCGTGAGAATATATAGGGCGGCGGCCTGTGGAAGGCAAACAGACACAGGCTGTGGGCTAGAAGACGTACAGACTCAGACTATGGGCCAACACGGCCCAGTTCTGTCACGCAGGACTGTTTTAAATACACGGGATGACTCGAGACTCCAAATGAGGTGAAACCAACGGCAAACGATCCGTCTTCTCCTCAGCTTTCCAAAAAGTCAAAGAACGCACCAATCGGACTTCGTATGAGGAAGTTATGCCCATTTTGGTGCAGGGTGGTTGATGTAGTCCGAACCAGCGAATTCTTGACTTCAAATCATCCGTGCGACTCCGTCTTCAACTCCAATTCTTCTATTCCATCTCCCATGTTCCTAAGCAACAAAATATCGCTAGTATTCAGTAGCATCCCGTCCAAACAAATATTAACATAGTTGCTAAGGAAAGAATTAACCTCATGGTTCAAGCGACGGGCACGGGCGCGTGTGATTGGTCCTTGTAGTTGAATTGTAGGTGGAGGCTCCATGTGTGTATCATGTGAAGTGATGTCCTCATCACGATGTTACTCGCCTAACCCGAGGGCGAACGACGGTCGCCGGAGACTCCGGCCATCTTCCCAGCCTCCGGCGAGCGGCGGAGACGGTGGCGAGAAGCCCAGGTGAGAGCCCGGCCCCCTCTAAGGCAAAATAGGGTTAGGGTTAGGGTGAAAACCCTAACCCTAATCCCCTGTTCGGCTCTTTTTTTATTATTATTCTCTGAGTTATTCAGTCGAGCCTTAATCCCTTTGGGGATTTCTTACCGAGGGGTTTAGGGTTACGGTTTTGGGAACCCTAACCCTAATTTTTTTGTTCTTCTTCCTCGGCCGAACCGAGTTCATCTGAGTTCTTCTTCCTCTCTCTGTTCTTAGGTTTTTTATCTGAGTGCGGGGATTAACAGAGGGTTTGCAGAGAGGCTTAGCTTGCGGGGATTTCTTAGGGTTCTTTTCGGGTTAAATATAGAGGGCGTTTAGCCGAGATTACTTAGGGTTCTTAGTGCGACGGTGATGCGGGTCAAGGGGATCTGACACCACCCTTACCCCTAGCTAGCCTATACCTTAGATCTGGTGCTCTGATACCATTGTTAGTCTTAATCACTAAGGGTCTTAAGGATCGTCTAGGTATAGGACTAACAGGGAGAGACTTATGTGTGTACCTTTCTGTGTGCTCCGGGATGATGACGTCATGGCGATGGCGCTGTGGCGTCTAGGTCTGACGATTGGCGGTGAAGGGGGTCTTCCCGTCGCTTCGGCACAAAACTCCTTAGGTCGGGTGACAGATGGTGGAGCTCTTTATGGGCAGCACGAACCCCTTGTTCGTGGCTCCCTCCACCTCCTTATACATGTGCCGCGCGACGGGGGCCCTTTAACAAAGTTAGTTGAGGGCGTCCCCGATCAGAACGCTTGCTTTTAGAGGGTAGTTAGGCTATTTCTGAGTCACCAAGGAGGAGAGGGACTCGGTCCCCCTCTCCTTCCTAAAAGTTAATACTAAAAATTCAGTCTGATTACTCTATATAAAAGGCTTAAATGACTTTGAGTAAACGGAATATCAATTATTTTTTACATTGAGTGATAATTTAGAGCCCTTGTAAACAGTATTAGTATAAAACCAGTTTATCTATTATATAATCTGATCTTTACATTACATAATCATAATTATTATTTCATTTCCATGTTATGATTAATTTGCAAAAAAAATCTCGTACTATTTAATCCTGTTGCTCATTAATGTTATGAAGTCCCACCTGGCACCCGCCCCAGCCAGGCCCGGCCAATCCGCCGGACCAAGCCTGCCCCCTGCGCTGCCAAGCGTGCGCCACTCCCGCGCGCCGCCGCAAAACCGAGGCGCGGCGGTCGGCACAAGCACAAACCAACTACCAACGGACCAACCGCCCCACGCCCATCCATGCCGAATCCCAGCGTGGCCCTGTCTCCTCCCTCCAGTTTTACTAACCCACGCCCGCGTCAATCTGCGTCCGCGATTTCACCACGCCGCGACGCGGAAACGACCGGTCAAACCGGGCGCGCCAAACTGCGAGTTTTTATATAAAAGTTTTAGAGCTTTACATTTATTTTAAATATAAAAATTTACATTTATCTAAAAAATAATGTCTTTAAAATACATATATTATTACCGATTTAATCAGTTCACCTTATCATTCTTAAACCGTACTCAATGTCTCAACAAAAGATTGTATAACTTATGATGAACTACTATAGGAATGTTCTATTTAAAAAAACACTTTAATGTATGTACATTCACATATAACAGTAAAGGTGTTACATATAGTTGTTTCTTAATACTGTATCGTAGAATGTTTTATCTATTTAAAATATTTTTCATTAGTTGTTAAAATATGTGCTGGTTTTTTTAAAATATTATTGACGTACTAATGAAGCATTGGATAATTTATCTCCTTACTGATATAGCAGGAGTAGTAGTATATAAATAGCAGCGGAACCGAATGATTTGGTCCGGCTGGCCCCCAAACTTAGCGAGGGAAAAAGAGAGGCTTGCGACGCTGGCAAGGCGAGCGAGGCAGCAGCAGGCGACGCAACGGAAGGGAGGAAAGAAAACAACGGGGAGGAGGGGAGGAAGGAATTAGAGGAAGACGCGCGCGGGGAAATTCGGAGGTGCGACCGGCTCGTCTCCTCCTCCTTCCTGTTCTCCTCTTCTTGCCTTCTCCACGAGAAGAGGGACAGAGGAGGAGGAGCGAGCGAGCGAGCTGACCCCGCGCGCGGCGACGGCGGCTTGTTTGTCGTAGATAGATTTGTTTGGCTGTTTTGGTCGCCTGGGGGCGTGGAGGAGGGGATGGCGAGGTTCATACTGAGCCTGATGGAGCTCGGCGTCAGCGCGACGGTGCACCTGCTCTTCGGCTTCTACGTCTTCAGCACGGCCGTCGCGGCGGACATCTCGCAGGCGGCGGCGGCCTCGGGGTGCCTTCTACTGCGCCGCCCTGCGGCGGCGGGCGCGGGGCTCGTCAACGTCGCCTCGGCGGGGGAGGAGGAGGAGCAGAGGGGCGCCGCGCCCGTTGTGCTCGACGGCTCGCCTCCGCCCATCGTCCTCGTCCACGGCATCTTCGGCTTCGGGAAGGGGGTACGTGTTATATGCCCATGGGCGATTTTTGAGGGGTCGGGTGCTCGCCTGCTCGGCCAAATGTCGTAGAGCCGTGCGTGCGTGCTCACGTGTCCGTCCACTGCCTTGTTTCCTGCGTTGCAGAGGCTCGGGGGGCTCTCCTATTTCGCTGGCGCCGAGAAGAAGGACGACCGCGTGCTCGTGCCGGATTTGGGCTCGCTCACCAGCATCCATGACAGGTGGGATAGGGAAAGCAGCAAAGTTCTTTGATCATAATACAGAGTTACAGACAACAAAATACGCCCACTTCTTTATTTTCCTCCATCAGCCTTAAATTTTCTGTTTATGATTTGGTATCTCTCGGTACTCACAAAAAAATTATCCTTCTCGATTAATATATTGGGTTGGCATTTGATTGTTGGGAAATCCGGTGGTTCTTGGCGTGCAGGGCGCGCGAGCTATTCTACTACCTCAAGGGAGGGCAGGTGGACTACGGCGAGGAGCACAGTAAGGTTTGCGGTCACGCGCGGTTTGGAAGGACGTATGACACAGGTGAAGATTTCGACGAACAGAAATCATAGCTGTGTGCCTTGTAGAAATTCTGATCCTTCGTGTTAGTTTAATTGTGCTTGAAATTGGACGCAGGGCATTACCCGGTGTGGGATGAGCAAAACCCGGTGCACTTTGTCGGGCACTCCGCCGGCGTGCAGGTTGCGAGGGTGCTGCATCAGATGCTTGCCGACAAGGTACAAAACAGATTTCACATTTTACTCGGAAATGATTGCCCTTTATTTGTTGGTGGTAGAATGCTCATGCTTATCATGTGCTTTGGAATGAATGGTTCTTGTGACAAGGAGTACATGCCCAAAGCACCCGGATATCAATGTTTTTGCATTAAGTTTTTGGTTAACTGGGGTCTGGGGCATCTGCTAAAAGCGGTTCTATAGGAATAACCCAAGAATCAGTTAATACTTATATGGTCAACATTCGTTCTGAATTTCCTTTCTTTTTTACTTTATGTGGATTGACACTGCACCTATGGTGCTAATTAAACACCTGGTGTATGTTTGAACGCATGCCGCTTTCTCTGGCTTTATTCATGTGGCATGCTGGCCTCTCTCGCTGCATGTCTGTGCCGGCAGATTGTTGGCATGCTGTTGTGTTACTGGAACATGAGAACTTTACACACATGTGTTGATACTTATTTCAGGCTTTCCCTGGATATGACACTTCTGAAGACTGGGTTCTTAGCCTTACTTCCTTGTCGGGTGCGCTTAATGGAACTACGAGAACTTACTATGATGGCATGATGTAAGTTTTGTCTGACGTTCATAAAGATAAAAGGGTCAAAATGATTCCATCTTTTTGTGTCTCCTAACGTTTTCATCATGTTTCATTTTCCTATTACTTCAGGGTTGAAGATGGAAGATCCATGAAATCTATATGTCTTCTTCAGCTCTGCCGGATTGGAGTATTGTCTATGATTGGCTGGACATTCCTTGGCTGAAGAATTACTACAATTTTGGTTTTGACCACTTTGAGATGTCGTGGAGGAAAGTGGGCTTCTCAGGACTAATTGATCTGTTGCTGGGGCACACCGGTCCATTTGCTTCGGGAGATTGGATTCTGCCTGATCTTACCCTCCAAGGATCTCTAAAACTTAACTCTACACTGAGGACCTTTCCCAATACGTTCTACTTCAGTTATGCTACAAAAAGAACAAGAAAGCTATTTGGAATTACAGTACCTTCAAGTGTCCTTGGAATCCATCCCATGCTCTTTCTCAGAGTCCTCCAAATGTGTATGTGGAGGCACCCTCAAAATACACCTCTACCTTACAAAGGATACAGGTGACTCCTCTGCTCTAAACCGAATAAAAACAAATGATAATGCTTACAATTCATTGACAAGAAACTTACAGCTTGTTATTTGGTTTCCTGTTCTTAATAATATGTCTGTTGATGACAACTAGGGATGAAGATTGGGAAGATAATGATGGGGCTTTGAACACAATCTCCATGACGCACCCTCGCATCCCAATAGAGCATCCAACCGTTTTGTATTGGATGATTCTGACTGCCATCCTTTGCAACCTGGGATATGGTTAGTGCTGAGTTTCAGAATCTTATTTTAAGTTGCTTGATGGAAATAGCTATTATTTTCTTATTTTGTTGACATCAAACACGCTCTTTCGAGCACTCATTTTCTTGACAAAAACTGAGCAAAGTTGGCACTGTGTTCAGTTGGAAGATCAATCTAGGGCGCCAAAGAAACCATACATTTATTGTGCTTCTCAATGGAAAATGTGTTCTTACATAATTGTTCCATTGTTTTGAACAGGTATTACAAGGTTATTGAAGCTGATCACATTCTTTTCATTATAAATCGCGAAAGAGCCGGAGTGCAGTTTGATTTGCTGTATGACGGCATTTTCCAACGTTGTAGAAAGCATGCATTCAGGAAGAGCCCTCCTACGGTACCAAATGAAACAAGGCAATAACATATTACACTCAAATGAAAATTATTAAGTGATAGAAAGGAAAAAATGGAATCAATGATTTTTTTTGCTTCTATTCGCCCCCGGCCACCATGTAGATGTATCAACATTGTAAACTGTAAATTACACTGTTCATGTGAGGAGCATTTTGCATACTTACCTCTCTAATTCTCGGAAGTGAAGTTCAAGGTAACAGTGGCACTGAAATCTTTCACACCCATCACGTATTTTTCTTTTAACACGAGTGGGAGGACAGTCGCAATGTAAAAGGCCCTGAAAAGAGTCACGATTACAAGGTAAACAACCAAAACAGAGAGTGAACACAAGAGATAGGGGTGGGGTGGGAAGTGCCGTGGGTGGGACAGAGACTAAAATTACAGAATTAACGCTTCAACATCACTAATAACTAACTTCACCCCTGAGTGAACAGATTCAATGAAGTCATTGAATTCGTTCTTTCAAGATATGTCACCACATATAAACATATAGATGATTATCCTGTTGCGGCACTCTACTGAAATAGTGTCACGTCGTCCCCACTAAGCTTGAACTGAATCGATAAGTGAAAGTAGAGATAACAATTCTACCCAATTACCCATTTATCTCTAAGTAAAAATCTTATTAAGGTTAAATATAATCAACGGATATGGGTATTAACTACCCATATCCATTTATCTATTTACCCATTTACCCAATTACCTTAAATATAAAAATAAATCCCTAATCCTAACTCCCCTCTTATCCCTTCTCTTTCCTCCTTTCACTCCCACGGTCCCACCTCAGCTGCCACGAATTCCCAATCCACCGGTCTGCTTCCTCCAATCCCATGTTTGCTTCCTGTGCACCTCCCTGCTCCGGTGTCCTACACGTTGCCTCAAGCATAGCGTAACGCCGCCTCAAGTGCTGCTCCCTGCGCCAACCTCGTCCCTACGCGATGCTGCCCGCTCACCCTCCTCGAGCGCAACGCGACGTCGACCTCGTCGCTGCGCGATCCGCCCCGAGCGGCGCTCCCTGCGCCGATCGCCCGAGTCGCTGACCTCGCTCCTGCGGCCAGTTCTCCCATCAGACATATTGCCTGTCCCGGCCCCTCACACTTGTTCCGACGGCGTGCGGCGATCCCCTCCTCCTTCAGTCATTCTCCTCCTTGACCACTTCACGGGTAATGGGGTATGTCCATGGGTATACAGTGTTCATGGACAATAGACATGAACATAGGTTTTTATTCGTTGGGTAGGACACAGTTTAGATATGCACTATTTATACCTGTCAGACTCGATTGTTATTGTAGAGGATCCACACCGATAATACCAAAGTGTTGCTAAACCTAGGCCGTCCAAACCTGAATTGTAAATGCGTATTGCGTAGATAGGTGACACGGCGTTTCTAGAGCAGAATGGCAAAGCCTGCAAAACGTGTCACAAGGCCAACCTCTTGTGAACATGTTATAGACAGTAAGGATCCGATTTTTGATGAGCATCCATGCGAAGAACTTGCACTTTGTTCCTGTCCGCGCTTTCCACAGATCATCGAAGATGATGGGCCGACTAAAGCCGGCAAACTGTATGCAGTAAGCAGATTTTGCCGAGTAAGTTCCGTCATGAGTGCAACGCCAAGTCACATGGGCCGAGATTTTACCTGCCAAAGTTGAATTTCCTTAAGAGTTAAGGAGATGTTGGTCAACATCACCACAATATGTCATTAAAGGCAACGTATCGTATGCTCAAAGAGTTATGGTGCTCAAATGCACACATTATATCTAGGCCAAGGATTTTTCATCCAACAGCGTCCAGCTATTTTGCGTTTACACCCTCCACCTTTTCTTATCCAACGATTTTTTTTGCACTAGAAAAGAGGAGGTGGGAAGGTGTAAACGCAAAATAGCCAAACACCGTTGGATGAAAGATACTTGGTCTAGATTTAATGTGTGCATTTGAACACCATAACTCTTTGAGCATAGGATACGTTGCCGTCATGGTTGTTGAATTCCAGTAATCAGGAGTGCATATAGACAGGTTGCATCAATGGAATGATTTATATTTAAAAAAAATATTTTGGTGGTTAATCACTATAATTGCATTCGGTAGCAAATATCGGGGTTTGGAATCTCTTGGTCAGGACCCTATATATATCATACACGACTGTTTATCACGTATGATTACGCTCCCAACTACTGCTTTTTCTTGCAAGTCTTGCGATTATAAGGACGACAAAAGTTATTCATGATAGGATTGTCTTAGTATTTCCACCAATGTTCAATCTCTAAAGAGATGCGGTGATTGCCTATTGCAAGCATATACGCTGACTATGTATTTTCCGTATCATCATATTCATCCGTTGGTGTTCAATAATAGAATATGATTTCACCAACGACAAGGAAAAGTGGATGCTGAATTTCCCTAGATCACTTCTCGTGCACAACTGTACGGGTTAGCCACATCTAGATACAGCAGTTTTTCTACCGTCATGCTTCCTTAAGAAATGCTCCCAATTTCCAAACAATAGTAACGATCACTAGTCACTGGAACCGATGAAATGTCTCACAAATGAAACAGAATCAGATTAGCGAGCCCACCTGCACTACGAGAAAACATGTCAGATATACCGAGGCTTACTACGGAAGAATGTAGAATTATATGGTGAACCATGTTCGCGAGTCAGGTGCTGAAGGCTCGGGATTCGAGTACAAATTCGAACTGGATCCAGAACAGATCGTCTTCACGGCCTCCCGGTTAACAGTTCTCTAAGGCCTGTATGGAAACTCTAGCAGTGCTAGAGGTTAGAGTTAAATTATAACTCTAAATTAATTCTAAAATAACTCTAGCCCTTGAGGTGTATGGATGCAAGGGTTAAAGGTTAGAATTAGTTACTTTTTCAATCATTTGACTACTTTTCAGCTTGATTTATTGTAACAAGACTAGTCTCACTGTATGGCTGTGTGGGGATCCTGTGTGGCTAGAAATCCTTTTTTTGGGTAAGCCTCACACAAACTAGCCCCAATTAGCACCCCTTGAAGGTGCTAGTTTTTTTTTGATGGGTTAGATTGAAATAGCTCAACTCTAACCCTCCTGTATGGATATTTTGAGGTTAGTTGGGGTAAATCTAACCCAAACTAACTCTAACCCCTGGATCCATACAAGGCTAAGTCTAACAGATAAAGCATAAATTGTATACAAATCATGGAAATTTCAAAACCCGTATTTTAAGGCTCAAAGCACCATGACAGCTTATTTTGGTGTGCCCATCCATTGCAACACTCCAAAACTTACTATACCTGGGAGTTTCAGGTATACAAGAAACAATGCTCATGTTTTTTGCCGAAAATATGCAAAAAAAATGCATCTATGCCTGTCGGCCCTCTTCCAAATATTTGAACATCAGATAACGACAAGCTAATCCTAAAATTAGATGGTACATATGATACAGAGGAAAGCAACAGGAAGAAGGTTAATCTAATATAGCTTCAACTATTTTGAATAGTCCCCCGACAAGAACCTCTTTACTGGCGCAGCAAGCACCCCTACTCTGTGTGGGTGGAAAACGACAACACAAGCCGTAAAACACAGCACGGCAGCAATTACCATAGTGGTGACAAGTCGCATTCTCATAGCACCACCTGGAAATGTACCAATGGAGGCAGGGTTGAACCATCTAGCATTAATATCAGGGTGGCAGCATTGCCTGTGTGAGATAGCTTTAGTCACAAGCGGCATATTTTCTTCCTCTGCAGAAGCTGCATTGGTTGACTGCAAATCAAAATCTCCACTGGCCCCAGTACTCTGCAAAAGATTTTCAAACAATTTAGTAGTCTGCCAGATGTAAAACGACAGAAAATATGTGACTCTGAAAAGATAACGAGTATAATAACTAATTACCCTAGCAAACTAGAACTCAGCATGATGCATATTACAGACTTGCATGTGTGGTATGCTGGTTCCAAGCCAAATACCAGCCTGATAAATCTTTGAGGCCCAGAGCTTAAAATAAGGTGATCTATATATTTTCTAGTTCTCATTAATTTATATTCAACTAGAAAAGGCTAAGTATAAGTTGAAGAATGGTGTCTGTTTTATCATCACTGCTATTAGCCTGCAACATAATCACTTACTTCTTCAGAAAGTGGCACACAAATGCCCATGTTTGGATAGTTTGGAGCAATATCACCGGACCATCTTGTTTCAAGCAGTGTCCACTTGTCATATTTAGGTCTGTTATCAACAATATTCTGAGCTTGGCTTATATATCCAAGAAATTCTGTAACATGACTTTCCAGTCTCCCACTTTCCAAGTTAGAAAGAATCTCTGACTCTATAATGTCTAACGAGTTCACTATTATTTCCAGAACATTGATAAAATCATTATGCATCAAGAACTTCATCATGCATATCCATCGCTGGATATTTGTCAAACTCAGTATGTTTTTAAATTCTTCTGGAGAAGGCTTCTTTATTAACCATCCAATGTCGATAAGGAATCCTGACATTGCAGTCTGTCGAAGTCTCTGAAGCTCACAAGGATCGGAACTAGCACCAGAGAAATCTCCAAAAACACTTGTGTACTTGCCTGAAGAATCAGACAGAACATCATGTATCCTCTGTAGTTCAGAACATAAATTCTTGCTACCAACAAGGATAGGAACAAAATTTGATAGCCCAGACATGTTTTCCACCTGCAAAAAGAAAATCATAGAAGTGCAATCATCATATGCAAGTATGCAACAACAGAAGTGTCAAAGAGTGACAACTTAATATGGAACGCTAAGATCTAGTTAAAAGAATGCAGATGTGATGTACACACATGGTATCTTTTCCATGGGGGTTAAAAACAAGAAGGGTTAATTGCATCCATGCCACTGTTATTTCCGAAACCGAATGAAATTTTATTACTATTTTACTATTTACCTCCATGCCATTACTATTCGTCCATTCTTGTCTACGTGCCATTTTGTACTCCTACAACGCCTGCAGACCCACCTGCAGACTCCTAAATTTACGTATTGCCCATCCTGCCCTCAATCCCGTCTTCTTCTTCCTCGCCATCCTCCCAAACGTCGCCGCCAACACCGGTCTCGCTCCGCACCACCGCCTCTCATGAATCCTACTCCCGCCCAGCCACCCTCCACGCTCTTCACTGTGTGGCGGAGGGGAAGGCTTTGTGCCCCATATTCCGGGCCTGCGCCGGCAGGGACAGAGCCAGAGCCGGAGGGGACCCAACGTGGTCGTCATCACCGTTGCCGCGGATGGTTCTGCACGACTTGCCCGACAAGGCTGTGGTCTCCACCGGGACCAGCATTGCCATCAGCAGGCGGCGACAGAGTGGCAAGGCCACTCGACACAGATGGCGGTGACGCGGAGGGGGTCATCAGGGTATATGCTGACGTGGGAGGTGCAGCGGAGGGCATGACCAGCTGCGGGCTGGAGGAAGGCACATGTTGGAGGAAAATATCTCATCTTCGGGGTTATTGCCGAAGCAACATAAAAGCAGACAGCGGATTCGAAGGTTCCCAGACGATCATCTTCGAAGATACCCGGAACCAACTTCGAAGTACGAAGATAGGCATTAGTTCGGAGTACATCTTCGAACTAAGGCCCTCCAAGATCTTTTCTGCCAGCTAAGATGGAAGACTTATCTTCTTTCTGATTAGATTAGTCTTTTACCATTTTAGCCCTATTAAGGGAACCGAATAGTTTCTACTATGTCGGTTGTAATAGAGGGGTAAATAGGTCTTTTCCTTAATGTTTGGGCCTATAAATACCCCCCATTTCACCCTGCAATAGGGATCGAATATAAGTTATTCAATACACACATTCGAACTATTCTAAGTTATTATCCTTTCGGAGGCTTAGAACAGTTCTCTTCGCAAACACTTCGTTTGTTAGTTTCTCTTCTACAGAAACCTGTTAGCGTAATCTTTTACGCCAACAGCACAGTTGGGGACAGCGCCAAGGGTCTAACCAGCGGCGGAGCGGTGTTATTCGCCGCTGGTACCAGCGACGAGGTCGGCACCGGCGTGGTGGTACGAGGCAAGCCTGAGTGAGGAATCCACGAGGAGTGATCCCATCCTCTCACCATGGAGCAGGGCGAAGCAGCACCAGCAGCTAGACGAAAGAAGGTTTGGGGGCAGTATGGGCAATATGAAATTTTGGCTGCCTACAGGTGGGTCTGTAGCCCCAGCACGTGTACAAAATGGCATGTGAGAGTATATCTTCAAATACTAATGGCATGGAGGCAAATAGCGAAATTGTAATGACATTTTGTTCAGTTTCAGAAATAACAATGGCATGGATGCAATTAACCCAAACAAGTATGAGTTGTGAAATCCACATTATTTGGTTATATTTGGAAATAAATTCATTTGGATTGTCCTTTTGCACAAATGATATGCAAAATGCACATAGATCATATTTTGCAAAAAAAATGGGAAGTACACATGTTCTACACTTCAGTGCACAAAGTAAAATGAGTGACATTCGTAGTGGGCCAAGGCCACCAGGCCCAGCCAGGCCACATGAGCAGTACCTGTGGGTACCGTAGCAGATTAAAGATAGATTATACCTCTTATTGATTAATAATTCCTTTAAAATAGCAGATTAGATTAGAGTTAGTTAAACAGATAAAATCTTGTAAACTCTATAAATAGGGCGATATTGATCAGGAATAAAGCAATAAAGAAAGAATTAGTCTAATCTCTCATCCAGTTCTCTATGCCCCATCCTAATGTTTTTCTCCTCCTCTTGGCAGTGTGTATCCTGTCATGGATACAACCCATGACAGAGTGCATATGCATCTTGACAGTTTATTCTAGAAGCCAAGAAAATAACACTGTTTCAGACAGTTTAAACTTATGCCTCCTAAACAATATCTCAATCAATTTGGTACAGCAGCCATGAATGTACAAAGCATACAGCTTGAGTGCACCGATCATCATGCATCAGGATTGCCAATGTATCATAGGCTTCATAGCAAATACAAAGTCAAATGTGCCACACCTATATTTGTGTCAACACTAGAGAACATATGGTGTAGATTAATATGCAAAAGACCCTGAAGTAAGGAGATTTTACCAGCTTTACCAAATGCAACAGATACTTACTTCCACAAATGCGGGTCCATGAGTATCTAGCTTTGATGGGGTGATGTTCATCTGGAATATTTCATGTTGAGGATCAATGGTAGGGTCCCCGCTTTCAACATAATCAAAGGTCTCATGCGACATTATACGACAACAATCATGCTTCAAGTATACCCCATCAAATGACACAAGTGACCTGGCATGATTACACAAATTCAATATAACTTAAAATACTCATTGAGCACTGAAAACACCTAGCAAAAGCATAAACAGCTGCCAGCTATGAAATAGCTTCTCTAAAACAATAAGTAGCCAGCTAAAATTTTCTCTAAAAGAAAAAGTTGACGTGTAGATTCACTTTATGCAACTTGCACCCATACCCATGAACCGTGATTACCATGGAGTAAAACAATTGAGGTTTTTAAAATGAAATAAAATCCATAAGTTAACAACTTAACATGCATAAAGTATTATCATAATTAAATATTGCCTACCCACTAATGCAATTCCATGTTACATCACCCAATTTTAGTTAGCCACTAATGCTATTTCATGCAGAAAGCAAATAGACACAATTTGCGCAGCATGTGATCAAATGAAATAAATTGCATATTGATACCACTTTGCACTCATTTTCCTTGTTTCTCTAAGCTGGGGGAATAGGAAAAAGTACAATGGTAGCCATTGCCCATCAAAACTTGGCAAGCTAAATAAGGTAACTATATAGTTAAAAAAGGTCACAGAGAAAACAATTTCATTCAAAGAATTGTTTTAATTGCTATTTCTCCTCCCTACTTGCTTATTTTTGAAAAATATTATATGCAAGCATAAACATATAAAAACATATAAATACTTTGACCACCTGATTCCTGAATAAACAACTTTCCTATATATTATTGTCCTTCTCCAGTAAAAAATACTCTCACTGTGGGTAACATTATATATATACACACACTAGCCTCTATGAAATAACATATTTCATTCACTTTTTAACTATAAAGTATTTGCAATAAAAGTTAATGATTAAACTCCATGCCATGGACTTTTGAAAGATAACATCAAGAATTTGTGACAATGTCATGTGCTATGGGTTAGGGCCGCCAGGCCCAGGAGTGAACAGTACCATGTGGTACATATCACATGAACAGTAACCGCAGGAAAAGTGGCCTGCAGATAGAGTCCTTTGTGTTTAAGTCAAGAGATTACATTCTGCAGTTAGGATATCTTTAGTAGTCCTTAAAAATAGTAGATTAGATCAATAGTAAGTCGAATCGTTTTCAGTTGTAAGCCCTATACAAAGGGTACAAGTATTCAGCAATAAAGCGGGCAAGAAGTATCAATCAATCTCCAGTCTTTACCCCAATTCTCTAAATCTCCCCCATTCTCTAACATAGCTTGGCAAGGGGATCAACCTCATGACGGCTTACCCCGCAGCTACGAACTACGCAATCGAGGTCCCCCTACCCTAGGTGCCGACGCCCTTGATGGACAAGATATAGTATACCTCACATAATGACAGTGTTGAAAAATTCAGCCGATTAGCCAATTAATCGACCGATTAACTTGTACTCAACAAGACATTAGTTAATTTATAGCATAATAGGCACATTAATCGGCTAACCGATTAATCACGTGGTCAATCCAATTAATCAACAATCAACCCGATTAATGGCCAAATCACCAATTATTGGATCTGCTCCCCCGTCGCTAGATCTGCTTCCCCATCGGATTTGCGCCCCCATCACCGAATCCATGCCCCCTTTGCTGGATCCACACTGCCGCCGCCGATTTGTGCCCCGCTGCTTGGATCTGGGCCACCGCCGCTAGATCTGCGTTGTCATCGTGCCCTCCTGTATGCGCCGCTGGATCAGAGTCAATGGGGGTGGTGGTGTGAAGGTTGGCTGGAGGGAGGTGCTTGGAGGAGAGGGACTGCATGAAGGAGAGAACTGAAGAGAGAGAGAGGAAGAGAAGCAGATGGCTGAACGGGTGGTTTAGGAGGAGGTGAAAGGCTGCCAGCGGGAGGCTTAGAGGAGAATAGTGGAGAAGGGTTTGAGGGCTTTATATACTCTAGGGTTTTAGGGGTTTATATCATCAAGGTTATGGTTTGACTAGAATAATATGTTAACTATAACTCTAATATTCAATATTCAACCGATTAATTAATTGACCGATTAATTCAGTTAATCCCCCAATTAACCGATTAATCTCTACTCAGTGGTCGGCCGATCAGCTACCGATCACTGATTTTTCTAATACTGGGTAATGATAAGGATATTTTAATACAGCTAAACTAGCATAATGTGTCATGACAGAAGAATAACTAGAAGAAATGAACAAAAGAATAACTAGGATAATATGTCATACCTGAATTTAGGCTGAGCAAGAGAACTTCCACAGAGAATAAGTTCAATAGGCTTTCCCGCTTCAAACCATGATGGATGGACATAATGGATCCTGGGGGTCTGTACCTCTAATCTGGTACTCATCAGTGTGGTTCCATCTGAAGCACAGCAGTTTCAAATCCTCAATCAATCAAGGTAATGAAGGTGTTTTTCTCTTAAAAACAAAAGATGCAGTAAGCTACCAATTAAATGGCACAAGCACAAAGATTGTCCATCATGTTGCAGCATATACAAATAATGTTGATTTTTTGCAAGTGCAATTGAAACTGCAGCTAGTAATTATAGTTGTGCACCAGTAATTGGCATCAATCTACTGCATAGTGTATCATGTGCAGGGACAATGCAGTTTAAGTATGATGTACAAACAACATATTGTATTGTTATTATGTCATGGAAAAACTAAGTCATATGGCACACACCTTTCAGTACTTGAAATATCATGTTATTGACATGAATAAAGAAGGCCCCTTTACCCAACAGAAGACTATTTGGAGCATTTACCAAGCTTTTGACAAGATTTGCTGTGTCTTCTGATAACTGAAAATGGAGATATAAATCTGAGGCAAATCAATGCTATCTTGGAAAAATAAAGAGCAGGTATTATTAACTTCTATAGAACAAATCCATTCGATTCATTTTCGAGTGGGCATTCTAATTACAGTCCACAACTATCTAAATGGTTACAATGGTAAAAGTATGTATGCATACCATAGATATATCTGTTTTTGAGATGGAGATGGTATTACATTAGTTGTTCAAAATTGTTTGCACAGTACAACATGGACATTGTATTTAAAGAATAAAGATCAACATTAGATAACATGTATACATTCGGATTCCTCTAAAATGTTCTTCCTATGGACTGAAGCATTTATGATTTTGCATTTTAGTAGAAACATACATACCTTGTCCCACATATGCTGCGGCATTGCAATAAATACAGTTAAAATTGTACAGCCAGGACGAATGTATCCCTCCAATTCAACAGGCATGCTCGAAAGCCACTCAAATATCTGCATATTTCAGGGATGGTATTTACTCAACAGTTTTTTGGATACAGCACTCTATTTAGAAACTTAGAGCCTGGTTATATACTTGATGACGTAGGCGGCGTGGGAATTCAGCAGGATTCCAGTCATACAACTTGAACGATATGCGTCCTGTGGGACACTAGAATAGATGATACAACATTACTACAACCATTAGAGGGAGCAGGAACAGAAAATATTTATAAAATACAAAAAAATATGTACATGAAGAAAAGAGCTTACCGAGGATGAATAAGTACTTTTTGTGTCATGCACTGGAGAATTGGTAAGTTTGGTATTTTCCTGTTTAGTGCCAAGGCTAGCTTCAGTAGAAGTTGTGAAAGTCACTAAGCTTTTAGTTTGGTCATTTTGCAAACTGGGCTGTGTACTGGTTGGAGAACTAAGCGCATCTTCTGAACCCACAGGTGTTTCTCTGTCCAAAACCTTATTGCTCAGAACAGTCTCAAGTGTCTCGCTGGTAGTAACATATAAGTTTTCTGTAAAAAATGATAAGTTAACAATTAACAAATATGATCTGGACTAGACAACAGAAATTTCCAGCACATCTGAAGAAAAGGCATAAAGACAAAAGAAGCAACTTGAACAACCTCATTTCAGTTAAAGTCAATTATATATCTGGATCACATCAAGGGTTTGCTCTGTTGAGTAGGCATCACAGATAGGTAAAAGAATATCTACAATTTCTTGGTAACTCAGGCATAATGACTTCTCAAAATGGCATTAAATGGTTCATATATAAGGAAATATTTTTTGGCACAAAATAACAGGCGGTTTTGTAGCTCCGAAAGATCCCGAATTGAGATTTATACTACAGAAATGCATGTACCGTTGAAGGATCCAAGAATATGAATGAAAAGATTTGATTATCAACTATCTGAAACATTTCCAATTCTTGCATCTTCTTGATTCTGCTTTCTTCTTACTTTATCAAGAGCTAAACTCTCCACTTTAGTAAGCTTTCATGCCTTAGTTATATGTAGTTTCCTTTAACATGTATTTCCCTGTTCACTTGTTTGGAAAACTGATATCCCAATTCCCAACTGTACTTGCTTCAATACTCAACTTCTTAATAAAGCTGGGTCCGAACTTTTGGTGTAATGTGGGTAACTTCTATAAGAACAATAGTATTAATATCCGTAAAACAATTGCTTTAAACAAATAAAAATGTGTTCACTATCCATCATATTCATCCTAAACAAGACTGATTTACTGAGTTAGACTGGATTTAGAAAGAGGTCATGTTCCAAAATATTTTATGATCCTCAGCCAATGAGGTCATATCTAAAGAATGAAAGTCATTTTTGCTTGGGAAATAAATATGCTGAGCACTTCTTTTGTATAATGCTTTTGAAATAGCTAGTCACCATTATCGGTTTCTTTTTTTTTTTGACCATAAAATTTCTTCAATATCAAACAGAAAATTTTCTACCTGAACAAACCTATTAAAAAGTTACGATTATTTGTAGATATGCCTCCTCATAGTTTACGTTGCATTCTTTTTCGCAGGGACACATTATTCCATAAACAAATATTGGGATGTTTGTTACATCTTGATTAACATAACAAACACAATAAGATTCAACAAAGCTAGTTAAACAGGAGGACCACACACAATATTGCCTGGTCAAAATCAAAAGGTGAATTTCTTTTAGATTTCTACCTTCTCTTAGTTCACCATCACCACTACCATCTGCAGAGAAATCCAATTGTTCATCTACATCTTTATCCAATACGCCTTTGGAATCAGGTTTTCTTCGTCTTCTTTTGTTGTGCCGCTCCAATTTTCTTCTACAACTCCTTTTATCTTCATCAAAATCTAGTAATATATGAAACCTACAATGGGAATTAATTTTAGCACGCCACAGCAAATTACTAGTAAACCGGCTATATATAACCAGGGCTGTTGTTAGATCACCACAAAAATAGTCAACACCACAATGTTTAGGTTAGTATATCAAGTGATGATAGAATTAATAGCTTCTAGCTAAAGTTTCATGGGGAAATATTTTGAAAAATTTGCTAAAGTAATGCTCCGAAAATTTATCAAGTGGTCAACAGGATTATGGAAGCTGCATAGGGACAGGGGCACTTCCGTATTTGCAGTCATTTGATAAGTGGACCAACATACCTATCTCGTTCCAAAACCATAAACAAAAAAATATGCATCAGAAGCACTAGAAGTGTGCCTTTGTGTATGAGAATTGACTAAACTTCAAACTGAATAGTTTTGGAAACTAACCGGACTTGAATGAATGATATTGTGATGAGCTTAGGATTCATTTTTTACTAACTTCAGTGTCCATTTATCAGACCCCGTTTGGATGCTAATTAGAAGTACTAAACATGAGCTAATTATAAAACTAAGTACATAAATGAAAGCTAATTCGCGAGACGAATCCATTAAACCTAATTAGTTCATGATTTGACAATGTGGTGCTACAGTAAACATATGCTAATGATGGATTAATTAGGCTTAATAGATTCGTCTCATGAATTAGCCCAAGGCTTCTGTAATTAGTTTTATAATTAACTTATGTTTAGTCCTTTTAATCAACATCCGAACATCCGATGTGACAAGGGCTAAACTTTAGCCCTTGTCATCCAAACGGGGCCTCAGTAACATACTGATCCTATCTGGAAATGGAATAACTGAAATTATATGTTAGTTCCACCCTACCTAAGATAGGCTCCACCTTGATGTCCGGGCCCCAAAAACAACTAAATAAGCCATATTTGGCACCTTAGAAAAACAAATTTTTGGGGGAAAACTTGTCTACTCAATCGAACAGGATCATATCAATGTAGCATATTGCATAAGCTACAGAACTAATATAGGAATATAGCCTACCAAAGGAAAGAAAGTTTCTAACAGAATATAACATGGTAACTTTTCCACACACAGTTAACCCTACAAAGCCGTGTTATAAACAGTTTAATCCTGAAGAACATTTTTCTGAATTAATTAAATGAAACAGCATACATCCTTTGAGAGAACTCTCCGGTAAGAATCTGAGCATGTAAATGTCATTGACGAAATGACCAAATATTACGTCCAATTACCACAGCATTACAGAAGAAAAAAATGTGGTAATACACTAAACCGTATGGTGAAAATGATTGTATAACCGTTACAGCATTTAACTATCCATCCTACTGATCAAAATGGGTTTTCCACAAGTTCATGAAGCAACAGGAGTGAGGAAACTGAGCCTTACTTGCCGCACTGCTGGCAATAGCGCTTCTGGACGCCATCGAGCATGACAGCAGCAGCGTGCGCGCAACGCAGACACACCCTATGCCGGCGGTGGTACCCCTTCAGCTCACGTATGTCCGCCTCACAACCAGGCACTTGGCACCTCATCTCGGTCGATGCCCCACGAACTGCCCCTCCAGTACCACCACCACCATCACCACTTCCTCCGGCTGCCGTACTGCTGCCACGGCCGGAAGCCTTCGGCTTCTTCCGCGCTCCAGCCAGCAACTCTGTGGCCACGTCCTCGACCTCCAGGGCGGCAGCCATTTCGTCCACCTCAGGGCACGCGCACGGCACCCTCCCTGCTAGGTAGTTCGGGCACACCAGGCGCGGGTCGCGCTTCCTCACGCGGCGCTTGCTTCCCTCGGCCTGTTCCGACGGCGGCGGCACCGGCTCCTCCTCAACCGGCTCCGACGGCGGGGCAGGGGGCAGCGTCGCCTCGGTGGGATCAGCCTCGATCCCAATAGAATCATCCCACGGGAGGACCAGGGAATCGTCG
The DNA here is from genome assembly GCA_019279435.1 of Zizania palustris. NCBI lineage: Eukaryota > Viridiplantae > Streptophyta > Magnoliopsida > Poales > Poaceae > Zizania > Zizania palustris. The sequence goes on from JAAALK010000284.1 coordinate 16,862,314, forward strand.
TCCTGGACGGCGAAGTCGAGAAGGTTTCCCCAGTCCCAAACAGGCTCGCCGGCGTCTGCCGCCTCGCCGGCGGCGGCGGCACCGGGGGCATCCATTCCCCGTGGACCACCCCCACAACAAAAACCCCTAACCCTAATCCCCCGCGCCCGCGCGGCGGAGCGATCGGCTCCGGCGATGCGGGATTTCTCACAATTTCGCGGAGGCGACTTGAGGGGCCGTGGAGGCGAGCAGATGAATCGGTCGTCTCGTGGCTTGGGTTGGTGAGCGGCGTGACTAGGCCAAGAGAGGTGACGGTCGCGGTGGTTATCCTACCCACAGCTACTGACGTGTGGTCCCCGCGTCAGGTTCGCTCGGTTGGTGGCACGGGTCCGCACACATGAAAGTGTGCCCCCCGAAGGTTGGCAAGCCGGGAGAATCTTGACGCCTAAGCGACCCCACGTGGGTCCCGCGTGTCAGCGAGTGGTTCCAGCCGCGTCCCCCCCCCCCCCCGCTCCCGCGGCTGTTTGTTGGCGTCGCGGTGGGGACCCGAGAGGGCGATCTGGGCGGACGGCGCGTGGGAGGTGGAGCTCCGCCGCTCCGACTCATCCGGACCGTCGATGCGAGATCCCGCGGCGGAGGGTGGGCTGAGACGCGGGCGGACTGGAGGGATCGCGCGGGACCCACGAGCGCCGGCGCGTGTCATCATGTCGACACTCTGGGTGGCGCACAGCAGACTCCTGCGGCTGTGGCTCGGCGCCGTGAGCTGACGGGATTCTTCCGATATTTATTTCCTACTCTCCCGTTCGGGAGTTGACTCTGAATTATGAAAAAGAGGGTTGTAGCAAACTTGCAGCGGCAACAGATGGAGGGCGCCACGAGTGTGAAGGGAGGAGTTTGAGCTTACAAAAAATAAATTTAGATATTTTAGAAAAAAAACATGTTGTAATTCTTAATTCACATCTTTTTCCTTTTAAAAATAGAAACTTTCTATTTAATCCCCTTTAAAATATAGAAATTAAGATTAGGATATTGTTATAAACTAAATAATTTTTCACTAACCCTAAACCCTAAGTTCTCTTTGATGTTGGGTTCATTGAAGCTCACATTTTTCCTGTTTTTGTTATGCATATTCAGGGAGTGTTTGGATCTAGGACTAAATTTTAGCCCGTGTCATATTGGATATTTCGATATTAATTTGAAGGACTAAATGTGAACTAATTATAAAAATAATTGCAGAACCAGAGACTAAATCACGAGACGAATTTTTTAAGCATAATTAATCCATAATTAGCAAATGTTTACTGTAGCATCACATTGTTAAATCATGGTGTAATTAGACTAATTAGATTCGTCTCATGAATAATTCTCCGATTATAAATGAGTTTTGTAAATAGTCTACATTTAATATTTTAAAATAATATTTAAAGCCCCATCCAAACACGCCTCACTTTGTTGAGCAAAGTGATTCAGGTTCTGTGATTTGGTTGCACAAGGAGAGGATGCCGGAATAATGTCGATGGATTGAAGAATCGGAGCTTGGCGTTGACACCCACAAACCGTTCATAATTCAACGATGTGGAAAATGGAATGGTACATCGATGGCTCTGTAGGTGATTTTTTTTTCATTAGATGATGTGACTTGACTTTAAAATAATTAATGTGATTATTTCGTTTGCTTTTTTGGTGGTTGCAATCTTGTTGCATGGCACATCAAGTGACTTTCAGTCTATTACGTTACCTAAAAATAAAACTTCACTGTGTCTCCGATAGAATAGTTCAACCAGAACTTCTTTTTTGTTTACACACTTTATTTCGAGGCATTTTTTGTTGCATGGTTGTGGTTGGGAAGAGCTGGAATAAGGCATTTTCTGTTAGGAAATCATTACGAAAGTTATCCACAGTTCAAAATATGTTTACAGATATAATGTTTTCTTTGGAGTGGACACTATCAGGAATTTTTAGTGACGGGTGACAGTATTCACGCGTCTTAAAGGATCTATCGGCTCACCTTCTATTATTTTGTAGTGACAGGTCGGTAATGTCACTATTTAGTGACGGTTGATTATTGTTACCCGTCACTAATATTATGATCATTTTGAAAAAATAATGGTTTTTAGATTGCATCCTAAATCAAAGTCAGGATTTGGCGGTCAACATATCCAACATCTAAAACATATCACAAATAATTCATCACAGAATGAACACAAGAGATTCATAACTAAATTAATATCACGTATTAACTTCTAACTCGTTATTTCGAAGAAACTACATGGCTAAAACAAAGCTCCATAAGAGTCTCATTCCCTAACTTCTAACTTCTAGTTGATTTCTAAATTTCATAAGAGCTTGAATAGTATCACGTAGAGATTTTTTTCTGTCTATCCGCCATGAATTGCTTAAGACTATACATGTCTTATTTTGCAACATCTTTTATTGTCACTTTATACTCCTTCTCCCTAAAGAAAAATGAGTCAGTATATAATATCCATAATGGTTATTTGTGTAAAAAGGAAGATGGATAGAAAAACATAATACTATAGGTATACACCACGTACATGCCAGCCTCAATTGCACCATTGTTGATATTGAAATGGAAGGTGCATATTGTGCTAACTTCTAACGCATTGTCTCGAAGAAATTGATCAAAACTAGTAGTTAGATAGCACTATTCATCCATAGATTTATGCTCCACGATCAGAACTACCTCAAATCCTATTGTTGTCACTACAATCTCAGTGGTCTGTTAGTGTAGGTAGGGATGAAAATGGATCAAATTCGGATGGATATTGACTATACCATATCCTATACCATTTTATTGTGGATTCGGAGTTGGTGTGGATGTTATGTGGATGAAGATATGAAATGGATTATTTTGGATGTGGGAAATAGTTCGGAGTCGAGGCAGAAATAGATTAAAATTATCAAATAATACACGTATGATAATAAGAATGTGCAATGTAACATAAACATGCTTATAACCAACATATTGGTTACATATGTACGCATCAAAATTATTTGTTTGTTACCTTTGTTCCTAAATATTTTTCAACATAAATACAGTACATGAGATTACTGGTTCTTCACAAATGACGCACATACATGGGTCATAAAAGATAGTATGGTACATCTAAAGTTTTTTATTCCATGTCCGAAAGAAACAAGTAGCCATGGAGGTTCTTTCAACGATAGGTAAAAAATACATGGAAATAGCAGAAGAAATAAGGAGATATCATGTGATGGGCTTACAAAATTGTTATGGGCCAAAGACTGGCCCATTTAATTTTGTATTATCTGATTTTGGTACAGTCATATAATCTACGTTGAAAATCGGATAATATGAATCCGTTGAATTTTACTGATACCACATAGTCCCCTTGTGTGAGACTACCACTTTGACTAAATTTAGTATATCCTTTGTGGAGGCATAACCTACCTCCATAGCTCGCAACCTCAACCTTACTAGTGCATCCATCTCTTATCAAAATCCTAAGTGTGTCACCGACACGAATGTTATTTACATCACCAAATATTTTTGATAAAAACTAAAATAGTTAGATAATATCGCATCAGTCTATTAGATTTATTACCACGCAAATAATATATGTAATATACAATGTATAAACCTAGTGACGCCCTATATTGACTAAATGATTGATCTTTATGAGGCAAGTGACAATACCATGAGTTGGTACCATAGGGTTCCGCATACTTTCCATATCCTATATTTGAAATGATGAAAAAAATAGATAAGGCCCTATGAATGTAACCTAATATATATTGAATATGATTGCTCTCAGATGTCAGGCTACCAACTTAATAACCTCCTCACCACTAGACTATAATTTAATTCATAAGTGTGTGGTAACTAATTTATTAAGCAACAATCATATGCATTAATAATAGTGAGCATGTAATAAAACTATGAAAAGCACATAATAAAAAATATTGTGTGAATAAAATGTAGGAACAATAATATTAGTACACACATCCTCATATTAGCACATAATAAACCTAAATTATCACACATATCCTCATATTTCACAAATATCATCATCTTCATTAAGCAAATATTTCTACAAAATATATATCCACATTCCATCACATTTCCACATATTCATCACATTTTGACATATTCAACACATATTCGCATATCCACATATTCAGAGGAGGAGGATGAGGAGTATATGCAACCGAGGTGGCGGCGAGTTGGGTCAGCCACACGCAACAAAACGGATGGCGAAATCACAATGTAACAGACGATAGAATGGAGGTCACAAGGAATGAATGGACGATCGAGACGGAGCGAACCACGGTGGTGCTAATGAGGGACACGACGAAGAGGCGACAACAGTGTGTGAGAGATTAGGATTAGGTTTGTGCCAACTAAGAGTATGTCGATTCACTCTGGGACCGCATATCTATCTAGCCATAGACATCATCAGTAACGAGTAATAGCTTCTACCCATCACTGGATCAGTAGACATTAGCCATTAGTGATAGGTGGCAATGAGACCCATCACTAATGGGCATCATCACTGATGCGTCCAAACTAGCTCATCACTAAAATTGTATTAGTGACATGCATCAATTATCCATCACTAAAGTTCTGGCATTAATGACTGGTTTGTGGTAGTGGGAGTGATTTTATAAGATTTCGGTGCAAATCACATTGAGTATCATGAGAAAATTTTATAATTTTTTATGTTGTAAACGAGTTGGAAATATTTTAAGAATTTTATATGGATTTAGGGTATTGATATTAGTGGGGGAAATACTTTCACCTTAAAAAGATAGTAATGAACAAGTACTTCAAAGTACCCTTCGAATGTTTAAGTCACCACTTTGGCCTAGGCCATCGCTAAGATCTTTTGAAGGTTGAAGGCTCGAAGTTGCTTTCTAGGCTGAAGCCTCCTTCGGCTAAGAGGTTGCGCCTATCAAAACCGCTTAGAGGCAACGTCAAAACCATGGGCTTCACGTCCTCTTTGACAAGACATACACTTTTGTAGGACCGAAAGTAGCGACCAGAGGGGGGGTGAATGGGCGCCTTAAAAAATTCTTTCGAATCAATGGCCTGTTCCCAATACCCAACGCACCTCAAAAATACTGTGCAGCAGAAAATAAACAGAAGGCCTAAGTCTAAAGGTTTCTAACCTAGAAGCATCTGATGATAAACAGTGTAAAACTGAAGTGGTGCAACTAGGCAGACAAACAAGTTGTAACAGGCCTATACTTCTCAATGAAAAGATCTAAGTATGTATAAAGTGAAAAGAGAAGTTACTGTCCAAAGTTGTCTCCTGTTCGGGACTTGGCGAACCCCCCTTCGCACATCGAAGTCCGCTTCGGAGGATGGTGACGGAGTCTGTCCGAAATGCCGAAGGTGACACTGTCTAGCCTAGTTCGAAGTGGTAAGAAGCGAAGTGTACTTCGGAGCGAAGTAAAAACAGTGCCGAAGCTTGGTTCGAAGTAAGCACTTCGAAGACAAGACTTCGAACACAACTTCAAGTTACGAGCTTCGGAGCGAAGTAAACCAGTGCCGAAGCCTGCTTCGAAGTATGCACTTCGAAGACAAAACTTCGAACACACTTAGAACCGAAAGCTCCGAAGCTGAACCTTCGAACACAAAAACTTCGAACACACCACACAAACAGACAACCTTCGAATAAAGAAGCGAAGTCTGTCACGTGACAGAGAATCAAGTCCGAAGCCTACACTCTATCTTCGAATAAGGAAAGCTTCGGGAGGAGAATCGAAGGCTGATATGCCACAACGGAATCCAAGCGAAGTCTATCAGAACAGACAAGCTTCGAACCCAACTTCGAAGCCTAACGAAGTGAGCACTTCGAACAGAAAGATTCGGAGTATGCTAGTTCGAAGTAAGCGATGTTGTCCAATACAGAAAGAACTTCGAAGCTAGCAACTCACACACAAAAACAGAAGTTCGAAGTCTGAGCGAAGTCTTTAAAGATGTTTGATCGAAGCATGCCTCACGGAGTTGAGGGGCTTCGCACTGAAACGAGCTTCACCAGACATACCCAGAAAAAAAGGTAAAAGAGACTGTCAGCTTCGATCAAAAAGCTGGACAATAGAAGGTGAAAAGCTGCCACAGGACACTGTAGCTACAGCAAAGCAGTACTACTTGCAACAGCAAGAACTAGTACTCCCACCGTGAAGAACACAAGCAACAGAAGAAGCTTCTCCCCAAGAAATAAAATCACCAGCTCGTGCCCAAGGCATTAACTTCCCAAACCGAACAAGATGCAAGCAATAAATTCACCAGAGACCAAGGATTAAATGCATCCAACAGATTTGAGCCAAAATAATGCAAGAACAGAGAGGAGCCAGTCCTGGCGGCGCACACAGGAGAGAGAAGAGAGGCAAATGTGACCCAATGGGTGGATTTGATTTCAGCTCAAAAGGGTAGTCCAAACCCTAGGGATTGGGGTGCTATTTATAGGCAGCCCAACACTAGGAATATTCTACCAGCCCCTTAGGGTTTTACAGACTCAAAAATACAGAAAAAGACTCTACTGCCCTTAGGTATTTTTACAGACACAACTGACTGACTGTGGGCCTAGAGTAACAGATGACATATCCTGAAGCTGTTCTTCTGGATAGTCGAATACAGAATCAACGGTTGTCAGTTTTACGCCGAAACTGACAAAGCCTCCACCAGCTTTGCACCAGGTACCCGGATTGGGCCGGCCCGACTCCGCAGCTCTCTCAGCCCGGCAATCGCTCACCGCCCGTGTACCTGAGTCAGTCCTGGTCAACAGCCCAGTGGGTCTTCTACTGCTTCTGGCCCATGCACCCGGATTGGGCCAGCCCGACTTCGCAGCCTCCTCTGCCCGACAGTCGCTCGCTGCCCGTGTACCTGAGTCACACGCGGCCCATGAAACAGCAGATCTCCTTTCTTCTACAGTCCTCTTTGACTATCGTTGACAATGACTCATCACTTCTGGAGCCATGAGGCCCACGCTATTCAGCATGGCTCCTCAATCTCCCTTATTCACATGGGGTGTTACTAAACTATCCTATATGTAATTCATTGTTATGCACTATAATAGTCGGTTGTACGTAAGGGTAGACTAGTATTACCCTGTTGTTACCGTACCTAGCATATAAATACACTACCCCTTTGCATGGTTGGGGGATCGAACTTTTAAAGAAATAATCAATACAACTCTAGTTCAAAGGCTATTATCCGTTGGGAGACCTCGAGCATAGTTTGAATCCCTATAAACACTTCGAACCTTGTGAGGTTTTAAACACTAATACTTATTGCGTAGTTCTAAATTATGCTAATAGTTCAAGATGTTCGTGGGGATCCTAGTACTAAGCTAGCCTCTCTACCACCAACCTTCAAACCATACATTCGAAGAAAAGCAAGAATGTAGCTCCTCCTCAGAGGTCCCCTCGAGTCTTGCAAGCCTCGTTGCATCCAAAGGACCCTCTCTAGGACTAGTGCACAAGGTATGTTAGATCTAGTGGGCCTCTCGGCAAGAGACACTGGTTTAAGGGCTGTAGAGCTCACTACAGACCTTCATGCGGCAAACACCACCCCGGAGACTGTGAATCTCCCCGCAGGCCTCCCAATGGTTAACACCACCACTAGGACCAATGAGCACACCTAGGTTCCCTCTTCGGTAGACGTCGCCTCTAGGCCTGTGGGCCTCGCTACGGCCCTCCAACACCTGCTTCACTAGGAGCAACAAAGCTTCTGCACGTGGGCCATCAACCACCCCCCCGAGGGCATTGCACACTAACTACATCCAGTCGTAAGACCCAAGAGGGTACTCTAGAGGAAGTAGAGCCTTCAATGATATGTAGGCTTGAAAGGTGGCCATGCTAAAGGCAAAGGCCATGATGTGGCATCAGAACATAGACGATTAGGCATGTGCCCTACAAATCCCTAAAGACCCCTCAAGACCACCGACCATCATAACTGTGAGTGACCATGGTGACCAAGAACCCCGAGAATAGATCCAAAATTCTTCATGCGATGAGAGGTCGCCACTGCTCCCATATTTGCAAATGGTTTACTTTCACTCGAAGTTTTGGGCCGCCAAGTTGCCAAAGTACTCCGAGGACTCAGATCCCAATGAGTTCATGCGCTGTTACACCCTTACTATCGAGTCTAACATAGGTAAGAGAGATACCATGATGAAGTGTTTCCTTGCTTGCCCTCAAAGGCATAGCCCTCGATGGTTTTGGTCCTTAAAGCCGAGCTCTATGAAGTCATGGGAGCACCTACGCAAGATATTCACTGGGCAATTTTCAAGGAACATATAGATCCTTCGTGCATATTTTCGGCACTTCACTTATATGAAGTCGCAGATTAAGGGGCTCTCTACGTCGTCTGTGGTAGACACAACCAACGAGGGCATTGTGCACCTAGGCCTCCTCAACAAACTTCATAGAAAGTCCACATCTTTAGTATCATAGCTAATGACATACTTCGAATGAGTTCACCCGCTTAAAATAGGTACATCTCCAAAGTTATGCTATCGTTGCTCTGGTGCAAACCCTATAAGTAGGGGCTTTGAGCCCCCTACAGCCGATGTACCCGAAACACTAGGTTCATGAGTCAAGAAGGAGCAAAAAACACTTATGCGGTGAAGTACTCAACATCAATGGGACAAGAGCCCTGAAGTTTAAGGGTCCCTTTGGTTCTGATTCTGGAAAGTGATCCGTGTCCAAAATCTGGAATCTGAACCAAAGGGGTTCCAAATAAGAACTGATTCCAAAAAATATGTAGATTCTTGCAGTGTTATTTGGAATCTGTGTATACCCCCGATTCCTACTGATTCATGCCCCCTGCCCCCCCTCGAGACCCTCTCTCCTGCACCTCTCTCCCCAACCCCTTCTCCCCGTACCTCTCTCCCCTGATCCCCTTAGGGACATGTGGCGCCCCGATTTACCGAAATCGGGACATTATTGAATTTCATAAGAAAACAATAATAACAAGAGGTTCATCATGCGACAATCGTACATACGACAATATTTATGGTACGTAGATCATATTTATTACATCAGAGTAAAAATTAAGTAAATAAATAAAAGCATGACGAACATTTTCTTCGGGATCTTTCTTCTTAACTGGGTCGCTACTCCAGACCGTCTTCATAGTAGGCATCCTCTGTGGGGTCCAATGGGTATGAGTACAAAAAGTACTCAACAAGCCACCGCAAGTGCAAGTAATAATGCAGGATAATAAACAAGGAAGGGTAATGGCTAACAGTGCGGAAAAGTATATTTTCAGTTATTGCATTTAGTGTAGTCAGATTTAATCACGCGGAAAAGTAAACATGAGCATCAACAACACCATCTAACTCGAGGAGTACGTTTTACCTCCTCGCACAACAGTCCTTACATGTCAACCAACATGCACATACATATTCAAAGTAATCTAACTGTGGGATGTCACGCAACCCGCCCTTGACCGTGGGCTCGGCTTTTCGAAAAGATTTAAGACTCTGATCAGAGATGTACTACTGTACCCACAAGGCACGCACTCATCCCAAACGAGATGACCCATACCACGGGAACTCGTGCCAAAACCTCAGCATGAAATGCTCCAAGCGATAACCACCCGCTCTAGGTTTCGCCGGTGCGCCGGGCCGCATCCCGGCTAACGTCGCATCCCTTTTGCACCACATTGGTACAAGCCACCCGCAGGTGCTGCTTGACCCATCTCCAAATGGTGGCCTCAGTTTGGAACACTCCATACCTTAGTTAGGACTTACCCATTAGACTTGTGGTTAGTACGGAAGTGTATTGCAACGGATCCCGCAGACCGGTCCTTATAGTGCCCCGGGTGCTACCGACCAATGCCCTAGCTTGCACCTGGAACCCACCATGCATACACTCACAACCATGACTCATCACCGACAGAATTCCAAGGATAAGAAGTAACAGGGATCATATAGTAGAACCATTTGCTACGACTCATTCTTTTATCCTATAGCGATTGTGTCAATACATTGGACACTAGCTAATATCATTAATCATATGGTGACAAGGAGGTTAGGCGAGATAGCATGGCTTGGGTTGCACATCAAGATCGGGGGATCCTAAATAAATATATTGTAAGGGTTTCATTTGACTAATGCATGTATAACCTATGTGTTTTAGCGATAGTTTAATAAAACATGGGTCCAATATGCTCAAAAGATTGGTTTGGTGACTTGCCTTGTTCAGCGAATGGGGAGGGAGGAACTTCCGGGAAATATTCTGGCTCCTCGGTAGTGTCGTAGTCTTCTCGTTATAAACAAAGTAAATTAAAATAATAACAACATCCAATGTAAACAATACAAGACTACACAATAAAGACATAGTTTTAAAGTTGGTTTAATTTAGGGAAACCAAGTTATTAAGTTTCTGAAAGTTATTTCATAAATAATTTTGAAATGAACTATAGGGAAATATGGTCATTATAAAAGGGATTTTCAATTGTGAATAGCCTTCTTTTAAGTCTTCTAATCAATTTAAAATAAAAGGTCCATGGGCAATTCAGTGGTTCCCATTATATGAACAGAAAGAAAATGAATATAAATTTAAATGGAATTTAAATAATTTGAGTTTACATTTTTACCCTAAGGGTATTTAAATGCCTATTTAAATAAATGTGAAAAAGTCTAAAGTAACATACTGTTTTTATTGAACTAATGTGTAGAGAATAATATTGTGAATTTTCTGAAATTGAAATGGCAATTTTTAGAGTTCAAATGCGCCAGATATGAATTTTACAAGTTTAAAAGCATTTCTGGAATTTATTTTCAAATTTAAACGCCTCGGGTCCACGGTGAGCCAGGCCCACGGTGAACCCGCGCACTGTGCGCGTGCGCCGAATCGATCTGGACCGTTTGATCCAGATCCAACGCGCGCAGGCGAGGCGGGGCGCGTAAGTGATAACGGACGGCCAGGATTAAAACGCGCGAAAGGGTACCGCGTGGACGCATGAGATTGAGTCAAAACTCTTAAAAGCGATCAATGGCCCAGATGGCCTGGTACCCCTTTGACCTGATCAAGGGTGGAGATTAAATCCTGTAGGGTTTTAACCAGAGCACTCCGATCGCGATCGTGCGGCCAGGATGAAATCCGGCACGACACGCGCTAAGGGGGTTGTACCCCCCTTCGTCTCCGGTGACGGTGGGGTTCGGGTGCGGCGGCGACGGTGCCTACGAGGGGGCTAGGCCCTAGCTCTATGCGAAAATGGAAAGAGGAGGCCACGACAGTCACGACGGTACCTTCGACGGCGATGAAGGGCGGCTGACGGCGATCGGCGGCGAGGGTAGACGCGGAGGGTTCCTCGGGTGCTCGACGGCGACGTCGATCCTACGGTCTCCTTGGCCAACGGAGGCGTGGCCGAGGTCGGGTGGTCGGCGACGGTCATGATGGTGGCGACTGCGTGGATGGAGGCGGTTCGAGGCGACGGCGAGCGGTGGCCGGAGGTGAAGCAGGAGGGGAGCGCTAAAATGTGAATTATGGGCATTCTGTTCGGTGTTGGGCTGCGAGAGTGTGGGGGTCGAACGCGACAGAGGCAGGGGGTTTAAATAGGGCGTCGGGGGGAGGGGGCTCGCATGCAAGGAAAGCCGAGGGAGGGGTTTAAGTCGCCGGCGAGGGCTCGACCATGCACGACGCTGCGTTCCCGGGGGCTTAAACGCGTCCTTTAACGCGAATAAACGAGCAGGGGGGCTCGGGGTGCATTAAACCGGCGTCAATTGAATGCGGGAGGGGCCAGCGAGGCGGATCCAAGGCGGGGGTCATCGGCCGGCGGAATTTGGGGGCGGAGGTGGGAGGTAGACGACGGGTCTGACAGGCAGGGCCACTGGCCAGCGGGTGTGAGCGTGCGAGCGAGAGAGCTGACGGGTGGGGCCGAGGCGTCGGGCGCGCGCGCGAAGAGGGGAGGGCTCGCTGATAGGCGGGACCCGGGTGTCAGTCCGAGCGCGCGGGAGGGAGTGGGCTGGGCCGGTCGGGAGAGAGAGAAAGCGAGGGGAGGGGCCCGTTACTGTTTTAAAACATTTCTGAATAAAAATAATTCCATGAAATAGATTCAAATTTTAGGACTACTTCCAATCTTGGTAAAAATTTATAAAAATTCTCAAAAATATATTTTGGCCTTGGGAGTTTATACAAAAATTTTCAGCCCCTGGTTTGGTCATTAACTCTATGTTGTAGTTCAAAATGGTATAGAGGAGTATTTGAAGGTATTTTCAAAATAATAAAATCCAGGAAATTGAATTAACTAATATTTTTATTTCTTTGAAAATTTGGGGTGTTACAGGACATAACTGACATTTATTACATAATCCACAATTGAAAGCTGTTTCAGCCAAACAGCTTTCAGCTTTTTGACAGTTGTCAGCTCACAACAGCTTTCCCACATTTGACAGCAGAAATCAGATTTTTAGGAAACCACGACTGAACCAAACACACCCTTAGTGAGGGAAAGGCCATGAGCGAGGCAGTGGATTGAGGCCGCCAGTCAGGCCCTCCGTCCCAAGCCAGACCTTCTTCTGCAACATACATAGCGAGAATCAGAGCCACAATACGAACTCCTATAAGGCTATACTGGCCTTCTGAGGAGACTACCTCGAGCACATTGTAGACTAAGGAATGGCTGACCTAGCTTCCAAAGTAAAGCAGCTAGAGGAAGTCTATGCCATGGGCCAATCTGACCCAAGCAAAGCACCACCTTACGGTCCAGCTGCAGCCATAATGCCCTTGCTGAAGGTCGAAGATGCTCTAGGCCTATCGAAGCATGTAGTGCTCCCCATCTCTAGAGGTGGAGTACTAGGGAACCTATCTAAACAGTAGAGGCAAGACTACGTCTGAGAAGTGGGCCATATTGGGACCTCTGCCTCTGCCTCTGCCTCTGCCTCAATAATGCTAGAGTGGGCACATGTGTCAATCTATTTCACATCCAAAGATGATGTAGGGATTAAGTTCCCACATACGAACCCTCTCATCATCACCGTCGACATTGTTGGCACCGAGGTGCGACGTATACTCATCGATGGAGGTAGCTTAGTGGACATCATATTAGTGCATGTATTCGATTAGTTGTGCATTCCTAAAAGGCATCTTCTTTCAGTTGCAAGGCTTCACCAAGACATCCCTCTAAGCAATAGGACAAATTAGCCTTAGCTTCGGTGAGGGCAACCTCGTGCATTCGTAGGAAGTGATCTTCAACATCGTCAATGCTCCCTACACATATAGTGCCATCCTCGAGAGGGGTGCCTTGAATCAATTCAGAGTTATAGCCCACCACAACTACCTCTTCATGAAGTTATCTACTCAAGGGAGAGTGCTAGGCGATCAAACTGTGGTGGCCCACCTCGAAGCATGCTAGGTGAACTCCATGGAGCTCCAGTCTAGAGAATCAAGCCAACCTCCCAAATCCTTGAAGGGATCAGCAGTGAAGCCTCATCCCGATAGAGAGGTCATCATGGAGATACTTGTGAAAGAGGGGCTTGAGTACCCCATTCAATTCGGAGGGGACCTGACTCTAGAAGAAATGGCTTCGCTCGAGAGGATGATCTAAGGCAACCTTGATATTTTCGCTTGGACTAACAAAGATATCTAGAGGGTTGACCAAAGCATCATAGATCAGTCCATGCTAGTGGACCCAAGGGCGATGCCAGTGTGCCAAGGGATTAAGACACTACCAAAACATTGTTTAGTGATGTAGCTTTAGTGATGGATAATTGTTGCATGTCACTAATACAATTATAGTGATGAGACAGTTTGGACGAGTCGGTGATGATGCCTCTTTAGTGATGGGCTGTAATAATAATTGTCACTAAAGAGGGGACACCCCTATTAGTGTCAGGTCTCATTGCCACCCGTCACTAATGGCTAGTAATCTAGTGATAGGTAGAATCTATTACCCATCATCAATGATGTCTATGGCTAGACAAATAGATAGTCCCTACAGTGAATCAGCACACTCTTAGTTGTCACAAACATAACCCTAGCCTCTCACACCGTCGTCGTCGCCTCTTCGTAGTGCTCCTTGCTAGCACCACCGTGGTCCACTCCATCTCGGACATTTGTTCATTACCTATGTGAGAAACCAAGGGTTGGTTTCGGTGTTTTGTGATGAGTGATTGACTGGATTTTACCCTCTGTTCGAAGGGTACCTCCGGAGGGGCTTCGGAGGTGGTACCTCTGAAGGGTGTTCGGAGGTGTGTCACCGGAGTGTGTTCGGTGTTTGCTTGCTGCAGCTGTGCAGCGGAGTGTGGCTGTCGGAGGGGTCCGGCAGTACACGATGACAGGGTTCGTACCGATGGCTTCGGTACTTTGGGCGGTACACCGGAGTGTGTACCGGAGGTTGTTAACCCGGAGAGGTCACCGGAGTACTGGATACACTTGTCTGTTTGTCTGTGGTGCGCAGGGACTTCGGAGGCGACAGACAGGTTTCGAGCCAGGTGAACCTGGGTCAAGCGGGAGGCTTGATGCCAGGGGAGCGGGGAGCTCCGTCACGGTGGCTGCGAAGGTGGTCCGGGTCGGTCCTCGGGTCGAGGCGTGCCAGGTGAAGGTAGAGAGTGCGGAGCGTGGCTCCGGCTGAAGGTACTCCGAGACAAGTCCTCTGCGGAGGCAAGGGATTCGAAGTGTGCTCCGGAGGGAGACACTCGAAGGTACCCGACGAAGGTCTCAGAAGTCGAGGCGCATCGAAGGCATGGTCCGGGTGAGGCTTGTCGAGGAAGTGTGCTCGGGGAGAGGCACTGCGACGAAGTGCTCATGGAATGCTTCATGCGGAGGCCTTGGACGAAGGAGGGACTTCGAAGGGTGGTACTCCGAAGGTGGGGCTTCGGAGTGAGGATGACTTGTGGTGCTTCGGCCATGCATGGCTTCGGTACACGGACGGACGGTGGTTGAGCTCGAAGTAGCTGCGAAGCCGTGGAGGTCCACTCCGGAGGTGGTGGTGCGAAGGCCCAAGGGCTTTGACGGCTTCGGCTTAAAACCGTCACTGTATCGAAGGACTTCTTCGGCGGAGCGAAGGCCAACAGGCTGCAGGCTTCTCGCCGAAGCTACCGCACCCTCCGGTGCGAAGGGAGGTTCCAGAAGTCAACTCTGTAAAGGCTGACACTGTCTGTTCTGAAAAAGGCTGACACTGTCCCCTCTGCAGCTGATAGAGAAGCCTCCAAAATAAAGGTGGACTACCTTTTGTACCCCTTAGTTCTGTAGAGACAAAATGGATGTAAACCCTAGGGGTAAAGTAGTCACTTCCTTAGGATGAAGCCGTGGGCTATAAATATGGGAGCTCGGTAGGTAACATTTAACACTTTGAGCATTTACTGTTGAGCTCCTGTAGACAGACCTCGCTGTATTCATTCTGAGTTCAATTTATTTCAGTGTTCCTTGTTCAAGCGGCGAAGCCCTGTTTCTGTGTGCTTTTGCTTGAGCTCGCGTTGCATACCTCGCTAGCTTTTAGTTCACCGAAGCCTGTCTTGGCAAAGGGTGTTTTTCTAGCGAAGTGTGCTTTACAGTGTGCTGTCGCTCTGTGTAACACGAGGCAAGACCTCACTGCTTACTAGCGAAGCCCTGTTCTTTTCCCGTAGTGCTTCTTGTGTCGAAGCCCTTAGCGTAGTCCGGTTTGTGTGCGTGTAGACCTTCGAGTACGAAGCCCAGCACCAGTTGCTGTCGCCAAGTACTTGGTCGAAGTCCTCAGAGGGCTGTCCACTCTTGCGAAGGGTGAAGTGCGAAGCCTGCTCGAAGCACCTCGTGTGCGGAGCCTGCACTGACTTAGCAGAGTAGATTTTCGAGGGTTGTTCGTGGAGCGAAGTCTTCTTGGCTTCGAACTTTTGCCTCTCCGAAGCCTGTGTTCGAAGGTGTCGAAGTACCTCCGAACCAGCCCTTCGAAGGTTGTGTTCGAAGCCTGTTCCGCAGAAGACAGAACAGAACCGAAGGCTAAGTTTTTAGCCAGAATTTTTAAAAGCTCCCATTCACCCCCCCTCTGGTCGCCGTTTCCGGTCCAACAATTGGTATCAGAGCTTGGTTAAGATCACCAGTTGACCTTAACCGGTTTTGTGATCTGTTGGCGATATGGATAGAGGCAGTAAAATTCCTCTGTTCGATGGGACAGATTTTGCATACTGGAAGGTGCGCATGGAGGCTTACTTGTTAAGCCAAGGAAATGCAATTTGGGAGATTGTGGACTCACAATACTCCATCCCTGATACCCGCACCACTCAAACTGAAAAAGATCAGTATATTGCCAACTCGAAGGCAAGGAACATACTGTTCATTGGTTTGAGTCGGAGTGAGTTTGATAGGGTGCAGCACCTTAGGACTGCTAGGGAAATTTGGACAACACTCACTGTCTTTCATGAGGGCTCTGCTCAGATTAAGGCCAGGCGCCAAAGCACCTACAATCAACAGTATCAGCTGTTTGTGCAGGCACCTGGTGAATCTGTAGATGCCATGTTTTCTCGCTTTGACGCGATAGTGAGTAACTTGCGATCCAACGGGACGCTTGCTTACAGTGATCACGATAGGGCTATCAAGCTTCTCTATGCTCTTGATCGTAGCATATGGGAAGTGAAGATATCCAGCATTGAGGAGTCCACAGGCTATGACACTCTAACCTGTGATGAACTCTTTAGCAAGCTGAAGTCCACAGAGATTGCCAAGGCATCTCTTGCTGTGCACAGAAGCTCTTTGCCACAGCCATTGGCATTGGTTTCTAGCACTAGCCGTGGCACCACTGCAGAACCAAGCACATCAGGCACTTGTGTTCTTGCAGATGGTTTTGCTCTGTCCTCCCTGGTCTCCGTCACAAAGGAGCAGGTGGATACTCTAGCAGATGATGAGCTTGCTCTCATTGCCCGGAGGTTCACCCGCTTTCATCATGAGAGACGGGATCAGAGGAGAAGTGGTTTTAGTGGCTGCTATGAATGTGGCGACACCTCTCACATTAAGGCAAATTGCCCCAAGGTCAAGAAGAAAGATGAGAGTGACCGCCCTAAATACCACAAGAAGGAGAGGAAACCCTTTGTGAAGGGCAAGCGCGGCAAGATGGCTAAGAAAGTAGCCAAGGCCGCTTCCAGAGCTTTTGTTGCTGCTCTCAGCGACATCGACACTTCCTCAACTGAGGAGTCGAGCTCTGAGGAGGAGGAGTCCCCAAGGAAGGAGGACAAGAAGGACAAGAAGGGACGTGACTTCACCGGCCTTTGCTTCATGGCCGACAGCGATCACAGCGGCGATGAGCTTGACTCATCTGAGGTAAACCTATCTTCTGACCAGCTTCTAATTAAATTAGATGAGCTGAATGAGGTTGTGCTTGGTCAGGATAGATTACTTGTGCAAGCCGCTAGAGAACGAAAAGACCTTAGACTTAGGCTAGAAAATGTTTCTACTGAATATGCCATGCTTAAGTCTAAATTTGATGATGCTGAATGTGAATCATGTTCTGTTGTCATGAGTGAGCTTGCTCAGTTGCGTTCTGTTCATGCTCAAACTCTTTCTGAGCTTGAGACTGCACAGAAGCAGCTTTTGGAGGTGGATTCTAGACCTCGTGATATTATTGATTGCATGAACTGCTCTTTATTGCGCGATAGCATTAATTTACGTGATAAGCATGTTCATGATTTAGAGGCTAGATTGGAGAAGGCCGGTAGTTCTAAGGATGTGCAACCTGTTTGTGACACTTGCATCACCCTTAAGGACCAGCTAGGCACTGTTAGAGAGCGAGCTGAAAACCTCATGTCTGAAAATGAATACCTTCTCTCTGTGGTGAACAAATGCACTGAGGGGAAGGGTAGGATGGATTTGCTCTTGGCCAAGACCAAGTTGTGTGCTGACAGAGCAGGGGTAGCTCTAGGTTTGGGTTTTGAGAGGATAGCTTCAGACAGTAAGACCAAAACTGTTTTTACCTCTCCTACCACCCTAGAGAAAGAGAGAGCTCTGTTGGACACCCCATCAGCCAAAAAGCCTACCCATCCACCAAAGAAAACCACTCCTCCTGCCAAGAAAAATCCTCCCAAGAAAACCACTCAAAAGAAACCCAAGGAGCCTGTGAGAGTTGCTCCTGTGACCCATGAGAGTGCCCCCAGGAGAGTGTTTCATTGTTCTTATTGTCAGCGGGCGGGTCATTTGATTGGTTTCTGTTTCCGTCGCATCAAGGATGAGCGACGTGCACAGGCAATGAGCTATCAGGACATGCATTACCCATCTTTAGGTATGCATGAGTCTGAGTATTACTCTCGTCCTGTTTTCGAGGCTCCTCGTGCTTCTCGGAGAGGTTTTGCTCCTCGAGGTGTTCACCATGTTTCATATGGTGGTAGACCTCGGGCGAGTAGTTTTGTACCTCGTCAGAGTAGGAGACCTCGTCATGCTTTGCGTTCTTTGCATGTAGGTAGACCTCGCACTTCGCATCATTCTGATTATTATGTGCGTAGACCGTCTGCTTTTACTGTGCCTACTACTCGTGTCACTCAGTGCTGGATGCCTCGTCATTATTTTACTCACCCCAGCACTGAGCGATCGAGGCGTTCTTATCATGTGTAGGCGACAGGTCGAGGCTTGGAGGGCACGTGGATCATGGACTCCGGTTGTTCGCGCCACATGACCGGAGATGCAGCTTGGTTCTCCAGCCTCACCACAACCAAGCAAAGGGAACATATCACCTTCGGAAACAATCGAAGGAGTAGAGTGAAAGGTAAAGGTGTGGTAAGAATTAATTCGAACTTCACTCTCAAAGATGTTGCTTTGGTTGAGAACCTGGGATACAATTTGCTGTCTGTATCTCAGTTGCTTGATGAGGGCTTCGAAGTGCGATTTCATCGCGATACTTCGCAAGTGCTCAATTCTGATGGCATTGTTGTGTGTAAGATCTTTAGGGTTGGGAGAGTTTTTGGAGCTGATTTTTTCAGAGTCGTCTGGTTCTTCTCATTGTCTTGTTGCACATTCGACTTCTGAGCTTTGGAAGTGGCATAGGAGACTAGGGCATATGAGCTTTGAATTGCTCGCTCGTCTGAGCGCCCTAGGCTTGATCCGAGGATTGCCCAAGCTCAAGTTTGAGAAGAATTTAGTTTGCGCTCCATGTCGACATGGAAAAATGATTGCCGCTTCGCATTCGCCAGTCACCACAGTGATGACTGAACAGCCCGGAGAACTTCTCCATATGGACACTGTAGGTCCTTCACGGGTTAGTTCTTTAGGCGGTAAGTGGTATGTACTTGTTATTGTCGACGATTACTCTCGCTACTCTTGGGTCTTCTTTCTTGCCAGCAAGGATGAAGTGTTTTCACACTTTCGGAGCTTGGCTTTGAGACTTTTCACTGAACTCCCAGGTGCATTAAAATTCATTCGAAGCGATAATGGCACCGAGTTCAAAAATAGTCTCTTTGTTGACTTTTGCATGGAGCATGGCATAGAACATCAATTTTCTGCTCCACGGGTTCCTCAACAGAACGGTGTTGTTGAGAGGAAAAACCGCACTTTGGTTGAGATGGCTAGGACGATGCTTGATGAGCATAGGACTCCTAGAAAATTCTGGGCTGAGGCCATGAACACTGCTTGCTACATCTCAAACCGAATTTTCTTGCGCTCAATTTTAAACTTGACATCTTATGAGCTGCGTTTTGGAAGACAGCCCAAGGTTACTCATCTTCGAGTTTTTGGCTGTCGCTGCTTTATCCTAAAACGTGGTAACTTGGATAAATTGAGTCGCGCTCTTCTGACGGGATCTTTTTGGGTTATACTACTCATGGTCATTCCTATCGTGTTTATAATTTGGAGACTAACACCGTCATCGAGTCATGTGATGTGACTTTTGATGAATCAACCCCCTCTGTTAGTTCTGCTTTTGAACAGGCAAATGAACACGACATGGAACAGACCTTATTCGAAGACGAAGATCCCGGAGAATTCGAGGATGAACCCCTACTACCCTCGACATCGACCCCCGAAGCTGACCCCGCTTCTACTACTTCGGCACGAGGTCCCGAAGCAACTATCTCAACATCGGTCATATTGGACCACTCCAACGCACAAGTTGAGGGGGAGACTGCATCCCGCCGCGAGGCTCCACATCATGTCCAAAGGATGCATCCTCCCGAGCAGATCATTGGTGAGCTTGATCAAAGGGTAACACGTTCTCACGCTCATTTTACTAATGCTGCTTTTGTTGCTTCTTTCGAGCCCTTAGATGTTAGTCATGCACTTTCTGATTCTAGTTGGATCAATGCCATGCATGAAGAGCTTGAAAATTTTGAGAGAAACCAAGTCTGGACTTTAGTTGATCCTCCACCTAATGTTCATTTCATTGGAACAAAATGGATTTTCAAAAACAAACAAGGGGAGGATGGGACAATTGTTAGAAACAAGGCTAGACTTGTAGCTCAGGGCTTTTCTCAACTAGAAGGGATTGATTTTACTGAAACTTTTGCACCTGTTGCTCGCCTTGAGGCCATTAGGATTTTGCTTGCTTTTGCGACATCCCGGGGATTCAAACTCTATCAAATGGATGTCAAAAGTGCTTTTCTTAATGGCTTCATAGGTGAAGATGTTTATGTAAAACAACCCCCTGGTTTTGAAAACCCCAAGTACCCACATAAAGTCCTTAAACTTCATAAGGCTCTTTATGGACTCAAGCAGGCCCCTCGGGCTTGGTATGATAGACTTAAGTCTTTTCTGCTTGAGCGAGGGTATTTGATGGGCTCTATTGATAAAACTTTGTTTACTCTCAAGCATGGCAAAGATTTCCTCCTAGTTCAGATTTATGTGGATGATATCATCTTTGGTGGCTCTTCTCATGCTTTGGTTGCCGAGTTTGCAGATACCATGAGCAGGGAGTTTGAAATGTCAATGATGGGTGAACTCACCTTTTTCCTTGGTTTGCAAATCAAGCAAAGCAAACAAGGTACTTTTGTCCACCAGACAAAGTACACCAAGGACCTGCTCAAGAAGTTCGACATGTCCGATGCAAAGCCCCTCGCCACTCCAATGGCTACATCTGTAGCGTTGGACCCTGACGAAGATGGAGAAGCCGTAGATCAGAAGGAGTTCCGGAGCATGATCGGCTCCCTCCTCTACTTGACTGCCACGAGGCCGGACATACACTTCGCAGTGTGTCTGTGCGCTCGTTTTCAGGCTTCACCACGAGCTTCGCACCGCCAAGCGGTTAAGCGCATCTTAAGGTATCTCAAACACACCCTTGAATTTGGCATATGGTATTCATCGTCTTCATCTTTATGTCTTAGAGGTTATTCAGATGCGGATTTTGCTGGGTGTAGAATTGATAGGAAGAGTACCTCTGGTACTTGTCATTTTCTGGGTACTTCTCTGGTTTGCTGGTCCTCCCGCAAACAGTCTAGTGTTGCACAATCGACGACTGAGGCCGAATATGTTGCTGCAGCTAGCTGTTGCTCTCAGATTTTGTGGATGGTTTCCACTTTGCGGGATTTCGGGTTAGATTATAAGAGTGTTCCACTTTTCTGTGATAACACTAGTGCTATTTGTATTGCAAACAACCCGGTTCAGCACTCCAGAACCAAACACATTGATGTACGGTATCATTTTCTCAGAGATCACAATGAGAAGGGTGATATTGAACTTCAATATGTTGATACCCAACACCAGCTTGCCGACATTTTTACAAAACCCCTCGATGCTTCTCGATTTGCTTACTTGCGTGGGGAACTTGGTATCTGTCATCCCTACGGCATTTTGTGAGGGGGAGCTGATTTTAATTGTCTTGCATATGCCCGTTATGTGTGGAATTGCACTTACATCTTTTGCTATTATATGCCTGCTTGTAATTCAAAGAAGTCATGACAGCTCAGCTCTATGAAATATGTCTGGAACATTGATTGTGCATGATGTTTTATTTTCTAAAATCAAAACTTGCTCACTGCTAAATCATGTATCTAGCTTGTTTAGGCAGGACTGCTTTTAGCTATCTTTTATCTACTTGACAGCAAGACACTGTTCCTTGGATGCTAAAATTTGCAACTTGAAAAATTGTGTTCTTTATTCATGGATATTCATCAAAATAACTTATTCATCTGAATCAAAGTAAAAAATCCATGATTTGCCTGGTTTAAATGAAAAGAAAAGATCCAGGAGGGTTTCTTTGTCGCACTACTCTATTCTAGACTGCTTACCATTGCACTTTGGTCTGAACTGGAATAGTGTAGTGTATGCCAAAATCACCGCCTTAAGCTTCAGATGGCTTTCATGCCTAGGCTTGGCCTGATTGGAAAGTATAAGGTGGACAAACAAATAACCCCTGGCATTAAGAAAAAGAACAACAAAATTAATTGATCATCAAGTTTGCTTTCACAGCTCCTTTTGAACAAGACTTGTCTGTCTAGGGTAGAATTTGTTAGCTTTGCGCAGTCCTTGCCTTCTCATGTCTAACTACTGTGATTAAGTGGTGATGCTTTTACTTCAAAATGACAAAATCACATGCCATCATCTTATTTCACAGATTGTTAAATTGAGCTGAGCACATGATCATTTGTGTTAATTTTGGCATATTTTTGCAGTATATGTCTTTGCAATTCTATTCATTTCGCAGCTTTGCATCTTTTGGATGCTCCTTGATGCTTGCATTGCCAAAGGGGGAGAGATTTTGCTATGTTCTCTGCTGCAAGAAGGCATTATTTCTAAAGGGGGAGAGATTTTTGACATAAAGGGGGAGAAAAATTTGCTCAACTCAGGGGGAGTTTTTATCCAAAGGGAGTTTTGCCGAAGGGGCTTTTACTCTTTTACAAAGGGGGAGAAAATTTCTTTTATCAAGTGACATGCTTTGGCTCTTTTCTGAGTTTTTATGGTCACTTGTGTGCTGAAATTTTTTAAATTTTCTTGAACTGGATTTGGTTGTCAATGCACTCATCAAGGGGGAGATTGAGAAACCAAGGGTTGGTTTCGGTGTTTTGTGATGAGTGATTGACTGGATTTTACCCTCTGTTCGAAGGGTACCTCCGGAGGGGCTTCGGAGGTGGTACCTCTGAAGGGTGTTCGGAGGTGTGTCACCGGAGTGTGTTCGGTGTTTGCTTGCTGCAGCTGTGCAGCGGAGTGTGGCTGTCGGAGGGGTCCGGCAGTACACGATGACAGGGTTCGTACCGATGGCTTCGGTACTTTGGGCGGTACACCGGAGTGTGTACCGGAGGTTGTTAACCCGGAGAGGTCACCGGAGTACTGGATACACTTGTCTGTTTGTCTGTGGTGCGCAGGGACTTCGGAGGCGACGGACAGGTTTCGAGCCAGGTGAACCTGGGTCAAGCGGGAGGCTTGATGCCAGGGGAGCGGGGAGCTCCGTCACGGTGGCTGCGAAGGTGGTCCGGGTCGGTCCTCGGGTCGAGGCGTGCCAGGTGAAGGCAGAGAGTGCGGAGCGTGGCTCCGGCTGAAGGTACTCCGAGACAAGTCCTCTGCGGAGGAAAGGGATTCGAAGTGTGCTCCGGAGGGAGACACTCGAAGGTACCCGACGAAGGTCTCAGAAGTCGAGGCGCATCGAAGGCATGGTCCGGGTGAGGCTTGTCGAGGAAGTGTGCTCGGGGAGAGGCACTGCGACGAAGTGCTCATGGAATGCTTCATGCGGAGGCCTTGGACGAAGGAGGGACTTCGAAGGGTGGTACTCCGAAGGTGGGGCTTCGGAGTGAGGATGACTTGTGGTGCTTCGGCCATGCATGGCTTCGGTACACGGACGGACGGTGGTTGAGCTCGAAGTAGCTGCGAAGCCGTGGAGGTCCACTCCGGAGGTGGTGGTGCGAAGGCCCAAGGGCTTTGACGGCTTCGGCTTAAAACCGTCACTGTATCGAAGGACTTCTTCGGCGGAGCGAAGGCCAACAGGCTGCAGGCTTCTCGCCGAAGCTACCGCACCCTCCGGTGCGAAGGGAGGTTCCAGAAGTCAACTCTGTAAAGGCTGACACTGTCTGTTCTGAAAAAGGCTGACACTGTCCCCTCTGCAGCTGATAGAGAAGCCTCCAAAATAAAGGTGGACTACCTTTTGTACCCCTTAGTTCTGTAGAGACAAAATGGATGTAAACCCTAGGGGTAAAGTAGTCACTTCCTTAGGATGAAGCCGTGGGCTATAAATATGGGAGCTCGGTAGGTAACATTTAACACTTTGAGCATTTACTGTTGAGCTCCTGTAGACAGACCTCGCTGTATTCATTCTGAGTTCAATTTATTTCAGTGTTCCTTGTTCAAGCGGCGAAGCCCTGTTTCTGTGTGCTTTTGCTTGAGCTCGCGTTGCATACCTCGCTAGCTTTTAGTTCACCGAAGCCTGTCTTGGCAAAGGGTGTTTTTCTAGCGAAGTGTGCTTTACAGTGTGCTGTCGCTCTGTGTAACACGAGGCAAGACCTCACTGCTTACTAGCGAAGCCCTGTTCTTTTCCCGTAGTGCTTCTTGTGTCGAAGCCCTTAGCGTAGTCCGGTTTGTGTGCGTGTAGACCTTCGAGTACGAAGCCCAGCACCAGTTGCTGTCGCCAAGTACTTGGTCGAAGTCCTCAGAGGGCTGTCCACTCTTGCGAAGGGTGAAGTGCGAAGCCTGCTCGAAGCACCTCGTGTGCGGAGCCTGCACTGACTTAGCAGAGTAGATTTTCGAGGGTTGTTCGTGGAGCGAAGTCTTCTTGGCTTCGAACTTTTGCCTCTCCGAAGCCTGTGTTCGAAGGTGTCGAAGTACCTCCGAACCAGCCCTTCGAAGGTTGTGTTCGAAGCCTGTTCCGCAGAAGACAGAACAGAACCGAAGGCTAAGTTTTTAGCCAGAATTTTTAAAAGCTCCCATTCACCCCCCCTCTGGTCGCCGTTTCCGGTCCAACACTATGATCTCTATTTTGTCGTCTATTCCATCATGTGTGCCCTATGTTCCATCGTCCGTTCCGTTGCACATGGTCGACCCAACTCACCACCACCTCGATTGCATATACTCCTCATCCTCCTAAGGTCCTCCTCCGAATATGTGAAAATGTGATGGAATGTGGATATATATTTTGTGGAAATATTTGCTCGATGAAGATGATGTTATTTGTGAAATATGAGGATGTGTGTGACTATTTAGGTTCATTATGTGCTAATATGAGGATGTGTGTTCTAATATTATTGTTATACATTTTATTCACACAATATTATTTCATTCCGTACCTTTCATACTTTCATTACATGCTTACTATTATTAATGCATATAGTTGTTGCTTAATGAATTAGTTGTCACACACACCTATGAATTAAATTGTAGCTTAGTGGCGAGGAGTCCATTAAGTTGACACCCTAACATTTGATAGCAATCATATTCAACATACATTAGGTTACATTCATATTGTTTTATATACTTTTTTCATTGTTTCAAATATAGGATATGGCAAGTATGCAGAACCCTATGGTACCAACTTATATTCCTAACAATTGCCTCACAAAGACCAATCATCTAGTTAATGGGGGGCATCACCAGGTTTATACATTGTATATTGTATATATTGTTTGTGTGATAACAAATATAACAAACTAATTCGATATTGTCTTACTATTTTAGTTTTATCAAAAAGATTCGACGATATCAATAACATTCTTTCTGGCGGCATCCTTAAGATTTTTACAAGAGATGGGTGCAATAGTGAGGTTGAGGTTGCGAGCTGTGGTCGTAGGATATGCCTCCACAAAGGGTGGGATGAATTTAGTCAAATAGACAACCTCATGTAAGGGGACTATGTGGTAATAACAATGAGACATGCCCTATTGACAGTTATGGCTAATTTTTACACTAACTTTGGTGATAAGAAGACCCCAATGAGTATAAAGTGGAGGACAACGATAGTGGTATATATATAGAACTGACATTACTTATTAGATATGCATGTTTTGTTTATGTGCTTAACATGATTCCATTATAACGTTAGAGGAGAGCCCTAGCAATATTGTGGAGGGGAAAGGAAAGGGAATAACCAGGGAGGTCGACACTTACCAAATGGAGCAACTAAAGAACATATGTTATTTTGGCAATCCAACAGATGTAATTCCGACGAGGAAGGCTCTCCTACATGACATCTCGTTAGGTTTATCCTCTAAGATTCTATTATATGTCTGCACAATAAATAATATAATCATCAATAATAAGTCGGTGATAAGTTATTTGCACATATCGGTGGTTACCTATTGTTGTAGCAATTGCGTTAGCTACAAACAGGTTTCTATAATAGGGTGTAGAATATGAACCTTAAGGGTTCTTAGAGAGAGGGGGATTTTTATACTGGTTCGGGCCTCCTCTAGGGATAATAACCCTACGTCCAGCTGGTAGTATTTTTCACTATGGGGTTGTCCCCCCCATTACAGGGGTGGTGCTCTGCTTATATAGGCAAGAAAGTAAAGGAAAAGTCGATTCTACTCTCTACTTATAGTGCCCTAGTATTAAGGCTTTGTAGGGGTAAAACGGTAAGAACAATATGAGTACATGTGCAACTTTACAGCTTTACAGACGTGGTAGATATGCGTCATTTCAAGGGTAGGGGCCCTCGGTAGGGCTCTTTGTACTGTAGTGGTACTAGGATATTTCTTCAGCTCCTGGGCCAGAGCACTCATTAGAGGGCCTTCGTCGGAGCCCACCGGGGAGGACCCTGAAGAGGCCTCGGAGGGGACCTCAAAGGGGGGCTCGGAGGGGAACTCGAAGGGTCCTCAAAGGGGGCCTCAAAGGAGGCCTCGGAGGGGACCCCGATGCTTTGTCTTCTAAACTTGTGGTTCCTTAAAGTAGTCTTCGTAGTGATCTTCGGATGAAGAGGGGCCGGGGCCTGACCACAGGCTTTGCCAGCCTGGCAGGCTTCGTGCTTCGGGGGATTCAAAGGTCGTCGTCATTTGACTCCTATTAGGGAAAAGCTATTTCCCCCAACAGTAGCCCCTCGCACGTGGCCCTTCGGAGCGAAGGGGTGCATGCGCTCTAGGGCAATTGACGCTTGAAGAGTGGTGTTCGTGGACGTAGGGCTTCAGAGCTTGGCCCCGAAGTCTAGCTTCGAACCGCGTGGACATTAAATGCCCGACTCGATCGAACGGGACATCTTCGGGAGCCCAAACGGCACTGGAAACCAATGGTCATGGCGGATGGGATGTCCTCGGGAGCTATGTTGCTTCCGAGCAGGGTGCGACGCTTCAGATTTCACCTTGGCCTCACTAGTCATAGACTACGGGGGAGGTTTTACGGGTAATAAAAATTCAGACCGCGGGGGCGCATGGTGGCTTTTACCGCCTATAAAAGGCCATCGTCGCCCCGCCGTCTCACACGCGCCTACGCACTTGTTTCTTCCTTGAGCTCTATCCACCCTTCGTGCTCCCAACCTTCTACTCTGGAGCCCCCAACACCTCTGTGCCCAGAGCCCCTAGCGCCTTCGTGCCCGGATCCCCTAGCGTGATGCCGAAGAAAGCTTCGTCGAAGGAGGCACCCACCTTGGGCGGGGGGTTGAGTTCTGTCCAAGTCCAAGCGGCCGCGGTCGCGGAGGCGGCGAAGCCTTTGGCAAGGCGCCTTGAGGCGTTCGACCTCCACTCACCTTCGAACAAATTTGAGCAAACCTTGGAGTTGTAGTCTTCGACTTCTATGGAGGGGTCCATTCAACGGATCTGCACTAGAAAGGTTTCCGCCGATATTGGCCTTCGGACATCGGGGTCCGAGACTATTCCGAGGCCTCGATTAGATGAAACAGTGGTCTTCGAGGCATTCTTCGAGGCCGGGCTTGGGCTCCCGGCCAAAGGTATGCTGGCCGAAGTGCTAGGGATGTTCAACTTCGAGCTCCCTCATATGTTCCCAAACACTGTTGCTCGACTTGCCATCTTCGAGTGGGCTTTGAGGGCCAAAGGGTGAGAAGGGCGAGCAAACGTCTTCGCAATTCTGCATGATGCCAGATGCCAGCTGAAGAAGAAGAGGCCTGATGTCATGGAGAGGGCTTTAGCTTTCGGCAATGCTAACTTCCAGCTTCGCAAGAAGTTTGTGGATGTTTTCCCTATGAGGGCAATGAACAACCGCTGGCGCTCAAGGTGGGACCAGAGTGGTTCTATGCTGTGGTCGGCGCAGACTCCTCCTTTCAGAGCACCAATGCCCTCATTTCGTATTGTCATCAAGCCAGGGTGGCGTTAGACTCCAGGATGATCCAGGCTCGGATCAAGCTACTGTGAAGGGTGGCCCAAAGGATGAGCATGAGGGACTTGGCCGAGGAGTTCATCATCCTTCAGATCAGTCCCCTCGCGCGCTCTTTGCCAGAAAATTTGTTCGGAGCCCCTAATTCAGACGGCTTGAGAGGCGTGTCTTCGGAGTTCCATGGTAAGGCTTCGATATGTCTTTATTTCTTCTTGATGCCCACAACTAACCGACGGTCTTCATTGCTGCAGCTACGCATGAGGTGCGGGCGCTAGAGGAGGCCATCGTAGCGGCCGAGCATGTCGTGGGGCCCCAACACCAGACGAGCAAAGCCGGAGTCTCAACCTGGTAGGGTCTTTGGAACAGAACAACAGGGTGTGGACCTGGTTGGGCGTCGAAGGCATCCAGGATCTCCCACAGTTCGCAGACCCGGCGTCTTCGAGCAAGGGACCGAAGCAGAAGAGGGTTGACGATGGCTAGCCAAGGGATCTGTCGCCTAGATGTTCTGAGGGTCCTTCGAAGACTGTGGAGCCTTCGGGGAATCTCTCGGAGGCCTTGGATGTCGAAGTCCCTTCGACCGCTGAAGCTCTTGATGATGGCGTGGTTGTCGAGCTCTCAGGGCCTGAAGTAGAGGCTACGGGCTCGGAACCGAAGGTGGTGGCCGCGAACGTAGAAGTAGTGTCTCTGGAGCCGACCTCCGCCAGCTTGGACTCCGAGGGGTTACAAGCTCGTGAAAGAGACTTCGAGGGGCTCTTCGCGACATCAGAGTATTTATAACTCTCTCCCATTGAAGAGAGTGAAGGTACCCTCTCGGATTTATCCTCCTCCTTATGCTTTCATGCTAACTTGCTTTTGGATATCTTTTTAGATGCTATTGGATCTGAGCGTGCAAGGCCCGAAGCCGCCGATGCGAAGGAGACCTCTAGAAGTGGCGAGAGTAGTGATGAGAGTAGCGAAGGGGAGTCCGAAGGGGGCTCTTCGGACGAGGGTGACAGAGAGGCCATTTGGGATGCAGCGACTCCTCCAAAGCCTTTGGACGAAGTCGTCGACATCGTGGGTCAGAGCCTGGCCCCAGAGGCCTCTACAATTCGAGCGCCTCTCGTGAGTCCGCTCCTTTTGCCGGGGGCAGCTACAGAGGAGGTGGTGGACGCCTACTTCGACTACAGCAAGGCCCTGGCGAGGAGTGACTTGGTGGCACAGTTGAGCCGCAATGCTCATGGGGACCTCCTTGCAAACGCTTAGGAAATTCTTCTCCAGGTAAGCGTGGCTTCACAAAGGGTTTTGTATACTTAAATTTCCTTGACGTCGGTGTCTCTTTTTGTTCCTACCAGGCCTTTGCATTGACTCACGCGGCCATCACCTCCGTGGGTCACTAGGAGGCTTTTATGATAGAGGGAGTTGAAAACCTTCGACGACATGCTTTAGAGGCTGCCCAATGGCAGTGGCAGGCCGATGAGGAGGCCGAGGCGGCGAAGGCCGAAGCAGTAGAGAGACCAAAGCCCAGGAGCAGATGGCCTTGGGGGTCGAAAAACTTCGGCAAGCGCTTTAGGCTTCCGAAGAAAGCAGCACGAGGTTGTAAGCGGAGAACGCTGAGCTCCTCTCAGATCGACAAGCCTTCAACACTTTTGTTGTGCGAGGGGTCGACAAGGCTACCTTCATCTTGACCGGAGTCCTAGGGCGCTTGGTGACCAGCTCTTAGGCTCTGCATTTCAGCGACTAGGACCTGATCAAGGATCGGCTTCAATTTTTCCAAACGGCCATGTCTGTGATGGATGTAACCTTGATGGGCTTCGTGTTGATGGTGGGATGAGTGGCCGGTCAAGGGGTGTTGTAGCTGCTTCATAAAGCGGGGTGCCAGCACCTCGAAGCGGCGACCTCCGTTACGCCGGTGGACTTCGGAGGGCCTCGTCTGACTACACCTGCACCCGAGGTCCGTGGAGCATGGCGTCACCTTCACGAACCTTGGAGGGCCTAGGTGCGCAAAGCGGTCCTCGAGCTTCAGGAGGCCAGCCGCTCACGCCGAGCGGGGCTGTGGAGCTCACCTTTGGGATTGAACCCTCCACCTCCGAAGGTGTAGATTTCTTTTAGGTTTCACTTTGTAATACTTAGTCATAGGACTGTAAGACAAGCTTGTCAGTTTATTAATGAAAATGTGGCAGCGTTTTTTACCTGCCTAGGCTCAGCCTTCAGATATTGACGTCGAAGTGCTTGAGGATTCGAAGACCCTTCGTCAGCATTGGGTAGTGCTCGAGGTAGCTAGGTCCGAAGGCCCTCCCTCGGTTTAAGATGCCACGGGGTCCTAGGGGCGAAGTCATACCCGAGGTAGCCCAGGAGTTGTTAGCCTCCGTGAAGGTGGATCCCCTTTGGATCTCTTTGTCCTCACTGGACTTGAGCGACTTCGAGGCGATCCCAGGTGGCGAAGAGGTCCAGTCTTCAGACACACCTTCGCGCGGTGACGAAGAAGTATTAGATTTTTCAGCATTTGATACAGAGCCCTATGCACTTCGGACTTGGGCTGACCTGCAAGAGGAAATAAGAGTTTTGTGGGCTTTGAGGCGTGGACAATCCGGCCGCGGGAGGTCTAGCTCTGACGGGGCTTTGTCCAGCCGAGGGGCTCTACTTGGAAGAGAAGCAAGCGGGGATCAAACCTATCAGGGCCTCGGGCCCACTTTTTCTTAGGTTTATACAATGCTTTTTCGTACTGTTGCTTTGAGGTGTACAAGCATACTTCGTAATTGTATTGTACTTTGTTATTGTATGAATGAGATCAATTCAGTGCTTCACGAGAATAATAAACGAGGCGTATATGTGATTGATTCGCACTTCGCGTAGATGAATGGTGAGGTATAAGCATCCTTCGTGTGAAAAATGAATCGTAAGCGTACTCTGCGCATATATTCACCGCCCCCTTGCACGTAGCGGCTAGAGACTTCGGCGTAGTCGGTGCATGTAATTATGCACGAAGTGGCTTTAGAAAAGCAGAGGGAGCTTCGAACTTTGAATCACTTATGACCTGCTTGGGTGCTTCGATCACTTGACTTTAGCGCGCATGAACCACGGAGCAAGCTTCACACACATGAGTATACTTCACATGCATGGTTATCGGTCGCCTTGCACGTAGCATCTAGGGACTTTGGCATAGTTGGTGCGTGCAATCGCAA
Organism: Zizania palustris; assembly: GCA_019279435.1. Classification (NCBI taxonomy): domain Eukaryota; kingdom Viridiplantae; phylum Streptophyta; class Magnoliopsida; order Poales; family Poaceae; genus Zizania; species Zizania palustris. Next base: position 16,893,516 of record JAAALK010000284.1, read on the forward strand.
TGTTTGGAGGCTTAGTGGGGGCTCCGACTCTATTAGAGCGTGTAATGTACTAGCTCGACACAGAGTGTAGCAGAGGGTGCGTTAGACCTGGGGGCCTCGAACAACTGAATTAGCTTTCATAGGCGCTGAAAAGATTGTGAACGAAGAGAGGCTTCAGAGTATATGATAGGCGATGCGGGGGTTCGAGAACTTATTTATGATAAACGAAGCAAGGATTTGGGGCTTACCTCGGATTAGGAGAAGAAAGGCTTTGAATTTATTAGAATGTGAAGCGAGGCTTCAGGATATGCTTAGTAGGCGAAGCTAGGATTCAAAGCTTATTTTTAGAAAGAGGATGGTGCAGATCGCACTGGATTACTAGAGCCACCTTCGACTTTGAGCCACCTTCGACTTTGAGTCACCTTCAACTCTTTTTTCGGATGCTTCGGGACGGGGCCGAGAATCCATGGACGCATCGAGCTGCGAGCTCGGAGTCCCTAGGATGCTTCGATTTGCAAGCTCGGAATCCTGTTCTTTTTATATCGCTACGATCCCGGAGGCATTGTGTAGCGATAACGGTGGAGCGGATCACACTAGATTGCTGGACACTTTGAGTTCTTGCTCGGAGTCCTTTGATTTATTGCTACAGGCCTGGAGGCTCTATGTAGCTTCACGAAGCAAGGTTTCGGAAATCGATACGACGAAGCGAGGCTTCGAACCGCGATATGATGAAGCAAAGCATCGGATTGTGATACGACGAAGCAAGGCTTCAGATTGTGATAAAATGAAATAAGACTTCGACTATTGATAGGGTGAAGCGAGGATTTGGGTTTTTGATAAAATGATGTGAAACTTCGATCGCTAGTAAGGTGAAGCGAGGCCTCGATTGGAATAATGGGGGATAAGCGTTCGCACCTTCGGAAGCCTAACAAGGTCCAGAGACCACGGGCTTTGTGTCAGTGCTGAAAGCTTGCCTCGTATCCCCTAGGGCTCCTGAGACTGGAAGGGAAGGCTAGGAAGCCTTCAGCATGTGCATGGAGCCCTTGCCGAAGGGTGTGCGGAAGGCCATAGGGCTCCACTGCTTTCTTCGTGGGGGTACTCTAGGATGCAAACGGTGGCAGAGACACTAGCTTTTAGTACTAGGATCCCCATGAACGACGCTAACTATTGTAGCAATTGCGTTAGCTACAAATAGGTTTCTATAATAGGAGTGTAGAATAGGAACCTTAAGGGTTCTTACAGAGAGAGATGATTTTTATACTAGTTCGGGCCTCCTCTAGGATAATAACCATATGTTCAGTTGGTAGTATTTTTAACTATGGGGTTGTCCCCCTCGTTACAGGGGTGGTGCTATGCTTATATAGGCAAGAAAGTAAAGGAAAAGCCGATTCTACCCTCTACTTGCAGTGCCCTACTATTTAGGCTTTGTAGGTGTAAAATGGTAAGAACAATCTAAGTACATGTGCAGCTTTACAGCTTTATAGACGTGGTAGATATGCTACATTTTAGGTGTGGGGGCCCCTAGTATGACTCTTTGTACTATAGTGGTACTGGGATATTTCTTCAGCTCCTGGGCCAGAGCACTCATTGGAGCGCCTTTGTTGGAGCCCGCCGGGGAGGACCATGAAGAGGCCTCGGAGGGGACCTCGGAGGGTGCCTTAAAGGGGACCCAGATGCTTGTCTTCTAAACTTGTGGTTCCTTTAAGTAGTCTTCGTAGTGATCTTCGGACGAAGGTGGGTCGTGGCCTGACCACAGGCTTTGCCAGCCTGGCAGGCTCCAAGCTTCGGGGGCTTCGAAGGTCGTCGTCATTTAACCCTTGTTAGGGAAAAGCTATTTCCCCCAACACCTATGTCATCTATGCATATCACCTTGTTTAACTAGTTTTTGTTTAAATTTTATTGTCATAATACTTTTCAAGGTAGTTTTTGACGCAGAAATGCGCCCCCGCACTTGGGCCGGTTCGACATCCAAAAGTATCGCAACGATACCGACGCCGCATTCCGACTACCCTGGATAGTGATAAGGGATTTGGAGTCGCCAGGCAATCAGAAAAATAATTGATATTTCAATCCAATTGGCCGAAAAGTACTAGTAACAATGTAAACAGTAACAAAATGATTAAAATACCTGGAATCGGCCAATTCGAAGGCTGATTCAGAGTTACAACGAAGATTGTCCGAAGGGTCCCTAGGGAACCTTCGGCCTCAAGCCTAGTCGGACTGGAGGTACAGCCTCAGTCGGACTGGAGGACTACGAAGGGGCTCCGGGCAAAGTCCTGAGGGCAGCTGCGAAGGGTGGCTCCGGCGGTCTGACCGATGAAGTATCTTCGGTTGGACCGACGAGGTGAACTCCGGCGCGTAGGCTTTGGCAGCGGCTCTAGCGTGGCGCAATGCAAAGGGGCTTCGGGCGCAACCTTTGGACTCTGGCACAGCGTGATGCGGAGGGCCCCGGTTAGACCGACGAAGTGTCGTCGGTCTAACCGGCTGTTGCCGACAACGACATGACGAAGTCCGGTCAGACCAGGATCTCAACACCGGTCAGACCGAAGTAACATATCGGATCTGCCAAACTCCAGTAGTCCAAGCAAACAATCTTCAATCGCCTCCAAACTTTGCAGAGGTGTTTAGGAAGGCAATTGATCTGCAAAAACACCCAAAGATCAAATACAATTCGGCCAAGGGGCCGAATTACCGAGTAGGGCGATAAAAACTAATAAAAAGAATGGCAATCCGTTACGTGGATTAATGGAGGTTCACAAGCAAACCAGCAAGGGTTTTCGTGATTATGGACGTGACAAACGAAGGGCCTCCAAGCAAACCCACGAAGATGCGGAAAGTAAAGGAAATAAATGCGATTCAAAGCTAGGGCTTTGGATTTTCGAGATTAGAGAGATGGGGCCTTGAATCGGCATTGCCCCTAATATTTATAGGGGGGTGGGCTAGTTATCCCTGGCTAGAGATAGAGTAAGATGCGGCCAAAACTCTGTTAGGATAAGATTTGGGCAAAAATACCTCGAATCCTCCTTGGATCCATATTTTGAACCCTGGCCGGTCTGACCGAGCCCATGGGTCCGCTCTGACCGAACCTAGCCAGTTGGACCAGCCTACCATAGCTGGTCAGACTGGCCTTTGCCAGGTTTGACACATTTTCGGTCAAAAATACCATTTTTCAGTATTTTTCTAATTTGACCATTAATCCCATTTTTTGCTATAAACACATGCCCCGCTGCCTTTTAGCAAACTTAGTGAGCTAAAAGCATGACGAGCCTTGGGCGATACTTTCATATCAGCCTTTTAACACTTCAAGCATTTTGCCACACACTTGGGAAGTACTTTTTCAAATATCTACCATTCAAAGTCCTTCGAAATCGCTCTCCTTGTAAAGACTCTAGGACATATGCGTTGCCTAGAGCAATTTCGACTACCTTAAAGTCCTTCCCAACTAGGTGACCATTTACCAAAAGTTGAGCTCTTAGTGCCTAATGGTAAAATCGTCTTCCACACCAAGTCGTTGATTTGAAATGATTTTGCCTTGACCTTCTTGTTGTAGGCCCTAGCTACTCTTCTTTTATCTTTCTCTATTGCCTCTAGAGCCTTCAACCTCTTATCGGTCACTTCTTCTAAATTATCCTTTAGAAGTGTCTCATATTCATCGACCGATAAGCCATCTTGCTTAAGAAAACTAAGTGAGCCAAGATCCACATCTACTGGTAGAATGGATTCTTGTCCATATACTAACTCATATGGACTGACTTTAGTGGCACCGTGCCTTGCAACTCTACTAGCCCATAGAGCTTCGGAAAGTACCTCATGCCACCTTTTTGGAAACTCTTCAATCTTTTTCTTGATTAGTTTAATCACAGTTTTGTTACTAGACTCGGCCTGACCATTGGCCTGAGCATAATATGGGGAAGAGTTTACCAATTTTATCCCATAGTATTCGGCAAAGTCCCCCACCTCTTTAACAACAAACGAAGTACCTTGGTCTGTAGTGAGAGTTTGGGGAATGTTGAATCTGTGTACAATGTGTTTCAAGATGAAATCAATTACCTCGTTGTGAGTCATGTTCTTGAGCGGCATGACCTCGGTCCATTTGGTGAAGTAATCTATTGCCATCAACACGAACCGATGCCCTTTTGAAGATGGAGGATGAATTTGGCCGATGAAGTCTAAACTCCAACCTCGGAATGGCCATGGTTTGATAATAGGATTAAGCATCGTCGCAGGTGCTAGCTGAACATTGCCAAACTTTTGACAAGCTTCACACCCTCTATAGTATCTAAAACAGTCTTCATCCATAGTCGGCCAATAAAAACTTGCCCTTTTGAGCATCCAACTCATTTTTGGGGTCGACTGGTTGGTACCATAAAGCCCTTCATGAACTTCTCCTGCAGCAACTCTAGCTTGATCAGAGTCCAAACACTTCAAAAGTACTCCATTGATAGTTCGGTGATACAACACGTCGTCAAGTAAAACAAACTTGAACGCTTGCCACCGAACCTTCTGATCAACCCTTTGATTTGGATTTCTTAAATACCGGACGATTGGGATCCTCCAATCATCCTTGCTGATCAAAGGAGTAGTGGCCGAATTCCCCTTAGAATTGGCCTCCACATTTTCCATGTGGACTTCCGCCCAATTGCTAAACCCTCTTGACAACAGTCGGTCGGACCGACCATGTTGGCCCGGTTCAACCGGATATTGCCGGTCGCCTGGCACGGGTCGGTCTGATCGTCCTGACATGGCTAGTCAGACCGAGAATACAAGGGCGGTCCGACTGTGCTTACAAAGCTGGTTAAACCGACATCAGTACTCTCGGGTGCTACATCGTCTTCAAGCATTGTCTTTTCTCGTGTGCAAAACTTACCTCTTCTAATTTGATAGCCTGTTGAGCCAAGTCATTTGCAAGTGAGTTGGCCTCTCTAGATACATGAGTAATCTCAAAATCATTAAAGTTAGCAATTAGGTCTAAACACTTATCCAAGTAGCTATTTAGTAGACCCTTAAAACATTGAGCAAGCTTGGCTACTTGTTGCACAACTAATAAAGAATTGCCATATGCACGAACATATTTCACGCCCATGGAGTTTAACAACTCGAGACCTACCAACAGGGCCTCATATTCGGCTTGATTATTAGTTGAATGAAAATATAGACGGGCCGAGGTCTCAAAGTGCATACCACTTGGTGATACGAGCACCACTCCAACACCTTGGCCATTTTTGCAAGCCGAACCATTGAAATAAAGTTTCCATGGTAATACTTCAATCAAAGCGACTTCATCGCCCCAATTGACGTCTACATGGTGATCTACTATAAAATTAGCAACAACTTGACCTTTCATAGCTCTCAACGGTTCATAAGCCAAATCATATTCAATCAACGCATACACCCACTTGCCGATTCTACCACTTAGAATCGGCTTTTGCAACATGTACTTTATGACATTTGGCCAGTGACAACACATGTGCTAGGGAGAAGATAGTGACACAATTTGGTACATGCATAATAGAGGGATAAACACAAACGCGCCACAAACACGTACCTTGTCTCGGCATCCAAAAGTCGACGACTCAAGAAGGTGATGATATACTCTCTTCCTTCAATGTCTTGAGTCAATACGGCTCCAATCACACTTTCCTCCGTGGCAATATAAAGCCGAAACGAAATCTCGGCCTTCGGCGCCCTTACTACTGGCGGCGTCAATAAGCACTCTTTGATTTTCTCAAAGGCGCGTTGCTGGCTTGCCCCCCAAGTGAACTTGGCTTCATTTTTTAGCCGGAGTATTGAGACGAAAGCATCAATTTTTCCAGACAAGTTAGATATAAAGCATCGTAAATAATTAACCTTGCCTAGAAGTTTCTGCACATCTTTCTTGCATGTGAGCGCTACACATCCTCTAATTTTCTCAAGCCTCTTAGGATCGATTTCAATCCCTCTTTCATGAATCATGAATCCCAAGAACTTACCCACCGACACGCCAAAAGCACACTTGAGCAGGTTCATTTTTAAGCCATACTGGCACATTCTTTCAAAAGCAACTCTCAAATCGGTGAGGTGTTTCTCCACAACGTCCTATTTGACCACAACATCATCTATATAAACCTCTAACATAACTCCTAGCAAGTCATGAAAGATCAAGTTCATGGCACGTTGGTATGTGGTGCCAGCATTCTTTAAACCAAACATCATTACTACCCACTCAAACAAGCCGACAAAACCCCGACAGTGAAAGGCCGTTCTAAAAACGTCCTCTTCGGCCATAAAGATTTGATTATAACCAGCGTTGCCATCAAGAAAACTTAGTACCTTGTGTCCCGAGGCATTGTTGATCAACATGTTGGCTATTGGCATGGGATACTTGTCTTTCGGAGTGGCTTTGTTCAAATCCCTGAAGTTGACGCAGATGCGGATCTTGCCACTCTCTTTCTTCTCGACAAACACGATGTTAGCGACCCATTCCACTTACCTGCATGGCCTAATAAAACCTGCCGCTAATAGACGTTCAACCTCCTCTTTAACTCGGTCATAGATGACCGAATTGAAGCGACGTGGCGGCTGCTTATAAGGCCTAAACCCGGGTTTTATGGGGAGCCGATGCTCAACAAGCTCTCGGCTTAACCCGGGCATCTCGCTATAGTCCCATGTGAAGCAATCAACATACGATCGAAGCAATTTTATTACTTCGGCCTTTACATCATTACTCAAATTCTGATTTACAAATGTCGGCCTCGGAACACTACCATCTCCTATGTCTACTTGTTCCAAAGGATCAGCCGACGAGAAGCCTTGACCTAATTTTTCTACCTTTCTAAAATCTTCAATGGCTTCGGCGATACCGTCTTGAGAAGACCGATATTGCTCCACGCGAGATTTGAGCCAATCAATATTAGCGCTAGACATTCTGCTACCTTAAACACAACAAAGCCACACCGGTCGGCTTTATGGAAATAGGAACGAACCTCCCCTCTGATATACTGACAAAGTCATAATCCGAGAGGTCCCGTTCCGACAAGCATTCTATCTCATCATGGGTGGTGTCGCCAGACGCATCGGCTAAACTCACATGGGTCGATGTATCGGCGTGTACTATCTCGACTTCGTCGCCATCCCATTGGATTATGTGATGATGCAGGGTAGACGACACACATTGATTTGTGTGGATCCAATCATGCCCAAACAATACATTATAATTACCTTGTACGTTGACAACGAAGAAGGCAGTAGGTAGCGTCTTGTTCCCTACTGTCAGTTCTAGGGACAATACTCCTTTAGCTTCCGTCGTGTCACCGTTGAAGCTGTTGAGGGTGACGTTGGTCTTCTTCAGGTCATCGTCATCCTTGCCGAGCTTCCTCAGAAGGGAGTACAACATTATGTTCACAGTGGTGCCACCATCGACGAGCATCCTCGAGATAGGCTTCCCATCGATGTGCCCCCTTATGTAGAGAGGTCTCAAGTAACGGTTCGTGTCTCTAGGCTTCTCGAATACGACGTCCCATGGGCCAAGGTCTAGCTGTGCGATCCCGACCTCCTCATGCAGTGGAGCGAAATCGAAAGGCAACATGACGAAGACGATATCCATCGCCTGAGGAGCGGGCCCCTCCAAGACGGGAGTGTAGTCATCATCGAGCAAGTCATCATCGTCGTAGCTAACAACGGGGGCCGAGTCATCGATCATGACCGGCCTAGGTCTCTAGACTTTCTTCACGGTGTGCTGAGGATGGATTTCTTCAAAAAGTGCGTCCCGCGCCTCCTCGGCCTTCTCTTCTCGTATCTCTTGTGCCTGCAAGCGCTGCAATATCCTCTTTTGAGACTTGGACATCCCCGAGGGTGCCCATGACGGCTGAGGACGGGTGCCGGGTGCCACAGTCTTGCTTTTAGCGGTTTTGGCTGAAGGGGACTTGTCCGTATCGTCCTCGGATATCTTGCGCTTGCTATGAGAGCTCCTCTGCTCCTGGTCGGTCGGACTGACCATAGCAGGCCAATCAGACCGGTCTGTGCCAAGAACCATCGTAAGGCCAGTCGGACCGGCCACAGTAGTCATCCTTCGAGATTGGGACCTCCCCCTAGGGCATCCTTCAGGCTGGTCGTTAGGAGATGCATCTTCGTGCCGTCCCCTTGGGGCATCCTTCGGGATTGGGACCTCCTGGGATCCCACCCTAATGACTATAATCTCTTGGGCATCTTCACGTCCATCCCTTTCAGTGCCATCTCGCGGGGCCCAGTTCTGAGGTACTATGGACAAGCGGTGAACAATATTATCATCCTGCGCTGGTCCCCGAACCTGCCATTCGGAAACACTAGAAGGAATGTGAGTGTTAGTAGCTGGACAATGCCTGGAGTTCTCCGACGGTGGAGGCCAAGTCAGAGCCATCGTCCAGCAGTAAGGTGGTGGCATCGGAAGCTCTAGCAGCCTCGCCCACTGAGTGCCAAACCCATTGGCCTATTGGAAGCTTGGCCACGTCGACGTTACCTCGGACTAGACCAGCGAAGGGTCTTACCAGGCCAGAGGTAAGCTAGCCCATGGCAGAGACGGGTCTGACCACTGGAGGCTGAATCCATCCAGAGGTTGTAATCCACTCGGAGGGGATGGGTCCGACCACTGAGGTCCGAATCCTCCCAGAGGTTGGAACCCATTTGGAGGAGGTGGGTTCAGCCACTGAGGTCCGAAGCCTCCTGGAAACTGGGGCCAAGCCGGAGGGGGGTTCGGCCACTGAGGTCCGAACCCTGCCGGAGGCTGGGACCAATCCGGAGGGGGGTTTAGCCACTGAGGTCTGAACCCTGCCAGAGGCTGTAACCACTCCGAAGAGGGGTTCGGGCCCTGAGGCCCGAACTCAACCCTCGCGGGGCTCATTCTCTTAGGGGGTTTCGACCGTGCCAGAGCTCGTGGGCGAACACCTCTCCTCTCGGACCTTCACTGGTGCTTGTCCAAAAGCATCTTTTAAGTCACCTTCGGCCTTCTGCGATGCCTGGCCGAAGATGATGGCTTAATAGAGCGCATTCCCTAGATCTATCCCGAGGTGTAAAGCCGGTGCATTCCCTAAATAGAGCGCGAATACGTTCCTCGATATCGTTGTGGTCTAATGCTTGCGCGCGTCTTTCATGTGGTGGCAGGACGTGTGGCAGTATATCGGCATGCTCTGGCCTATGCTGCGGTGTGGGAGTGTGCAGTGCGAGTGGCGATGGCAGAGCATGTATGGGCGCAGGCGGTGGTGGCACTTGATAAGCTGGGTTTGCCTAGCCATAAGCGTAACTATGTGTTTCGGCTGTGGATGATGTATCCGGAAATGTGATGGTTTTTCTAGTATTGCCGTTGGTTCTACGATAAATATGTTGTGCTGGCGGAATACTAGTGATTGGTGCTGGTGAATCGGCCTCAGTAAAACCGAATCTTCTAAATACTGCTGCCACTTGTGAGACAATTGTAGGTTCTAGCTTGTTGGCTAGAGAGGTGCTAACCGCTTGATCAACAGACGCAGCTATTCTACGGTCGACTTGTGAGGCAGATAAAGGGGGTGATGATGGGCGTACCTAGGTTAGGTTGAGGTTGTCGCGCATGACGTAGCCCGAGCGTGTCTTTATGCAATCTCTGAGCATCAGTTCTTCGAGTTCCTTCTTTTTTGCTTCGATCTTCCTCAGATATGTCTGCCATGGTGGGCGTCATAATGTTGCAGTCATCGATGTCCATGCCCCCCATAGTGTTCATTGGCGATGTGGTGGATGTAGACATAGTAGAGGTACCCACTGCCGATGTAGAGGTAGTAGTCATGGTTGCCGTTGTCCCCAGCGGAGTTTCCAAAAAGTGTGTTGATGCAGAAATGTGCCCCTGCACTTGGGCCGGTTCGACGTCCAAAAGTATCACAACGATACCGACGCCGTGTTCCGACTACCCTAGATAGTGACAAGGGCTTTGGAGTCGCCAGACAATTAGATAAATAATCGATATTTCAATCCAATTGGACGAAAAGTACTAGTAACAATGTAAACAGTAACAAAATGATTAAAATACTTGGAATCAGCCAATTCGGAGACCGATTCGGAGTTACAATGAAGATTGTCCGAAGGGTCCCTAGGGCACCTTCGACCTAAAGCCCGGTTGGACCGGAGGTACAACCTCGATTGGACCGAAGGACTACGAAGGGGCTCCATGCGGAGTCCCGAGGGCAGCTACGAAGGGTGGCTCCGGCGGTCTGACCGACGAAGTATCTTCGGTCAGACCAACGAGGTGAACTCCGGCGCGCATGCTTCGACAGCGGCTCTAGCGTGGCGCAATGCGAAGGGGCTTCAGGCACAACCTTCAGACTCTGGCGCAGCGTGGTGCGGAGGGCCCTGGTTGGACCGGTGAAGTGCCATCAATCTAACCAGCTGTTGCCGACAACGACATGACGAAGTCCAGTCAGACCGGGATCTCAACACCGGTCGGATCGAAGTAACAGATCGGATCTGCCAAACTCTGGTAGTCCAAGCAAACAATCTTCAATCACCTCCAAACTCTGCAGAGGTGTTTAGGAAGGCAATTGATCTGCAAAAACACCCAAATATCAAATACAATTCGGCCAAGGGGCGATAAAAACCGATAAAAAGGATAGCAATCTGTTATGTGGATTAACGGGAGGTTCACAAGCGAACCAGCAAGGGTTACTGTGATTACGGACGCATCAAACGGAGGGCTTCCAAGCAAACCCACGAAGATGCGGAAAGTAAAGGAAATAAACACGATTCAAAGCTAGGGCTTTGGATTTTCGAGATTGGAGAGAAGGGGCCTTGAATCGGCCATGCCCCTAATATTTATAGGGGGTGGGCTGGTTATCCCTGGCTAGAGATAGAGTAAGATGCGGCCAAAACTATGTTAGGATAAGATTTGGGCAAAAATACCTCGAATCCTCCTCGGATCCATATTCTGAACCCTAGCCGGTCTAACCGAGCCCATGGGTCCAGTCTGACCGGACCTGGCCGGTTGGATCGGCCTACAATAGCCGGTCAGACCGACCTTTGCCAGGTTTGACACATTTTCGGTCAAAAATACCATTTTTCAGTATTTGCCTAATTTGACCATTAATGCCATTTTTTGCTATAAACAGTAGTACTGTGAGATATACATCACTCCTCACCTACACCAGTAGACCACCGAGATTCAAGTGGTAGCAGCAGGGTCTGAGACAGTTCTGAATTGTGGTGCATAAATCCACGGATGTACGGTGCTATCTAACTACTTGTTTTAGCCAATTTCTTTAAGATAACTTGTGATGAGGACATGCATGGCTGAACTCAATTGAGTCAATTTGTATTTAGTTCAGTTTGTGTCTAGTTAAATTTCAAAATTAGAATACGAATCCAATTAAATTAGGATTTTTTTATTAATGTAGGACTTCATATTAAAGTAGGACTCCTAGTTATAGTAGGATTTCATATTAGATCAAGACTCTTATTTTATTAGATCATAATTCCATTTTGTATTAGATCAAGACTTTTTCTTATCTTGACCGCACACTCCCTCTATACCCTTATAAATAGAGGTGGTCAGCCTTGTTATGATTGGGTTGAAGATGAATTAAATTTGACTTCAGATTGATGGTTGTCCACCTTCTTTTATATCCACTTCCTTCTTTGTTTTGATCAAGGATGTGTCACCACTTTGTTGCGATCTAGTGATTTTCTACCGAAGAAAATCAAGTGTAATCGGCTATTCCAATGGGAATTAGTATATTGCAGAAATCAAGTGCATGGTGTTGCGGTACCTATAGGGTTGAGATCTGTTGCATTGGCAGCAGGGGAACAACTTGATGATCGTCAATGTCTCGCAAGTTATCCAAGTGTGTGATCGTGTAATTTTCCAGAAGGGTTGCAAGTTCGGTTCATTGGCAGCGGGTGATCAGCCAAAGAGTTGCAAAGTTATTCTTCATCTATGACGAGCTCAAAGAGAAGATCGGACAACCTCTCTTATCATCTGGTATCAGATTGCTAGGTTTACTCAGTGAACAAGTTGCAATGTTGCCGATATGATGCCAAGACCTTGACGCGTCGAGGGCGACACTTTTTTTAAGAGAAGGAGGATGATGAGGACATGCATGACCAAACTCAATTAATGGGTCAGTTTGTATCTAGTTCAATTTGTGTCTAGTTAAATTTCGAAATTAGAATAAGAGTGAAATTAAAATAGGATTTTGTATTAACGTAGGACTTTGTATTAAAGTAAGACTCCTAGTTAGAGTAGGATTCCATATTAGATCAGGACTCTTTTATTTTATTAGATCAAAATTCTATTTTGTATTAGATCAAGACCCTTTCTTAACTTGATAGCACACCCCCACTATACCCCTATAAATAGAGGTAGTTGGCCTTGTTATGATTGGGTTGAAGATGAATTAAATTCGAGTTCAGGTTGATGGATGTATGCCTTCTTCTGGATCCACGTCCTTCTTGTTTCGATCAAGGATGTGTCACCACTTTGCCGCGATTTGGTGATTTGCTACCGAAGAAAAATCAAGCGTAATCGGCTATTCCAATAGGAATTAGTAGATTACAAAAATCAAGTGTGTGGTGTTGCGGTATCTATAGGGTTGAGATATATTGCATTGGCAGCAGGGGAACAACTAGATGATCGTCAATGTCTCGCTAGTTATCCAAGTGTGTGATCGTGTAATTTTCCAGAAAGGTTGCAAGTTCGTTGCATTGGCAGCGGGTGATCAGCCAAAGAGTTGCAAGGTTATTCATCTCTGACGAGGTCAACAAGAAGATCAGGCAACCTCTCTTATCAACTTGTTAGAAGTTGGCACAATATGTGCCTCCCATTTCAACATCAATAATTGTACAATTGAGCTTGTCATGCATACGGTGTAAACCTAAGGCATGATGTTTTCCTATTCATCATCCTTTTTACATAGATAACCATTGTGGATATTATACTTACTCATTTTTCTTTAGGGAGAAGGAGTACAAGGTGATAATAAAATAGGTTACAAAATTAGATATGTATAGCCTTAAGCAATTCATGGTAGATATATAGAAAGAATATTCACGGGACACTATTCAAGCTAAGGAGTACAAGGTTACAATAAAAGAGCTTGCAAAATTAGACATGTATAACCTTAAGCAATTAATGGCGAGTAGACAGAAAAAATCTCCATAGAATTGAGAAACCAAGGGCTGGTTTCGGAGTCTGTGATTAGTGATTGATAGGTTTTACCTTCTGGATTTGAAGGGGTCCCTCCGAATGGGTTCAGAGGTTGTTTCACCGAAGGGTTCGATGGGGTTGGTTGCTACGGCTGTTGCAGAGGAGTGTGACTGTCGGAGGGGTCCGACAGAACACGATGACTTGGTCATATCGAAGGGTTCGGTACTTTGGGCGCTACATCGGAGTGTGCACCAGAGGATGTTTACCCGGAGAGGTCTCCAGGGTATTGGATACACTTGTCTGTTTGTTAGTAGTGGGCAGGTGGCTTTGGAGGCGACAGACGGTTCACAGCAAGTGAACCTGGGTCAAGCGAGAGGCTTGATGTCAAGCGAGCGGGGAGGTCGATCACAAAGGCTACGTGGGGTCGAGGTCGGTCCTCGGGTCAAGATGCGCCAGGCGAAGGCAAAAAGTGCGGAGCGTGGCTCCGCCTGAAGGTACCCCGAGACAAAGTCCTCAAAGGCAAGGAACTTTGAAGGGTACTCTGAGTGGAGTGACTTCGGAGTATGGTGGACAAAGTCCTCAGCAATGAGGCAGGGCGTTTGAAGTGTGCTCCGGATGGAGGCACTCTAAGGTTCACCCGACGGGGGTCTCAGAAGTCGAGGTGCATCGAAGGCATGGTCCGGGTGAGGTTCGTCGAGGAGTGTGCTCGGGGAGAGACATTGCGACGAAGTGCTCATGGAATGCTTCATGCGGAGGCCTTGGACGAAGGAGGGACTTCGAAGGGTGGTACTCCGAAGGTGGGGCTACGGAGTGTGGTTGTCTTGAAGTTCTTCGGCCATGCATGGCTTCTGTACACGGACTGATGGAGTTCAGGCTAGGAGTAGCTGCGAAGCCATGGTGGTCCACTCCGGAGGTGATGGCGCGAAGGCTCAAGGGTTTTGACAGCCTCGGCTCAAAACCGTCACTGTATCGAAGGCTGACTTCGGTGAAGCGAAGGCCGTCAGGCTCGAGGCTTCTCGCTGAAGCTACCACACCCCTCACGTGCGAAGGGGGCTTCAGAAGACTCCAAAACTACAAAGGCTGATCGTGTCTGCTCTGCAAAAGCTGATGATGTCTCCTCTGCGAAGCTGACAAAAGAAGCCTCCAAATAAAGTAGACTACCATCTGTACCCCCCTATTCTGCTGAGACAAAAACAGTGTAAACCCTAGGGGTAAAGTAGTCTATTCACAGGGCTGAATAGTGCCTATAAATAGTGGAGGCTGGCTAGGAAACAATAACACTTTGAGCAGCCATTTTAGAACTCCTGTGCTAGTCGTCACACTCATGTATTCAGATCTGTAAGTTCATTTTGTGTTCCCTGTTCTTGCAATGAAGTTTTGATTCTGTTCTTCTTTCACTGCTTGAACTTGTATTTTGTGTTACATGCATGCTTTTATTCCTCTGTGCACCATTTCCTTCTGTGTTAAGTTTGTGCACTGGTTCTTTTCTGAAGAAGTGTGTGTTTTTCAGTGTGCGTTCGCTCTGTGTAAACTGAGGGAACTCCTCACTGCTACAAGCGAAGCACTGAGTGGTGTGAGCTCGAAGCCTGCTTTCTTCTCTTAGCAAAATCTGTTATGTGTGCGTTTTGACTTTCAGAATACGAAGCCTAGTACCAGGTGCTAGTGCAGAGTATCTAGTCGAAGTCCTCTGAGGGAAGTCATCTCTTACGAAGGGTGAAGTGTGAAGTCTGCTCGAAGGCACCCAGTGTGCGGAGCTTGCACTGACTTAGCAGAGTTGAGTTTTTCTGTTTTGTGGGTGGAGCGATGTCTCCTTGACTTCAAAATTTTGCTCCTCGTGAAGCCTGGTTTCGGAGCTGTGAAATACCTTCGAACCAGACCTTCGAAGGGTGTGTTCGAAGCCTGTTCCGCAGGAGACTGAATTAAAACAAAAGGCTATTTTTAGCCTGAAATTTTGAAAGCTCCCATTCACCCACCCTCTGGTCGCCGTTTCCGGTCCAACAATTGGTATCAGAGCAGGTTAAGATCACCAGTTGACCTTAACTGGTTTTGTGATCTATTGGCGACATGGACAGAGTTAGTAAAATAACTCTGTTTGATGGGACTAATTTTGCATACTGTAAGGTGCGCATTGAGGCTCACTTGCTAAGCCAAGGAAATGTAATTTGGGAGATTGTGGACTCATAATACTACATACCTGAAACCCGCACCTCTCAAACAGAAAAGATTAGTATAATTCTAACTCCAAAGCTAGAAACATATTGTTCATTGGTTTGAGTCGGAGTGAGTTTGATAGGGTTCAACACCTTAGGACAGTTAGGGAGATTTGTACTACACTCACTATTTTTCATGAGGGCTCTATTCAGATTAAGGCTAGGTGCAAAAGCACGTACAATCAATAGTATCAACTGTTTGTGCAAGCGCCTAGTGAATCTATAGATGCCATGTTTTCTCGCTTTGGCGCTATTGTGAGTAACTTGCAGTCCAACGGGACGCTTGCTTACAATGACTATGACAGGGCTATCAAGCTTCTCTATGCTCTTGATCATAGCATATAGGAAGTGAAGATATCCAGCATTGAGGAGTCCACAGGTTATGACACATTGACCTATGATGAGCTCTTCAGCAAGCTGAAGTCCACAGAGATTGCCAAGGCGTCTCTTGCAGTGCACAAAAACTCCTTGCCACAGCCATTGTCACTAGTTTCTAACACTAGCCATGGCACCCCTACAGAACCAAGCACATCTGATACTTGTGTTCTTGCTGGTGGTTTTGCTTTGTTCTCTCTGGTCTCCATCACTAAGGAGCAAGTAGATATTCTGGATGATGAATAGCTTGCTCTCATTGCCAGAAGGTTTACCCATTTTCACCATGAGACAGGATTAGAGGAGAAGTGAGTTTAGTGGTTGTTTTGAGTGTGGCGACACCTCTCATATCAAGGCCAACTGTCTTAAGCTCAAGAGGAGAGATGAGAGTGAGTGCCCCAAATACCACAAAAAGGAGAGGAAACCCTTTGTGAAGGGCAAGCGCGACAAGATGGCTAAGAGGGTAGCCAAGGCTGCTCTAGAACCTTTGTTGCTGCTCTCAGCGACATCGACACTTCTTCAACTGAGGAGTCGAGCTCTGATGAAGAGGAGGAGTCCCCAAGGAAGGAGGAGAAGAAGGACAAGAAGGGACGAGATTTTACTGGTCTCTACTTCATGGCAGACAGCGATCACAGCGGCGATGAGCTTGACTCATCTGAGGTACCTCTATCCTATGATCAACTTTCAATTAAGATAGATGAACTAAATGAAGTAGTTCTTGGTCAGGATAGGTTGCTTGTGCAAGCTGCTAGAGATAGAAAAGACCTTAGACTTAGGCTAGAATCTGTTTCTACTGATTATGCCATGCTTAAGTCTAGGGTTAATGATGTTGAATGTGAATCTTGCAATGTTGTCATGAGTGAGCTTGCTCAATTGCGCTCTGTGCATGCTCTAACTCTTTCTGAGCTTGAGACTGCACAAAAGCAGCTTTTGATGGTTGATTATAGTCCTCATGATGAAAATGAATGCATGAACTATTCTTTATTATGGAGAGCATTGATTTACGTGATAAGCATGTTCAGGATTTAGAGGCTAGATTGAAGAGGGCCGGTAGTTCTAAGGATGTGCAACCTGTGTGTGACACTTGCATAACCCTTAATGAAAAGCTAGGCACTATTAGAGAGCAAGCTGAACATCTCATGACTGAAAATGAATACCTTCTTTCCGTGGTTAACAAATGTACTGAGGGAAAGGGTAGGATGGACTTGCTCTTGGCTAAGACTAAGATGTGTGCTGACAGGGCAGAGTTAGCTCTAGGTTTGGGTTTTGAGAGGATTCCTTCAAACAGTAAGAACAAAACTATTTTTACCTCAACACTATCTTAGAGAAAGAAAGATCCCAGATAGACACTCCATCAGCCAATAAGCATACCCAAAATCCAAAGAAAACCACTCCTCCTTCCAAGAAAATTCCTCCCAAGAAAAACCCTCGGTAGAAAACCAAGGAGCCTGTGAGGATTGCTCGTATGACCTATGAGAGTGCCCCTCAGAGAGTATTTCATTGTTCATACTGTTAGCGGGTGGGTCACTTGGTTGGGTCCTGTTTTCGTCGCATCAAGGATGAGCGACGCTCTCAAGCGATGAGTTTCCAGGACATGCATTACCCAGCTCTAAGTATGCATGAGCCTTACTCATGTCCTGTTTTCGAGGCTCCCCATGCTATCCGGAGAGGTTTTGCCCCTCGAGGTGTTCACCATGTTCCATATGGTGGTAGACCTCACAAGAGTGGCTTTGTGCCTCGACAGGTTGGGAGACCTCGTCATGCATTTGGGTCACAGCATGTAGGTAGACCTCGCACTTTGCATCATTCTGATTTTCCTATGCGTAGACAGTCTATTTTTACTGTGCCTACTACTCGTATCACTCAGTGCTGGATGCCTCATCATGTTTTCACTCACCCCAGCACTGAGCGATCGAGATTCTCTTATCATGTGTAGGCATCAGACCGAGGCTTGGAATGCACGTGGATCATGGACTCCGGTTGTTCGCGCCATATGGCCGAAGATGGAGCATGGTTCTCCATCCTCACCACAACCAAGCAAAAGGAACATATCACCTTCGACAACAATTGAAGGAGTAGAGTGAAAGGTAAAGGTGTGGTAAGAATCAACTCGAATTTCACTCTCAAAGATGTTGCTTTGGTTGAAAACTTGGGATACAATTTGCTTTTTATTTCTCAATTGCTTGATGAGGCCTTCGAAGTGCGATTCCATTGCGATACTTCGCAAGTACTCAATTCTGATGGCGTTGTAGTTTGTAAGATCTTTAGAGTTGGGAGAGTTTTTGGAGCCGATTTTTCTTAGTCATCTGGTTCTTCTCACTATCTTGTTGCACATTCATCTTCTGAGCTTTGGAAGTGGCATAGGAGACTAGGGCATATGAGCTTTGAGTTGCTCTCTCGTCTGAGTGCCCTAGGTCTGGTCCAAGGAATGCCCAAGCTCAAGTTTGAGAAGAATTTTGTTTGCGCTCCATGTCGACATGGAAAGATGATTGCCGTTTTGCACTCGCCAGTCACCATGGTGATGACTGAACAACCCGGAGAACTTCTCCATATGGACATTGTAGGTCCTTCTCGGGTTAGTTCTTTAGACGGCAAGTGGTATGTGTTAGTCATAGTCGATGATTTCTCTCACTACTCTTAGGTCTTCTTTCTAGCTAGCAAGGATGAAGTGTTTTCACACTTTCGAAGCTTGGCCTTGAGACATTTCACTGAACTCCCTGTAGCATTAAAATTCATTCGAGGTGATAATGACGCTGAGTTCAAGAACAATCTCTTTGTTGACTTTTGCATGGAGCATGACATAGAACATCAATTATCTGCTTCGCGGGTTCCTCAACAGAATAATGTTGTTGAGAGAAAGAACCGCACTTTGGTTGAGATGGCTAGGACGATGCTCGATGAGCACAAGACTCCTAGGAAATTCTGGGTTGAGACCATGAACACTGCATGTTACATCTCAAACTGAATCTTCTTGTGCTCAATTTTGAACTTGACTTCTTATGAACTGCGTTTTGGGAGACAGCCCAAAGTTACTCATCTTTGGGTTTTTGGCTATCGATGCTTCATTCTAAAATGATGAAATTTGTTCAAATTTGAGTCGCGTTCTTCTAACAGGATCTTTTTGAGATACACTACTCATGATCATTCTTATCATGTTTTTAATTTGGAAACTAACACTGTCATCGAGTCATGTGATGCGACTTTTGATGAATCAACCCCCTCTGTTAGTTCTACTTTTGAACATGCAAATGAACACGATATGGAGTAGACCATCTTCAAAGATGAAGATCCCGGAGATTTCGAGGATGAACCCTTACTACCCTCGACATCGACCCCCGAAGCCGACCCTGCTTCGACCACTTCGACGCAAGGTCCCGAAGCAACTACCTCGATATCGGTCATCTTGGACCACTCCAACGCACAAGTTGAGGGGGATACTACATCCCGCCGCGAGGCTCCACACCATATTCAAAGGATGCATCCTCCCGAGCAGATCATTGGTAGCTTGATCAAAGGGTAGCACATTCTCATGCTCATTTCATTGATTCCGATTTTGTTGCTTCTTTTGAGCCCTTAGATGTTAGTCATGCACATTCTGATTCTAGTTGGATCAATGTCGTGCATGAAGAACTTGAAAATTTTGAGAGAAACCAAGTCTGGACTTTAGTTAATCCTCCACCAAATGTTCATTTCATTGGAACAAAATGGATTTTCAAAAATAAACAAGGGGAGGATGGGACTGTAGTTAGAAAAAAGACTAGACTTGTAGCTCAGGGTTATTCTCAATTAGAAGGGATTGATTTTACTTAGACTTTTGCACTTGTTGCGTGTCTAGAGGTCATTAGGATTTTGCTTGCCTTTGCGACATCCCAGGGATTCAAACTCTATAAAATGGATGTCAAAAGTGCATTTCTTAATGGATTCATAGATGAAGATGTCTATGTAAAACAACCCTCAGGCTTCGAGAACCCCAGATACCCCCATAGAGTCCTTAAACTTCATAAGGCTCTTTATGGACTCAAGCAGGCCCCTTAGGCATGGTATGATAGATTTCGGTCTTTTCTGCTTGAGCGTGGGTACATGATGGGTTTAGTCGACAAAACCCTTTTTATTCTCAAGCATGGCAGAGATTTCCTGCTAGTTCAGATTTATGTGGATGATATCATTTTTGGTGGATCTTCTCATGCTTTGGTTGCCGAGTTTGCAGATGCCATGAGAAGGGAGTTCGAAATGTCCATGATGGGCGAACTCACATTTTTCCTTGGTTTGCAAATCAAGCAAAACAAACAAGTTACTTTCGTTCATCAAACAAAGTACACCAAGGACCTACTCAAGAAGTTCGACATGGCTGATGCGAAGCTCCTCGCTACTCCGATGGCTACTTTGGTAGCATTGGATCCCGACGAGGATGGAGAAGCCGTGGATCAGAAGGAGTTTCGGAGCATGATCGGCTCACTCCTCTACTTGACGGCTACGAGGCCAGACATACACTTCGCTGCGTGTATGTGCGCTCGTTTTTAGGCTTCGCCACATGCTTCGCACCGCCAAGTGGTAAAGCGCATTTTCAGGTATCTCAAGCATACCCTTGAATTTGGCATTTGGTATTGTGTCTTCCTCTTTGTGTCTTCGAGGTTATTCCGATGCGTATTTTGCTGGGTGTAGAATTGATAGGAAAAGTACCTGCGATACTTGTCATTTTTTGGGTACTTCGCTAGTTTGTTGGTCTTCCCGCAAACAGTCTAGTATTGTACAATCAACGGCTGAGGCCGAATATGTTGCTGCAGCTAGCTGTTGCTCTCAGATTTTGTGGATGGTTTCCACTTTGTTGGATTTTGGGTTAGATTATAAGAGTGTTCTACTTTTTTGTGATAACACTAGTGCTATTTGTATTGCAAACAACTCAGTTCAACATTCTAGAACCAAACATATTGATGTGCGATATCATTTTCTCAGAGATCACAATGAGAAGGGTGATATTGAACTTCAATATGTTGATACCCAACACCAGTTAGCCGATATTTTCACAAAACCCCTCGATGCTTTGTGCTTCACCTACTTGCGTGGGGAACTTAGTGTTTGTCACCCTCACGGCATTCTGTGAGAGGGAGCATAAGTTGATTATCCGGCATATGCTTATTTTGTGTGGAATTGCATTTACATGTTTTGCACTAAAATGCCTTGTTTTAATTCACGTAATCATGAAAGCTCGACTCTATTTACTATGTCTGATTCATTTTACGCATGTTTTTCTTTTCCAAAATCAAATCATGATCACTGCTTAGTCTTGATTCTAGCATGTTTTGGTAGGACTACTTTAGCTATCTTTTATCTGCTTGATAGCAAGAATTCTTTTCTCTGGATGCAAAAATTGCAACTTGAAAAATCATACTACTTTCTCATAGATATTCGTTAACCAGTGTTGAACAATGTGTTCAATTATTAAAAGAAAAGAAAAAACTCAAAATCCATGATTTCAAATGCTAAGAATGAAAAGATCCAGGTGGGTTTGTTTGTCGCACTACTTTATTCTAGACTGCTTACCATTGCACTTTGGTATGAACTGGGATAATTTAGTGTATGCCAAAATCATTGCCTTAAGCTTCTGATGGCTTTCTTGCCTAGGCTTGACTTGATTGGAAAGTATAAGGTAGACAAACAAATAACCCCAGACATTATGTAAAGAATAGAAACTATACCTTCATTGTCAATCAAGTTTGCTTTCAATACTCCATTTGAACTGGACTTGTCTGTCTAGAGTAGAAATTGACTAGCTTTGCGCAGCCCTTGCCCTTACTTGTCTAGTTAACTTGATTGAGTGGTGATGCTTTTATTTCAAAATGACGAAAACACATGTTGTCATCATGTTTTTAGGTCATGTTAAAATGAGCTGAGCACATGAAAAATGGGATTATGTGTGGCCTATTTGTGCGCTACAAGTCTTTGCACTTCTGCCCATTTCGAAGCTTTGCACCTTTTAACTGCTCCTTAATGCTTGCATTGCCAAAGGGCGAGAAATCCTTGCGTTCTCTACAGTAAGGGAGAAAAATAAATAAATTCAGGGGGGAGTTTTTATTAAAAAAAGGGAAGTCTGAATTTTAATGCCTTGCAAAAGGAGAGATGTGTCGAAGGGGCTTTTACTCTTTTGAAAAAGGGGGTGAGAAATTCATTTGTCAAATGACATGATTTGGCTCTTTTTGAGTTTTTATGGTCACTTGTGTGCTGAAATTTTTCAAATTTTCTTGAACAAGAATTTGGTTGTCAATGCACTCATCAAGGGGGAGATTGAGAAACCAAGGGTTAGTTTTGGAGTCTGTGATTAGTGATTGACAGGTTTTACCTTCTGGATTCAAAGGGGTCCCTCCGAAGGGGTTTAGAGGTTGTTTCACCGAAGGGTTCGGTGGGGTTGGTTGCTGCGGCTGTTGCAGCGGAGTGTGACTATCGGAGGGGTCCGACAGAACACGATGACTTGATCGTATCGAGGGGTTCGGTACTTTGGGTGGTACACCGGAGTGTGCACCAGAGGATGTTTACCCAAAGAGGTCTCCGGGGTACTGGATGCACTTGTCTATTGTCGGTGGTGGGCAGGTGGCTTCAGAGGCGACGGACGGTTCGTAGCAAGTGAATCTGGGTCAAGCAGGAGGCTTGATGCCAGGCGAGTGGGGAGCTCAGTCACGAAGGCTGCGTGGGGTCGAGGTCGGTCCTCGGGTAAAGGTGTGCCAGGCGAAGGCAGAAAGTGCGGAGCGTGGCTCCGGCTGAAGGTACCCCGAGACAAAGTCCTCAGAGACGAGGCACTTCGAAGGGTACTCTGAGTGGAGTGACTTCGGAGTATGGTGGACAAAGTCCTCAGAAATGAGGCAAGACATTTGAAGTGTGCTTCGGAATGAGGCACTCGAAGGTTCACCCGACGGGGGTCTCAGAAGTCGAGGTGCATCAAAGGCATGGTCCGGGTGAGGTTCGTCGAGGAGTGTGTTCGGGAAGAGACACTGTGATGAAGTGCTCATGGAATGATTCATGCGGAGGCCTTGGACGAAGGAGGGACTTCGAAAGGTGGTACTCCGAAGGTGGGGCTTTAGAGTGTGGTTGTCTTGAAGTACTTCGGCCATGCATGGCTTCGGTACATGGACTGATGGAGTTCAGGCTGGGAGTAGCTGCGAAGCCATGGTGGCCCACTCCGGAGGTGATGGCGCGAAGGCTCAAGAGATTTGACGGCCTCGACTCAAAACCGTCACTGTATCGAAGGCTGACTTCGGTGAAGCGAAGGCCGTTAGGCTTGAGGTTTCTCACCGAAGCTACCGCACCCCTCGTGTGCGAAGGGGCTTCAGAAGACTCCAAAACTGCAAAGGTTGATCGTGTCTGCTCTGCAAAAACTGATGTTGTCTCCTCTATGAAGCTGACAAAAGAAGCCTCCAAATAAAGTAGACTACCATCTGTACCCACTTGTTCTACTGAGACAAAAATAGTGTAAACCCTAGGGGTAAAGTAGTCTATTCACAGGGCTGAATAGTGCCTATAAATAGTGGAGGCTGGGTAGGCAACAATAACACTTTGAGCAGCCATTTTAGAACTCCTGTGCTAGCTGTCACACTCATGTATTCAGATCTGTGAGTTCATTTTGTGTTCCCTGTTCTTGCAATGAAGTTTTGATTCTGTTGTTCTTTCACTGCTTGAACTTGTATTCTGTGTTACACTGCATGCTTTTATTCCTCTATGCATCATTTCCTTCTGTGTTAAGTTTGTGCACTGGTTCTTTTCTGAAGAAGTGTGTGAGAGGTCTGTGCATGCAAAGTGTGTGTTTTTCAGTATGCATTCACTCTGTGTAAACTGAGGCAACTCCTCATTGCTACATGCGAAGCACTGAGTAGTGTGAGCTCGAAGCCTGCTTTCTTCTCTTAGCAAAATCTGTTATGTGTGCGTTTTGACCGTTGGAATACGAAGCCTAGTACTAGGTGCTAGTGCATAGTATCTGGTCAAAGTCCTCTGAGGGAAGTCATCTCTTGTGAAGGGTGAAGTGCGAAGTCTGCTCGAAGGCACCTAGTGTGCGGAGTCTGCACTAACTTAGCAGAGTTGAGTTTTTCTATTTTGTGGGTGGAGCGAAGTCTCCTTGACTTCGAACTTTTGCTCCTCGCGAAGCCTGGTTTCGGAGCTATGAAATACCTCCGAACCAGACCTCCGAAGGGTGTGTTTGAAGCCTGTAACGCAGGAGACTGAATTAAAACAGAAGGCTATTTTTAGCCTAAAATTTTAAAAGCTCACATTCACCCCCCTCTGATCACCGTTTCCGGTCTAACAAGAATATTATTCAAGCTCTTACGAAATTTAGAAGTTAGGTAGAAGGTACAAGTTTGGGAATGAGGCTCTTATGGAACTTTGTTTTCGCCATGTAGTTTCTTCGAGATAATGAGTTAAAAGTCAATGCGTGATATTATTTAGTTATGAATATCTTGTATTCATTCTATGATGAATTGTTTGTGATATGCTTTGGATGTTTGATATGTTAGTTGCTAAATCCTGGTTTTGATTCTGGATGCAGCCTAAAAACTATTATTTTTTCAAAATGACCATAATATTAGTGACGAGCAACAATAATAACACGTAACTAAAGGACCCTTTAGTGACAGGTGGCATTGAAACTCGTCACTACAAAATAATAGCAGGTGAGATGATAGGCATATCGGGAATATGATCATAGGGTACTTCCCGAGATGATTTGTTAAGCCCGAGTGGAAGAGGGGCCACCAGATACAACATTAAAGACAATCAGTCAACGATCAATGTTAAACAACCTACTAGCAGTTGGCAGTCCAAGTGTTCTCAAGTTCAGCATTCGGGCGTCCTTCCCGACTGCAGGTAGTTGGACGACCACCATTAAGACCTAATTGTCTCTTTAAACTTCATAATTGTATGGTTAATATAGTTGTTACCACTTGGAGTCATTAACCATGATATGACTGTTATCCTCATAATTGGTCATGAATGGGGCTCATCACTCACCATTTATAACCCCCGAGTCATTAGTGGGTGTCTTAACCACTATTTGTAACCCTCGATCAGTCTTATATAAAGGGATCGGAGGGAGCCTAAAGAAGAGGTCTTTTCCATACATGCTTTCTCAGTTTATCAAGAGAGAGCCCTTTCTCTCAATCATGCACACATATGAATAGGATTATTATCCTCTAGGAGGCCCAAACCTATCTAAAAATCCTTGTCTGTCTCTTTACTAGAGATAACCATTGAATCGTCACACAACGCCCCTATTAGCCTAACCTAAAAATTCATTGTGGGCACCTCCGTAGTGTGATGTTGTACAAACACAACAACAAGATCCCTTTAGTGATGGGTAAATACCATCACCCATCACAACCCGTCAATAAGATGTTATATCAGTAACGTGATAAGAGTGACTTGGAGATGTCCATCACTAATATACGTTATTACCCATCACTAAAGTGCTTTTCTAGGGTAGTGGGAAGCTGTCAGCCGAGCGAGCAAGTTTGGCTAAGACCGAATTAGAGAAGCTGCTTCGAGCAAGGGCCATACATGAGGTTAACCATATGGAGTGGCTATCGAACCCTATATTTGTAAGAAAGAAGAACATGGTAAAGTAGCAAATGTGTATTGATTTTATTTCATTGAATAAAGTGTGCCCCTGTGACCCATACACCATGCCTCATACCGATCAGCTCGTTGACTCCAATAGTAGCTCTGACCTGCTAAGTTTCCTCGATGCCCATTCTGGGTACCACCAAGTATGGTTAAAACACAAACATGAGGAAAGGACTAGCTTCATTACACCCTCTAAAGTATATTGCTACATATGGATGCCCTTCGTCTTAAGAAATGTCATGCAACCTTCTCTATGTTAATTTCTAAGGCCCTAGGCCATTAATTGAGGAGGAATGTTGAATATTACCTGGACAACATTATAATTAAAGTGTAAAAAGGCACGGGCATAGCCACTACCACAGAAACAGTCTTTAGTGATGCAGATTTACTTACGGATAAAAGATACGCGTCAGTAATACACTTATAGTGATGGACTATTTTACACGTGTCAGTAATGTTGCTTTATTAGTAACAGGTCATAATCGAACCCGTCACTACAGATGAGGCACCCCCATTAGTGATGGGTCATACATTGACCCATCACTAAATATTGCCCCTATAGCGACAGGCTATGTTGAGACCTATCACTAAGATGGGTACCCCCATTACTAACGGGCCGTATTACTACTCATTAAAAGTATAAAAAGACGCGTGCATAATCACTACCACAAAACGATATTCAGTGATGTAGATTTACTTACGGATAAAAGATACGCATCAGTAATACACTTACAATGATAGACTATTTTATACGAGGAAATTGTAACAATGTCACTCCAATTTGTTGCCTTTGTAAAAATACCACTCTTTATTGGACGCTTGTAAAAATACCATCTAATTTTTGAACAATTTGTAAATTTACCCTTTTAACAGTTTTTCTCCCATTTTATTTTTCTTAATCCAAAAACACATGTAAAAAGATGTCTTTGCCCTTTATATATTATTGGTTTATCCTCCTACATCTATCAAAGCGGCTAACGTGCGGGAACTCAAAGCAAAACCTAGGAACCACAGAACTAATAGCTCTTGTCGTTATCGCCGTCCCACCGCCCACGTTGGCCTGCCTTCTGCCGCCGTGCTACCATGCACAGGTAGCATCAACATTGAAGTACTAGCAGAAAATTAGAAACTAAACAAATACATTTTCTGCTACTAACACCTACTATTAGAAAGGCTAATTACACTCACCATGGCCAATCATGCTAATAGCAGTGACGGCGATAGGACCGAAGATCCTTATACATTGAGAGATGGGTTTCAGAGGAGATGCTCCTGTGCGGATGGATAGAAGGGGTTTGGGAGGATATGTTGTACATATAAGGACAAGACGTCTTTTTACATGTGTTTTTGGATTAAGAAAAAATAAACAGGAGAAAACTATTAAAAGGGTAAATTTACAAATTGCTCATGAATTAGTTGGTATTTTTACAAAGCCAACGAAATAGAGTGGCATTGTTACAATTTTCTCATTTTACACATGTCGGACCCGTCACTACAGATGAGGCACCCCCATTAGTGACGAGTCATATATTGACCCGTCACTACAGATGAGGCACCCCCATTAGTGACGAGTCATATATTGACCCGTCACTAAATGTTACCCTATAGTGACGGGCTATGTGATACTCGTCACTAAATATGGATACCCCTATTAGTGATGGGTCGTATTACCACCCATCATTAGAGGGTGTGACTTTTATTGACTATTGTTGTTTTACCCGCATCACAAAATTGTGCCAACCCTTTAGTGATGGGTGTTTACTCATCACTAATTCTAGAGCTTTACTGATGTGTAAGAGTGATGGGGATATGCCCATCACTAATGTACGTTATAACTTGTCACTAATGTACATTTCTGTGGTAGTAAGCGTAGATTTAGCCGAGACCTTCGAAATCCTTTGAAGGCTAGGGGTTCATTTGAATCCCAAGAAATGTGTCTTCTACACCGGAGCTGGGAAGCTTCTTGGGTACCTGGTTTCAAGTAAAGATATTGAAGCTAGTTTTAACCAGATCAAAGCACTACAACACATAATACCTCCTAAAAAGAGCAGGTTCAGAAGCTCGCAGGCCAACTCGCAACTCTCAAGAGGTTCCTAGCCCGCTTAGTCGAATGAAGCTTGCCCATTTTTAAAGCATTAAAGGGCTTCAAGGACTTCACCTGTACATCCAAATGCCAAAAGAGCTTTGATAACATCAATGCATACCTTGTTGATTTGGCTACCCTAACTACTCTCCTTCTAGAGGAGGGGCCATTGTTGTACCTCACAACAACGACCTTTGCTATGAGTGTGGCACTAATATGCGAAGCGGACCTCGAAAACAAGCTAGTCCAAAGTCTACTCTATTTTGTCTCTAAGGCTCTATCCGAAGATAAAAAAGATACACGGAGCTTGAGAAAATTGCATACCCCCTTGTCATAGCCTCAAGGAAGCTTCGACATTATTTTCTTGCATATAATATTATTGTGCCAATCTTGTACCACCTCAAAGATATTTTTCGATACAAAGATTCCACTAGGAGAGTGGGGAAGTGGACAGACAAGCTAGCCCCCTTCGGTATAGAAATTTTTTCCTCATACCGTGCATTTCTGAAGCTCATACCCACCACGAGTAAGGAAGGATCAAAAGGAGTATGCATGCATTCAGAGTATGCTTCGACATAAGTTCAACATATAACAAGGGTTACATTACACTTTGAATAATACAAACGAGTTTAAAAAGCACTCTTATTCATGACCTAAACCGAATTACAAATGTGAAGTACATTAAACAACTTCAATTACAAACAAAAAAGAGACATTATGAAAAAGGCGCTACCAAAGCCTTAATAGCAAGTGAGCACACATCTCTAAAATTTTAGGTCCTCACTTGTTTTTACTCTTCCTCGACTGAAGACGTCCTTGGCTCGATGAAGCTTCTCCACGGTGCGAATGACCCCGCTTTGCCACTCATTGGGTCCTTCATTCCTCTTGGAGGTCGGCTCAAGTTGAGTCACGGGTGGCTCCGAATCGAAGGACAAAAAACCAAGTGCCTCATCATTACTCACCTTTAGCACTCTCGGAGGCTGATCTCCTACAGCTTAGGTGATTATGCAACAACCCAAATTTTCAAAGGTAAAAATAAATTAATAAATATATTTTCCTAGAAAAGGATTTATTTCTGATTTTCTATAAAGATGAAAATGTTCAAATAAATAAAAATCGAGAGAAATAATCCAAACCAAGGTCTGAGAAAGTTATATTATGATCTTTAGACCAAGATATATTTTTGGGAATTTTTTAAAAAAAATTAGAACCTTTGCAAGTAGCCCATAAATTTTAAACTAATTTCATCAATTATTTTTATTCATAAATGCATTCCTAAACTTGTACCAAAAGACTGAGTTTAGGACTATGATTTATGATATGCATTCATAAGCTTGTACCATATGGCCGAGCCTAGCACTATGATATATATATATATATATATGTATGTATTCCTAAACTTGTACCAAAACACCGAGTTTAGGATTATGATGTGCATTCCTAGGCTTGTACCAAAAGGCCGAGCCTAAGAGTATGATATGTGTATGCATTCCTAAATTTGTACCAAAAGGCTAAGTTTAGAATTATGATATGCATTCCTAGGCTTGTACCAAAAGGCCGAGCCTAGGACTATGATACGTATATGCATTCCTAAACTTATACCAAAAAGTTGAGTTTGGGATTATGATGTGCATTCATAGGCTTGTACCAAAAGGCCGAGTCTAGGAGTATGATATGTATGTGCATTTCTAAACTTATACTAAAAGGCCGAGTTTAGGATTATGATATACATTTTTTATGAGATGCATTCTTAGGCCTGTACCAAAAGACCGAGTCTAAGACTATGATATGATGCATTTAATTCAAAAGAAAGAAAGAAAAGTGAATAGAGAACATGATTTTTATACCTTACCAGTACTTACCTTCTTCAAATCGCTTGGTTTGGATTTGAGCAGTCTTGTGCGAATGAGCAGTACTTCGCCCCCGCTTTCCTCTCCACCGCGTGTGCCTCTGCAGCAGAGCGGGCTTAAGAAAAACTAGCAGCGCGTGTGTACAGTGGTGCTCTCTAGGAAAAAACTGCCACGTGTGTACACTCCTCCACCGAAAAAAAGCCTCACCCCCCGACCCTGTGCGTTTTCTATTTATAGTGGAGACAGCCTCCTGTGCGTGAGCTCGTGAGGAGTGAACGTGCGCTAGACGTGGGTGCAGAATGTCGGCAGAACATGTACTACAACGTGAAGAGTGGCTGTTGACTGCGTTTTCCTCGCGTAGTGGAAGCCTGGTGCATGCAGTGGCCCCCTGTGATGACAACATGTGTGGTTAATCCATATGCATGTTTATTTTTCCCTTTGATTAATTAGAATGAAACTAATGAATATAATTAGTAAACACTAATCAAACTCGGGAGAGTGCGCTCATGGCTTCCTGCGCATGCATGCCTCCTTTGTTTCCTTTTCTTTTATTGATTGTTAGCAAAATTCTGCATGCAAACTCTAATTTTTTGTTTATCTTGAAGGGAAAAGTTGCCACGACATTCATGCAAGAAATCCCTCATTTCTTTTGCACTAAAAAATATAAAAATTTATCAATTTATATATGGTTGACATTTTGGTCCATATTTAAAATTCATGATCAATTTTATTTGTAAGTTGTATAAATTATTTATCATTATATACATCCTTATTTTTATTTT
>JAAALK010000284.1:16924508-17151530 GCA_019279435.1 Zizania palustris
CCAAGTATTAGAGGACATGCTTAGAGCCTGCGCCATAGACTTTAGTGGAATGTGGGACATGAGTTTTCCCTATGCAGAGTTCTCCTACAACAACAACTATCAGGTCAGCCTACAGATGTCACCTTTTGAGGTGTTATATGGACGTATGTGCAGAACGCCGCTACTTTGGGATCAGACTGGTGAGTCTCAGCTATTCGGGACAAATATTCTGCGAGAAGCTGAAGAGAAAGTTAGGGTCATCAAGGATAGGTTAAAGATAGCAGAGTCCCGACAAAAGAGTTATGCTGATAACTGATATAGAAACTTGGCTTTTGAAGAAGGCGATTATATTTATCTCTGAGTCACTCCCCTCCGAGGGTACCCAGAGGTTTAACATGAGAGGACAGTTATCCCCCCACTATGTAGGACCCTTTTAGATCATTCGTCGGCAAGGAGAAGTGGCATATAATTGGCAGGAGTGCATAATGTGTTTCACGTCTCTCAGCTAAAAAAGTGCCTTCAGGTGCCCACCGAGCAGGAGGACCTCCAGTAGCTCAACATCCAAGAGGACCTGACTTATGTTGAGAAGCCGGTTCAGATCCTAGAGGTCAAGGAAAGGCTAACTAGGAGCCCAGTAGTCTGCTTCTGCAAGGTTCAATGGAGTAACCACCCCGTCGAGGAAACTACATGGGAAAAAGAGGAAGAGCTAAAAACCCAGTACCCCTGAGTTATTCGAGAAGCTTTACGAATCTCGAGGACGAGATTCTCTATAAGGGGATAGGTTTGTAACAGCCCAAATTATCAAAGGTAAAAATATATTAATAAATATACTTTCCTAGAAAAGGATTTATTTCTGATTTTCTGTAAAAGCTGAAATGTACAAATAAATAAAAAACCATAGAAATAATCCAAACCAATGTCTGAGAAAATTATATTATGATCTTTAAACCAAGATATATTTTGGGAATTTTTTTAAAAAAATTAGAACCTTTGCAAGTAGCCCATAAATTTTAAACTAATTTCAGCAATTATTTTTATTCATAAATGCATTTTAAACAGTATTGGGCTGCACCCTCCCTTTCTCTCCCCACAGTGCGGCCCAGCCCACTCAAGTCTCGTCCCCCTCTCTGACAGGTGTAGCCCACCTATCAAAGTCCCTCCCTCTCACCACACGTGCGCTCGGGCCCCGCTTGTTAGTATCTTCGTCTTCCTCGCACCGCCGCCCCCAAATTCCGCCAGCCAAAACCCTAGCCCGGGGAATCCACCTCCGTCGTGGCCCTTCCCCAAATTAACACCAGCATTAACTTCCCTGTGATCCGATGGTCGTTTCCACTGTGATTTCAACGTGTTTAAATCTCGTCATCGCCGTGGCCATTCATGGTATGAGCTCGCTAGAAAAATGGAAACTCCACCTTGGCTTTCCATTTATTTGGCCTACCATTTACACCGCCAATTTCCTCTATAAAGCCCCCCCCCCCCCCCCCCCCCCGCACCTCTCCGCGTTTGGCCCTCACCCAATCATACCCCTAAGCCAACAGAGAGCTCCGCGTAGAGTTTTTAGCACCGCCCCTCTACCCGCCTCTAGCGCCGCTCGCCATCGCCAGAGCCACCATCTGTCACGCCGTCGACCCCCATGTTCCTCGAACCACATCTGCCACGCCGTCGACCCACATGTTCCTCGGACCACCATGACCCGACCACCCCTCCATCGCCATCGGAGCCCACTAGAGCACCACCCGAAATCGACTCGAAGCCTCTCCAACCGAACCCACTCGTCGTCGGCAGACCCGACGACCTCAAGCCCCTGCATCGTACCATCGTGCTCCCCTCACTGTCATTTTTTAGTTTTAGCACTTAGTTGGGGCCGCCGGTCACGCCGCGGCCGCCGCGACCACCGCAGACCCCTTGCGGTCACCGGAGATGATGTCGGATTTGTGCATAGCCGTCCGAGAAGATCTAGATGGCTAGGATTAAAACCCACTCGGTTCTATCTAGGCCGTCCATTGATAGAAGGGGAATGGAGCGTTCCCGGCCATTCGATTTCATTTAATCACCTCGCCTCCACCTCGTGCGTCCGATCGCGATCCAACGATGATCCGCACTCCAACTCATAGCACAGTACGTGGGT
The DNA here is from genome assembly GCA_019279435.1 of Zizania palustris. Classification (NCBI taxonomy): domain Eukaryota; kingdom Viridiplantae; phylum Streptophyta; class Magnoliopsida; order Poales; family Poaceae; genus Zizania; species Zizania palustris. Next base: position 16,926,616 of record JAAALK010000284.1, read on the forward strand.
TCACGGTATACCTGGTTTATCATGGACCGACGACTGATTTAGAATTATAATAAATTCCAAAAAAATGTTTTAAACTTCAAAAATTCATATGTTCTTCAAATTAACTCCACATTTGACCATTCAAATTTCAGAAAATTTGTCTTTTTATTCTCTACATGTTTAGCCAATAAAATTTATATGTTTGTACGTTTGTTTTATTGTTTTTAATGGTTTATTATTCTCGTTTTGCGTGCCGCGAAGATTACGATGCCATCGAGGAGCCAGAGTACTTCCCCGAAGTTCCACCATCACCCTTTGTCGAGCATGGAAAGTCACCACTACAAATTTTTGGGCATATTGAGCATGGTTTCTTAAAATATCGCTAAAACCCATAGGTTATAAACACATTAGTCAAATTAAAAGCCTTATATTATATTTATTTAGATCCAGACCTTGAAGTGCAAACTCCAGTGATGCTATTAGGCCTAAAACTTCTTGTCACCATAATAGTATCATTATTAGATAGTGTCCAATGTATCGACACAACTGCTATAGGTTAATAATGAGTCGTAGATTCTTTGATTCTATTATACGATCCCCGTGATTTCTCTCACCTCTAGAATTCTATTGGTTATGGGGTTTGGTCTAGTTTGTTAGCATGGTGGGTTCCGGGTGCAAGCGAGGGCATTGGTTAGTCGCACCCAGGGCACTATAAGATTGGTCTATGGGATCTGTTGCAATACACTTTCGTACTAACTATATGTCTAATGGGTAAGTCCTAACTAGAGGTATGGGGCGTTCTAACTTGAAGCACCAATTGGAGATGAGTCAAGTAGCACCTGCGGGTGACTTGTACCGACGAGGCTCAAAAGGGGGCACCACGTTGGTCTGGTGTGCTGGCGCACCGGTGAAACCTAGAGTGGGTGTTATTGGGTTGGAGTGTCTCATGCTAAAGGTTTTGGCATGAGTTCCCATAGTATGGGTCATGTCGATACACTTTAGTGTGCGGGGATGAGTGTGTGCCTTGTGGGTACAGTAGTACACCTCTGATCAGAGTTTAAATCTTTCGAAAAGCTGAGCTCATGGTTAAGGTCGGGTTGCGTGATATCCCACAGTTAGATTAATTTTATGTTGCATGATGGAATGTCATGTAAGGACTGTTGAGCGGGAAGGGCTTACTGTTTTCCTCGAGTTAGAAGATGTTGCATTGCTCACGTTTATTATTCTACACAATTAAACTTGACTACATTAAATGCTACAACTAAAAATGTATTTTTCTGCACTTTAAACCCTTAGCATTCCTTTGTTATTACCCTACATTACTATTGCATTCTCGGTGGCTTGTTGAGTACTTTTGTACTCATACCCATTGGAAAACACTTTAGAGGCTGCATACTATGATGAGGATGGTCTGGAGTAGCGACCCAGTCAAGGACGCGAGACTGGAGGAGATGTTCATCACATAACTTTATTTTAATAGTTTATTTTATTTTTACACTTGTGTAATAATGTGGTCTGGGAACCATAGATGATTGCAGTTTGTACGATATCGTGTGATGAACATCTTATTATTATTGTTTTTTCCTTTGAAATTCAATAAGGTCTAGAATTGTTAAATTCTGGGCGTTACAGATTACTTCATCAAATCTAGCCAAGTTGGGGAGGACGGTGAACTACGAAGGGGCTCCATCTTCGTGGAGGGCAATAGTTCATGAGCAACTTCGGTTAGGACCTCGCTAGCGGGGCCTCGTGGTATTTTAAATCGTGGTCGACCTTTTTATCTAACTACTTTGCAAACTACCCATTGATGACGAAGTTCCTTTGAGGCTTTGCGTACCTCAACATCAATACATCAATCATAGCTTGATCCTAGTCAAGTTCAAAATGCCCCTGCATTTCATTAATAACTTGTTCAAAATTACATTTAAGTGATATGATGAATTTTTGTAGGAAGGCCTAAAGTCTACACCTTCGGAGGAGGAGGGTTCGAGGCTATGGGCGGAGTGTGCTTCCCCACGTGTTGGCAATGGTCGGGTTCCTGAAGCTTGAGGGATGATTCCCTTGCTTGAGCCTTCCAGGGTTTTGGAGTGGGTTCTAGGCTTAAACTACCTCTAGAGCAAGTGAGGTCAGTCGGGGACCACTGAAGTTCATATTTTTCATGGAGGTCGCTACTGTAAGGTGTTGGCAACCACCACTGTGAATAAGCTAGAGTACCCCTTGGCCAGCCAACGTTCTCGTGGTTGTAGCTAAGCCCAACAAGGTCCCTCCATGACGTGAGTGGTAGCCTCAAGGAACCCAAGATGACACCGGACAGAGTCCCCAGCGTCGAAGTCTTGGGTCTGGCACTCGGTCCTCAAGCCCATCGGGATGCCACTAAGTGTGGCTATGGTCGCATTGGCCTCCTAGGCATCTTTGGTCCTTTTTGCCTCCAACGCCTGGTTGGCAGCATGGAGACTCTTGACTTCAGCCTCTAAGGACCCGTTAGCTTGGAAGAGTTCTTCTACCTATGTGGCTCCCACAGCCCTAGCTTCACGCTCCTACCGAAGCTTTCTCCTCTCTACTTTGGTGACCACTTCAGCCTATCGATGCCGCTGGGAGGCCTCTAAGACCTGCGGTGGAGGTTCCTAATGTCCCACACGATGAGCTCGTGTTGGTAGTCGACGATGAGGGTGGATCCGTGGAGCAAAACAAAGGTATGCAAAAAGGAGTAAATTTGTTAAAATAAAAGAACTACAAGGGCCTAGCTAACAACACCTAGGCTCCACTTACGTGAAGTAGTGTAGCGCCCGGATTTAATAAAACCTAGACTTTATTGAAATTCCATAGAAAAACAATAATCACAAGATGTTCATCACATGACGACGTACATACGTCAAACATTCATGGCTCGCAGACCACATTATTACACAAAGGTTAAAATAAAAGAAACTATGAAAACAATAAACTCGATGAACATCTTCTCTAGAGTCACTTCCTTGACTAGGTCGCTACTCTAGACCATCCTCATCATAGTACGCCTCTTAAGTGGTTTTTCCAATGGGTGAGTACAAACGTACTCGACAAGCCACCGAGAAAATGCAATAATAATGCAAGGTAATAACAAAGGGATGTAATGGTTTAAAGTGCAGAAAAACTCATTTTTATCTTGCAGCCTTTAATGTGAGTCAGGTTTATTCATACAAAATATTTGAAGGATGCAACATCTTACAACTCGAGGAGTACAGTCAACCCTCTTCGCTCAACAATCCTTACATGCCCTATCAATCATGCAACACTTCTCAAACATAGACTAACTATGGGATGTCACTCCACTCGCCCTTGACAGTGGGCTTGACTTTTCGAAAATATTTAACTCTGATTAGAGGTGTACCACTGTACCCACAAGGCACTCATTCCCGCACACCGTAGTGTGTCAGATGACCCAAGTCACAGGAACTTATGCCGAAACTGTTAGCATGAACCGCTCCAACTCAGTGACACACACTATAGGTTTCGCTGACGTGCCGGCGCACCGAACCAACGTCGCCCCCCCCTTTTGTGCCACATGGCCCAAGCCACCCGTAGGTGCTGCTTACCCCTCTCCATATAGTGCATTGGGTTGGAACGACCCATACCTCTAGTTAAGACTTACCCACTAGACTTGTGGTTGGTACAGAAGTGCTTTGCAACAAATCCCATAGACCGGTCCTTATAGTGCCCTGGGTGCGACTAACCAATGGCCTCGCTTGCACCCAAAACCCACCTGTTGATAGCAAAAAATGGCATCAATGGTTAAGATTGTCAAAATATCTATTTTGGTAATTTGGGCCGAAAATACACATGTCCCGGGTCAGGCCAAAGCCCTACAGGGCCAAAGGACTATTGGGCTACGGGCTCCAGAAGCTTCCAGCCCACAGCCTTCGGCCAGGAGGCCTTCGGAGGCCCACGTTGCCGAAGCTTTGGCCTAAGGAGCGGGCTTCGATGGGCCTAGCTAAAGGCCCACTTTGGGCAGAGATAGAGTTGGACCCGATTCCGTCTAAGTGTTTATATTAGAGGTCTAGCCCCTATAAATATAAAGGCGAAGCCAGTTCAGAGGCCCCCTGACAAAATCAACCACAAAGCCTAGCTTTGAATGGCATTTACTTTATCTTTACTTTTTCTGTACTCTTCGTGGGTTTGCCTGGAAGCCCTCCGACGGCCACTTCGGAACAGTGGTAATCCTTGTTACTTCGCTTGTGAAGTATCCGTTAATCTAAGTAATAAATTGCTATCGCCTTGTTACTTTGCCTGTGAAGTATCCGTTAATCTACGTAATAGATTGCTATCGCCATGTTACTTCGCTTATGAAGTACCCTCTAATCTGAGTAATAGATTGCTACCTTCGCCACTAGTGCAACACTTAGCAGAATTCGGTCCTCAGGCCGAATTTGTGCTTCGAATTTACTCTATTGCAGGTTTTCACGTTCGGAGCTACTTCGTTGGAGGTGTCTAGAGCTGAGAGATCATTTTCGGAGGTTGCCAGAACACCCTTCGGTGAGACTGCTACTTTGACCGCATGCTCCATCAGCAGACTTCATCACGACAGGATTCGCCACGCTCGTACTCCGCTCCGGACAAAGTCACGCTCACGCGTTGCGCCTGAGTCACTATTTTGTATCTTACTGTATCAGAGACTTCGCGCTGAACCCCGCTGTTCGAAGGTGATTGTCACGTCTAGATTCGTTTAGAGTTCATCTTCGGCCAGATCGGTCCGAATGCCGAAGGTACACTTCGGCGACCCCCTTCGCACCATACTTCGAAGTAGACAGGCTCAGACCGGTTTGCTGATTTATTCTATTTAATATATTTTCTTTCGGCTAATTGGATAATTTCTGTGTGATCTGATTACATGGCGACTCCACCCCCTTACCACGGCTAAGGGTAGTCAGAACGTGACGTCGGTGCTGTGTCACGCTTAGGCTTGTCCCTAAGTATCCGCACACTTTTGGATCGTCGAACTGACCCAAGTGCGGGGGCACATTTTCGTGTCAACACACTTTTTGGCGACTCCGCTGGGGAAAAGCTACGCCAACATGACGGGTACGTCTACATCGGTCACCGGTACATCTACAACGACTACTACGTCTACACCGCCGATGGACACCATAGGAGGTGCGGATATCGACAACCACAACATCCTAACACCTACTCTTGAAGATATTCCCGCAGAAGACCGAGCAGAGATCGAGGCAAAGTTGAAGGCGCTCCAAGACATGATGCTTGGGGGCTACATCAAGACACGCGGGCTTCATCAAGCGCGACATCATCGCCCCTGACCTTGCTTGGGTCCAGGTAACACCCGTATCACCTCATTTATCTTCTTTAGAGATTGAGCAAAAAATAGTCGCATCGGTAGATTAGACCATTAGCGCTTCGCTAGCCAACTGTTTAGATTCGACAGTTAGCTCCCAAGTAGAGGAGACTCTTAGAAGGTTCAGCTTTACTGAGGTCGTACCACCAGTCCCTATTGCTAGTGTACCTCTAGTAAATTGTGTGTATAGCAGAACTAACGGTAGCAGTGGCAAGGCTGTTATGTCTCTGGCCTCAACACCCATGGCCAAGACTAGTCATTATGCTTACGGAAAAACTAGCACCGCGTACCACGCACCGCCACCACCTGCGCCGGTACCAGCCCTGCCCACGCTGCCTGCGCCACATGCATAGGCACCTGGGCTCAAGCACGTCGTACAGCCAGCACGTAGGGAAGAGGCCCATGGCCGACACGCCAATATCCCACCGCGTGTCGCGCCCCCGCATAAGAGACGTGCGCAAGTAGCAGGCCAAGATGACCTAGAGGAACAAATCCGCGCACTATTTAGGGAATGTGCTGGCTTCGTGCCTAGGGGTCGGGTTAGGGTTTACCGTAAGCCATATCTCGATCATTTCGATACAGTACCCTACCCCCGTGGCTATAGAATCCTTGAATTCACTAAGTTTGACGGCAAGGGTAGCAAAAACACACTAGTGCATGTTAGTCAATTTTTAGCACAGTGTGGAGAAGCTAGCGGGACAGACGCTCTAAAAATTAGACTATTTTCTCTCTCGCTATCCGGCACCGCTTTCACTTGGTTTTCGGTGCTCCCGCCGAGCTCCGTTCAGACGTGGGATGAATTGGAACAAAAAATTGGAACAAAAATTCTATGATTACATTTACATAGGTGAGACAGAACTTAGGCTTTCGCACTTGACATCGGTTAGGCAGAAATCTAACGAGAACGTCTCTGAGTACATCAAGCATTTTAAGGATACTAGAAACCGATGTTTCAACCTTAATACTTCAGAAAGGGACTTGGCGGAACTAGCTTTTAATGGGTTGCGTTCTGAGATTAAAGAAAGATTAGACAACCAGAACTTTTTAGAAGTTGACCAAGTTTTACAGTAGGCTCTGGTCTAGGAAGGCCGAGCCAAAGATAAAAAGCTTATTAAGACATTTAACAAGCCTAGGGATGAAATCCACATCATGGAACACTCCGATGAGGAGTCAGAAGAGGAGGATTCGGCCGACATGTACGCGGTCGAATGGGTTTGGAACGCTAAGAGCAAACCCATCACGTGCTCCGAGTTACGACCGTCTCCCACAAAGAATCGACCTAGTGAGGTCAAGTACTCATTTGACATAACTAAGTGTGATAAAATATTTGATTTTCTCTTAAATAAACAGCTTCTCAGGTTGCCTAAAGGCCAAGTCATTCCATCTGCCGATGAGTTGAAGAAACATCCATACTGTAAGTGGCATGATTCACATTCACATAATACTAACGACTGCAATGTTTTTCGACGGCAGGTTCAATCGGCCATAGAAGAAGGATGATTGAAAATAGATCACAATCCAAAGATGAAGCTAGACAAAGATCCTTTCCCCGTCAATGCCGTCGACCTCGGTGAGAAGAAGGTAATGATTCAGCCGGAACAGGCCGAGTCAATTAGAGGGAAGGCGATAATTGTTGGAGAACCACGCATGCGCACACTCATGCCAAAGAAACCCGAGGTGGGAGTGTGGAAACAGAACATTAGCATCCCTTCGGCTAAGGCTCGCAAGAAGCCGAAGGTAACATACAAGATGTTGTTGAACAAGTATCAAAGAAAAGCCAAGGAAGCAGGTCCCCGCGCTAAAAAACTAAGTTAGTCGAAGGGCCCAAGGCATCCAGAGGGTGGCTTTGGACCACAGTGGCCGAGCCCTCCTCATGATGGTTTTAGACCACAATGGCCAAACCCTCCGCACGGGGACTTCGGGCCACAGTGGCCTAACACTTCGTACAGGGGCTTTGGACCTTAATGGCCGACCCCCCCGTACAGTAACTTCAGACCCCAGTGGTCGAACACCATGCGGAGCGAGTTTGGCCCCCAATGGCCGGACCCCGTACCACTCTGGAAGAACCCTTTGACAGGAGGCTTCGGCCCGTACTGGCTAAACGTACCTCCGGCCTGGTAGTACCCCTCACTGATATGGTCCGAGACACCGTCTACTCTTCTGAACCCCCTCCGGGTAACGGGTTCGGCTCACAGTGGGCGAGGCCACTAGAGCCGCTGATGCCTCTGCCGTACAACTGGGCGGGGACTCCGTGAGCTTTGTACGTATCACAACCGGAGTACCCTCTGCAACTTAACGCTATGCCTTGTTTTCCTTCAGAGTATTATGAATGGTAGGGACAAACAGACACAGCGGAGGGAGGCATCGTCCACAGGCTATCCATGGTACCTCCAAATCGGCCCGTGCAGAGCGAATTTGAAGAGTACAGGCGCAAAGAGGCCTAGGACAGGGAGTCTGAAGCTATCACAGTAGAATAGGGTCTTAGGAAGTCCCAATCCCGAAGACCCCTTCGCCGAAGTCTAACGGAGGTAAGTCCCATGCTTCGGCCGAAGCCCACGCCGGAGCCTAGTCCGATCAGTCGAGCGAGGCCAGTCTGATTACTGGGGTCCGTAGTGGAGGCCCCTCCAAATACGGAGTGCACGAGGCTCAGGTGAGCAGTACCACTTCGGCTAGAGCTGACAGGGACTAGGCAGTGGCACCCAACACCAAGCCACAACCATCTTGGGCACCTCAAGGCATGTCCAAATCACAAAACAGACGTCTGCAACGACTACGGGCACAGGAGATGCGTGAGAAGAAAGCCGAGGACGAGCGCGACGCTATTTTTGAAGAAATCCGCCCTCGACCAACTACAAGACAAGTATGGAGGATGAAGCCGGTTGAAATGACCAACCCGGCTCCTAGTCTGAGCGACGACGATGACGACATGCTCGACGACGACTACTCGCCTGTCTCTAAGGGGCCTGCACCCCAAGCGATGGACATCAACATCGTCATGCTGCTCGCCGAGTTTGCCATGCCGCAAGACGAGGCCAAGGTCGCTCAATTGAACCTCGGCCTGCGCAACGCTATTTTTGAGAAGCCCAAGGACTCGAATCGCCATCTAAAGCCTCTACGTTAGAGGTCACATCGATGGAAAGCTGATTTCCCGTATGCTTGTTGACGGTGGCACCACTGTTAACCTAATGCCCTACTCGCTGTTGAAGAAACTTGGTAGGGACGAGGATGATCTGAAGAAGACCAACTTGATGCTCAACGGTTTCAACGGTGAGAGTCCCGAGGCCAAGGGTGTGCTCTCCATGGAGTTGACAGTGGGCAACAAGACGTTGCCAACAACATTTTTTGTCGTCGATGTACAAGGTAACTACAGCGTGCTGCTTGGGCGCGACTGGATTCACGCGAATTGATGCATTCCTTCCACTCTGCACCAGTGCCTAATTCAGTGGGATGACGATGAAGTAGAAGTCATTGCCGCAGACACTTTGACCCAAGTAGCATTGGTCGATGTGTCAATTGATGCCGCTCACAACAAGGTAGAGTGTCTATTAGGTAGGGATCTTTGGGATTACGATTTTGTTAGCGTGTCCGGAGGACATTTTGTATTAGTGTCTGTAAAGGCGGCTGGTGTAGCACGACTGTTTTTGTATTAGTAGTCATGTCTAGCAAGAGTAATCTAGATTGGCTAAAGTCTCATGTAGAGCAGTATCGGTCTAATAAAGATGGTATTGATGAGGCCATCAAGGACTTTAGCGAAGTAGAGAAATTAGGACAAGGTTTTGCGTCGGCTGATCCCTTAGAAGAAGTTGACATAGGTGATGGTAGCATCCTGAGGCCGACTTTTGTAAACCAACATTTACAGCCTGATGAAAAGGCCAAAGTAATAAAGTTGCTTCGGTCGTATGTCGATTGTTTCGCATGGGAGTATAGCGACATGCTGGGACTAAGCCGTGAGCTCGTAGAGCATCGGCTACCTATCAAGTCCGGATTTAGGCCTTATAAACAACCTCCTCGTCGCTTTAACTCGGCTGTCTATGACCGAGTTAAAGAAGAAGTAGAGCGACTGCTCAAAGCTAAATTTTTTAGGCACTGTAGGTACGCAGAATGGGTTGCTAACATTGTGCCTATAGAGAAGAAAGGGAGCGACAAGATACAAGTGTGTATTGATTTTAGGGATCTAAACAAGGCCACTCCGAAGGACGAGTATCCGATGCCGATAGCCGACATGCTAATCAACGATGCTTCAGGACACAAGGTACTAATTTTTCTTGATGGCAATGCTGGTTATAATCAAATCTTTATGGCCGAAGAGGATGTCTACAAGACGGCCTTTCGATGCCCTAGTTTTGTCGGTTTGTTCGAGTGGGTCGTTATGACTTTCAGTTTGAAAAATGGTGGCACCATGTATCAGCGCGCTATGAACTTGATCTTTCATGAATTGCTAGGAGTTATGTTAGAAGTTTACATTGATGATGTTGTAGTCAAATCGGATGCTATGGGAAACCATTTAGCCGATTTGAAAGTTGCTTTTGATAGGTTGCGGTAGTATGGTTTAAAAATGAACGCACACAAATGTGCTTTTGGCATGTCGGCGGGTAAGTTCTTAGGTTTCATGATTCATGAGAGAGGCATAGAGATTGATCCTAAGAGGCTTGAGAAAATTAGAAACGTTACAGCGCCAACATGCAAAAGGGATGTACAAAAGTTGCTAGGCAAGATGAATTATTTGCGTCGCTTTATATCTAACTTGTCTGGCAAGATTGATGCATTTGTCCCCATACTCCGGCTAAAGAACGAAGCCGAGTTCACTTGGGGGGCAAGCCATCAAAGCACCTTTGAGAAAATCAGGGAGTGCTTGTCATCGCCGCCTGTGGTGAGAGCACCCAAAGCCGAGATTCCATTTTGACTCTACATCGCTGTTGAAGATAGCGTGATCGGAGCCGTGATAACCCAGGAGGTAGAAGGAAAAGAGTACATCATCACGTTCTTAAGCCGCCGCCTGCTGGACGCCGAGACCAGGTACGTGTTTTTGGAACATTTGTGTTTATCACTTTACTACGCGTGCACCAAATTGCACTACTATCTTCTCCCTACTACATGTGTTATCATTTGCCAAACCGATGTTATAAAACACATGTTGAAAAAGCCAATTCTAAGTGGAAGAATCAGAAAGTGGGCTTACGCTTTGATCGAGTATGATTTGGCCTATGAACCCCTAAGAGCTATGAAAGGCCAGATTGTAGCCAACTTTATAGTTGATCACCACATAGACGTCAGTTGGAGCGACAATGTTGCTTTGATTGAGGTAAAACCGTGGAAACTTTACTTTGATGGTTCAGCTTGCAAAAATGGCCAAGGTATTGGGGTGGTTCTCATATCACCTAGCGGAATGCACTTTGAGACCTTGGCTCGTTTAGAGTTTCCTTCTACTAATAACCAAGCTGAATACGAGGCTTTGCTGCTAGGGCTTGAATTGTTGGAATCCATAGGTATTAAACATGTTCATGCGCATGGTGATTCTCTGTTAGAAGTACAACAAGTGGCTAAGAGTGCTCAATGTTTTAACGGCTTGCTAATCAACTACTTGGATAAGTGCTTAGACATAGTTGCTACTTTTGATGACTTCAAAATTTCTCATGTGTCAAGAGAGGCCAATTTAGTTGCAAATGATTTGGCTCAGCAAGCATCTGGTTACCAAGTCAGGAGAGGAAAATTTTTTGTACAAGAGAAGCCGATGTTTGGTCTCGCTATCGAAGCCAGTGACTTCGGACAGGCGCACCCTCTGGGTCGGACCCCTCTGACTGCTGGAGACTGTGGAACGCCAAGGTCCTAGGGCAAGAGTACTCCACCCACCGAAGGGTGTAGCACGCCGGAGCCCACGAGCCAGAGTCCTCGGGACAGTGGGAGTCTCCGGGAGCCCGGACCCTCTGGCAGGGGGCTTCGGCCTAATGCGTTCCACGTAGCCAGTCTAGCCAGGCTTCGGCAGAAGTAGGAAGGGCTCGGGGGACACCCCGAAATCAGTATCCTAGATACTTTTTCAAGGAGCGAGCTAGCGAAACCCTCCGAAGCCCATAAGGGCGATTGGAGAATTCCAATCGTCTAGTACTTGAGAGACCCTAGCCAAAGGGTTGATCGAAAAATTTGGTGGCAGGCGTTTAAGTTTGTATTGCTAGATAATACATTATATCGCCGAACTATTGACGAAGTATTGTTGAAGTGTTTAGACAATGAACGATCCCAGGTGGCTACGGGAGAAGTCCATGAAGGACTTTGTGGCACGCATCAGTCAGCCTAGAAAATGAGTTGGATGCTCAAAAGAGCGGGTTTCTACTGGCCGACTATGACTGAGGATTGTTTTAAGTATTATAGAGGGTGTGAAGCATGTCAGAAGTTTGGCAATATTCAGTTAGCTCCTGCTTTACTACTCAACCCTATTGTCAAACCATGGCCATTCCGAGGTTGGGGTTTGGACTTCATCGGCCAAATTCAACCTCCTTCCTCCAAGGGGCATCAGTTCGTGTTGATGGCGACGGATTACTTCACCAAGTGGATCGAGGCCGTGCCTCTCAAGAACATGACTCACAACGAGGTACTTGACTTTATCTTGAAGCACATCATACATAGATTCGGCATTCCTCAAACTCTCACTACAGATCAAGGTAGCTCATTTGTTTCTAAAGAAGTGAGGGACTTCACCAATATTATGGTATTAAGTTGATAAACTCTTCGCCCTACTATGCTCAGACCAATGGTCAGGCCGAGTCTAGTAATAAAATCGTGATTAAGCTCATTAGGAAGAAAATTGAAGAATTCCCTAAAAGGTGGCATGAAGTGCTCTCCGAGGCGCTATGGGCTTGTAGAATTACAAAGCACGATGCTATTAAAGTTAGTCCATATGAGTTGGTATATGGACAAGAAGTCGTTCTACCTGTAGAAGTAGATCTTGGCTCTTTAAGGGTGTTAAAGCAAGATGGCTTATCGGTCGACGAGTATGAAACTCTTTTGAAAGACAACTTAGAAGAATTGACTGATAAGAGATTGAAGGCTTTAGAAGTCATAGAAGTAGACAAGAGGAGAGTAGCTAAAGCCTACAATAAGAAGGTTAAACCAAAATTGTTTCAAGTGGGTGACTTGGTTTGGAAGACGATTTTACCCTTAGGCACTAAGAGTCCCAAGTTTGGTAAGTGGTCACCTAGTTGGGAAGGCCCTTTCAAAATAGCCAAAATCGCTCCTAGCAATGCATATGTGTTAGAATCTCTGCAAGGAGAGCGGTTTCGAAGGGCTTTGAATGGTAGGGACTTGAAAAGGTATTTCCCAAGTGTGTGGCAAACATCTTAGAAGAGGTCGAAAGGCCGATATGAAAAGTAGTCTTTATCCCTTTGTGATTTTAGTTCACTTAGTTCACTAAAAGGCAGGGGGCATGTGTTGATAGCAAAAAATGGCATTAATGGTTAAGATTGTCAAAATATCAATTTTGGTAATTTAGGCCAAAAATACACATGTCCCGGGTCAGGCCAAAGCCCTACAGGGCCGAAGGACTATTGGGCTACGGGCTCCGGAAGCTTCCAGCCAGCCCATAGCCTTCGGCCAGGAGGCCTTCGCAGGCTGCCGCTACCGAAGCTTCGGCCCAAGGAGCAGGCTTCGACGGGCCTGGCCAAAGGCCCACTTCGGGCAGAGATAGAGTTGGACCCGATTCTGGCTAAGTGTTTATCTCTATTCAGCCGAATTATAGCATATTAGTTTAGAGGTCTAGCCCCTATAAATATAGAGGCGAAGCCAGTTCAGAGCCCCCCCGACAAAATCAACCACAAAGCCTAGCTTTGAATCGCATTTACTTTTCTATACTCTTCGTGGGTTTGCCTGGAAGCCCTCTGACGGCCACTTCGGAACCGTGGTAATCCTTGTTACTTCACTTGTGAAGTATCCGCTAATCTACATAATAGATTTCTATCGTCTTGTTACTTCGCCTGTGAAGTATCTGTTAATCTACGTAATAGATTGATATCGCCTTGTTACTTCACCTATGAAGTACCCGCTAATCTACGTAACAGATTGCTACCTTCGCCACTAGTGCAACACTTAGCAGAATTCGATCCTCAGGCCGAATTGGAACTTCGAATCTACTCTATTGCAGGTTTCCACGTTCGGAGCTACTTCGTCGGAGGTGTCCTAAGATGAGAGATCGGTTTCGGAGGTTGCCAGAACACCCTTCGGCGAGGCTGCTACTTTGACCGCACGCTCCGTCAGCAGACTTCATCACGACAGGCTTCGCCATGCTCGTACTCCGCTCCGGACAAAGTCACGCTCATGCGTTGTGCCTGAGTCACTATTCTATATCTTATTGTATCAAAGACTTCGCGCTGAACCCCACTGTTCGGAGGTGATTGTCGCGTCCAGATCTGTTCAGAGTTCATCTTCGGCTAGATCAGTCCGAACGCCAAAGGTACCCTTCGGCGGGACACTTCGCACCCAACGCCGAAGGTACACTTTGGTGACTCCCTTTGCACCATACTTCGAAGCAGACAGTGATGGGGGAGTGGTCCCGATCTTCCGATAGGTAAAGGATAAACTTGGGTTGGTGGAGAATCTCGACGTTCGTGATCCAAGGCTCCGGTCCGGCGGATCAAAACCTTGCAATCGTTACACCACTGTCTCCGTTGGTTATCAACCACGCAGAACGCGATTGACCTCGCCACGAAGGCTAATTCCTGCAAGCGAACCCAAGAACACAAGCAAGAACAGGAAGGATACAAATCGAATGCCAAATCACAGACAAACGAAGATAAGTTGAGGTTTCACAAACGCCAATGCGGCAGCCAATCGGTCCGGCGCAAGAGGCGGGATCTAAACACAACAGTGTAGATGCAACAAAGCAAAACCTAACCCTAGAGGTGGCTGGCGTGAGAATATATAGGGCGGCGGCCTGTGGAAGGTGAACAGACTTGGGCTGTGGGCTAGAAGACGTACAGACTCAGATTATGGCCAACACGGCCCAGTTCTGTCACGCAGGACTGTTTTAAATACACAGGACGACTCGAGACTCCAAATGAGGTGAAACCAACGGCAAACGATCCTTCTTCTCCTCAGCTTTCCAAAAAGTCAAAGAACGCGCCAATCGGACTTCGTATGAGGAAGTTATGGCCATTTTGGTGTAGGGTGGTCGATGTAGTCCGAACCAGCGAATTCTTGACATCAAATCATCCGTGCGGCTCCGTCTTCAACTCCCACTCTCCTATTCCATCTCCCATGTTCCTAAGCAACAAAATATCACTAGTATTCAGTAGCATCCCATCCAAACAATTATAATCAAAGTTGCTAAGGAACGAATTAACCTCATGGTTCAAGCGACGGGCACGGGCGCGTGTGATTGGTCCTTGTAGTTGAATTGTAGGTGGAGGCTCCATGTGTGTATCATGTGAAGTGATGTCCTCATCATCCTCCCCCTCTTGAATTGGAGTCGTCCTCGACTCAAGCTCATCATCATCTCCCAAATAGGGCTTTAAATCTGAAATGTTAAATGTGGGACTAACCCCAAAAGCTGCAGGCAACTCAAGCTTATATGCATTGTCATTTATCTTCTCAAGCACACGGAAAGGACCATCAGCACGGGGCATCAATTTAGACTTTTGTAAATCAGGAAAACGATCCTTGCGCAAGTGCAACCAAACAAGATCACCCGGTTCAAATGTTAGCTCTTTTCTACCCTTACTACCATAAGCACGATATTTCTCATTCATTTTCTCTATGTTTGCTTTAGTAGTTTCATGCATCTTAAGTAATAATTCAGCACGTGTAGTAGCATCAAAATTCAAGTTTTCAGATGGTGGTAATGGTAGCAAATCAATAGGAGCACGCGGATTAAAACCATAGACCACTTGAAACGGACTTACCTTAGTAGTGGAGTGTACTGACCTATTATATGCAAACTCAATATGAGGTAGACACTCTTCCCAAAGCTTCAAGTTGGTCTTTAAAACAGCCCTCAACATGGTGGACAATGTGCGGTTGACGACCTCTGTTTGTCCATCCGTTTGGGGGTGACAAGTAGTAGAAAACAGCAGCTTCGTCCCCAACTTATGCCACAACGTCCTCCAAAAATGACTTAAGAATTTGGCATCACGATCTGAAATGATGGTATTGGGAACTCCATGCAAGCGTACGACCTCTCTGAAAAACAAATCAGCAACATTTGTAGCATCGTCGCTCTTGTGACAAGGTATAAAATGCGCCATTTTAGAGAAACGATCTACCACCACAAAAATACTATCTCTCCCCCTCCTAGTTCTAGGTAACCCTAACACAAAATCCATAGAAATATCCTCCCAAGGTACACTAGGAACGGGCAGAGGCATATAAAGACCATGTGGGTTTAGTCGGGACTTAGCTTTATTGCAAGTAGCGCATCGTGCCACATAGCGCTCAACATCTCGTCTCATCTTAGGCCAATAGAAGTGGGTGGACAGCACATCTTCAGTTTTCTTTGATCCAAAATGACCCATCAAACCACCACCATGTGCTTCCTGCAATAACAACAAGCGAAGAGAGCTAGCCGGCACACATAACTTGTTAGCACGAAAAAGATATCCATTATTCAGCACATATTTGTTCCAAGCACGGACATCTGTACAATTTGCAAAAGCATCTTTGAAGTCCAAATCAGTAGCATACATGTCCTTCAATGTTTCTAAACCAAAGATCTTATAATCAAGTTGAGAAAGCAATGTATAACGTCTAGACAAAGCATCCGCAATCACATTATCTTTCCCTTTCTTATGCTTAATGATGTATGGAAAAGTTTCAATAAATTCTATCCATTTAGCATGTCGTTTATTCAGATTTGCTTGACTACGTATATGCTTCAATGCTTCATGATCCGAATGAATAATAAACTCCTTAGGCAAAAGGTAATGTTTCCAAGTTTCAAGCACACGCACTAAGGCATATAATTCCTTATCATAGGTAGAATACTTCAACTGTGGGCCATGTAATTTCTCACTAAAATAGGCCACGGGTTTACCTCCTTGCAGCAGCACACCTCCTAATCCAAAACCGCTAGCATCACATTCTAGTTCAAAGGCTTACCGAAGTCGGGTAACTGAAGTAGAGGTGCATGTGTAAGGCGATCTTTGAGTGTGGCAAAAGCTTGTTCATGTGCTGGCTCCCACGCAAAAGTAATTCCCTTCTTGGTCAACTCATGCAAAGGACCGGCTATGGTGCTGAAATCTTTCACAAAACGCCGGTAGAAACCTGCAAGACCAAGAAAACTACGTACCTGTGTGATAGTTTGGGGTTGCGGCCAGCTGTTGATTGCTTCTACCTTTGCCGCGTCGACCTCAATACCCTGGGAAGTGACAACATAGCCAAGAAACACAACTCGATCCGTGCAAAACGTGCACTTCTCAAGGTTACCAAACATTCTAGCTTCACGGAGGGCAACAAAAACAGCACGTAGGTGTTCAACATGTTCAATGAGAGACTTGCTATAAACCAAGATATCATCAAAGTATACAACCACAAAGCGTCCTATAAAGTGTCGTAGGACTTCATTCATCAAGCGCATGAAGGTACTAGGTGCATTAGTAAGTCCAAAAGGCATGACAAGCCACTCATATAATCCAAACTTTGTTTTAAAAGCAGTTTTCCATTCATCACCTAGTTTCATGCGAATTTGGTGGTAGCCACTACGGAGATCGATCTTAGAAAAGATAATGGCACCACTAAGCTCATCAAGCATGTCATCCAATCTAGGAATAGGGTGTCGATATCGAATGGTGATATTATTAATAGCACGACAATCAACACACATGCGCCAACTACCATCTTTCTTAGGTACCAAAAGAACGGGTACTGCACAAGGACTAAGGCTTTCACGGACGTACCCACGATCAAGAAGGTCCTGTACTTGGCGCTCAATTTCTTTTGTCTCCTCCGGATTGGTGCGGTACGCTGCACGGTTGGGGAGAGACGCCCCCGGGACCAAATCAATTTGGTGCTCGATGCCGCGTATCGGTGGCAGCCCGGGTGGTATCTCAGCAGGAAAAACATCTTTAAACTCCTGCAAAAGGTCAGTGACTGCAACAGGAACAGAGCTAGGAATGTTCGCAAGTGAGAACAACACGTTTGTGCAAATCAAGCCGTATAGCAAGGGAGTATCATCACAAATTTTAGCAAGGTCAGTTTTAGTTGCAAGCATGACACGCCCTTTCAGATTTATAACTTGTGATGAAGAAGGAGAAGCAATTTTATCTTTCTGTTGCCTCAAAAGCGTCTTAGCTACTTGCTGATTTTCAGAAGGTTGTTTGCTCTTTTGTGCATCCCTAGCATGTTTTTCTTGTTCAAATTTTACAATTTCAGCAGGAGTCATAGGAAGCAATGTAACTTTCTTTCCTTTATACATAAATGTGTACGTATTGCTCCTACCATGGTGTGTAGCATCAGTATCATACTCCCAAGGTCTACCAAGTAACAGAGAACATGCTTGCATTGGTACTACATCAAAATCAGCAGCTCCGACGTATGTACCAATGGAAAATTTGATGTGAGCAGTTTGTGTTACCTTGACCTTACCACTATTGTTGAACCATTGCACATGGTAAGGGTGTGGATGCGCGCGTGTGGGAAGTTGAAGCTTCGTTACCATGTCGTGGCTCACCAAATTGTTGCAACTACCGCTATCGATGATGACTCGTACACGACGGTTATTGACGCCGAAGAAGGTCTGAAACAGATTGTTCCGTTGTGCCCTGTCGTCCTGCTCCATGTGAGTGCTCAAGACGCGTTGTACAATAAGTGCTTCAAGGTCGGCAGTGGCATCCGACGCAATAACAGCGTCATCGTCGAATGTATCATCATCTCCTGCAATGTTAGCAGCAAGTGCATATTCATCTTCAACATCACTAGCACTTACATAGCCACCGTCTTCCGTAGCAATATAAGCCCGCTGACTAGGGCAGTCTTTCATCACATGGCCAAGTCCTTTGCATCTATGACACTGGATCGCTGCAGAACGTGCAGTAGAGGCCGCCGAGGAGGTGGGCTTGGCTGGCGCCTTGGATGCTGCAGTCTTGGAACTCTCATCCTGGGCTGTAGATGTAGAAGGTGCTGATGTAGCCGCCGGTCGAGAAGGGGGTGGGGGTGGTCGTTGCTGCTGGCCACTTGAGCGTGAAGTAGCACCACCAATGTTGGTCCTCATGCTGCGTTGTGGTTGTTGGCGACCCTGCAATTCTTTTTCTGCAAGTATAGCAAGGTGGAAAAGACGAGTGATAGTATTGTATTCTTATAATCAATGATATCCTGAATTTCACGTCTTAAACCACCATAAAAACGGGCCATTTTATCCTCATTGTCCTCCTCAATTTCAGCACGCATGCAACCTATTTGCAACTCCTGATAATACTCCTCTACCGATTTATTTCCTTGGTTTAGGCGCTGTAATTTTTTTCTCAAATCACGTTTATATGAAGGAGGAACCCATCTACCACGCATTTGCCGTTTTAACATATCCCAAGTTTGTGGTTCATTTCCAACCTGAACTATTTCAGTCCACCAAAGAAGAGCATATCCAGTGAAATCACTAGTAGCTAAACGCACGCGGTGGATAGCAGGGACTATGTGAGCATTAAATTTTTGTTCGACTGACATCTCCCAATCTAAATATGCATCTGGATCATAGGTGCCAGCAAAAGTAGGTACTGAAAATTTTACCTTAGAGTAGGGATCATTGTTCCTGTGGTTGTCATTGTTACCTCGTGGAGGGCGGTTGCGGTGGCCGCCCATACCTTGACGGTTGAACTGAAAGCGATGATGTGCAGCCTCGTCAGGGTCAATGGCATTGTTTCCGGCATAGGATAGGTCGTCTTCCTCTTCAATATGATCGTCTTCCTCTTCAGCATGTTCATTGTTGGCTCGTGCAGCAGGCAATCATATTTCCAAGGCAGTCATTCGGTCCACTAGGTCAGCCACAGTACGCGCGAGACGTTCGATGGAATGTTGGGTCTGCCGCTGAGACTCTAGTAGAGCGCGCCGTGAGACACAGTCATTAAAATCAGATGGAGGGGTGCCGCTGTTATCTGCCATGTTAGTGAAAAGGCAAAACAACAAAGAATAATCCTTATGTAAACAGCTAGGTAAGGTGGTGGTTGTGTGGTGGAAGCAATCCGTCAAGCACCTTACCCACGCTTGCAAGTGTTCTTACCACGCCGCAGTGAGGTCACCGGCCTACAGGTGATGAACCAAGTGGAGGGTGGTGTACAATTGCAAGAATTGAACCTGTCCTGACCAAGAGAAATGTGTAGCTTGGAAGGCAAGTGAGTAGCAAGGATTAGCGATAATAATAACAGTTAAACCAAGTTCAATAAGTATTCCCAAGTACTCGTCAAGTTGCTGACCGTAGTGCTCCCAAAGTGAAAGTTCAAGTAATAGAGGGAAACTATGTGCCCAAAAATCAAAAAGGAAGCAAAAACAGGTCAAAATCAGCTCTCTATAGATCGGACAAGGGATTGGACAAGAGATCGGACAAGTGATCGGACAAGGTATGTGCAAAAAAAAATTTTTTCTCTTTTTTTTTTCTGCTGCTGTTCGGATCGGACAAGAGTTCGGACAAAGGTTCAGACAAAAGATCGGACAAGCAACAAACAGCCAAAGACTGCCTCAGATTGGACAAGAGTTCGGACAAGAGTTCGGACAAGAGATCGGACAAGCAACAAACAGCTAATGCCTTCCTCAGATCGGACAAGTGTTCGGACAGGAGTTCGGACAAGAGTTCGGACAAGCAAAATAACAGGACCGCTTCTCTTTTTTTTATATTTTTTTTCTCCTCTTTTTTTTTCACTCTATTTTTTTTGAAACAAGGATGACCAGAGGAGTAACCATAAAAATTGGCACCTGCAACTGAGGTGGGATGTGGCTCACAAAAATTCAAACAAGTTCGCTGTCCGGCGAGCAAAAACTTTGTCCAATTTTTTTCTTTATCTTCCCGATTTTTTTTGGCGACTTTGGAAAGGGCTAACCGACCATTGTCGGTTAGGGTACCCTCCAAATTGGGTCAGGAACACGCTCAAAAAATTTCATATTTTTCTGCCAAACGAGCGAAAAGTTA
This sequence comes from Zizania palustris, assembly GCA_019279435.1. Taxonomy (NCBI): domain Eukaryota; kingdom Viridiplantae; phylum Streptophyta; class Magnoliopsida; order Poales; family Poaceae; genus Zizania; species Zizania palustris. Next base: position 16,947,018 of record JAAALK010000284.1, read on the forward strand.
TGCCTGTTTTACTGAAGGGGGGTCACAAAGACTGGATGTGGAAAACAAAGTAGGGTTGCGGAAGGGGGGGTTTCGGTGGGGAAATTTTTTTCTGAGACACAAGAACAACTACTACTCAAACGACACAGAGGGATGACTAAACCAGCAACAAGACTCGACCAAGAACACGAACTCAAAAAAGTTAAAACTGAAATTAAAATCACAAGGCACAAAGGGGTTCTCGGTGGGGAATTTTTTTTGGTGCGGTTTTCTGGACTCTGGGTAAAAACAAAAGCAGATCGAGATTACCTAACGGGAAATCTGAGCTCTGATACCAGCTGATGGGGGAGTGGTCCCGATCTTCCGATAGGTAAAGGATAAACTTGGGTTGGTGGAGAATCTCGACGTTCGCGATCCAAGGCTCCGGTCCGGCGGATCAAAACCTTGCAATCGTTACACCACTGTCTCCGTTGGTTATCAACCACGCAGAACGCGATTGACCTCGCCACGAAGGCTAATTCCTGCAAGCGAACCCAAGAACACAAGCAAGAACAAGAAGGATACAAATCGAATGCCAAATCACAGACAAACGAAGATAAGTTGAGGTTTCACAAACGCCAATGCGGCAGCCAATCGGTCCGGCGCAAGAGGCGGGATCTAAACACAACAGTGTAGATGCAACAAAGCAAAACCTAACCCTAGAGGTGGCTGGCGTGAGAATATATAGGGCGGCGGCCTGTGGAAGGTGAACAGACTTGGGCTGTGGGCTAGAAGACGTACAGACTCAGATTATGGCCAACACGGCCCAGTTCTGTCACGCAGGACTGTTTTAAATACACAGGACGACTCGAGACTCCAAATGAGGTGAAACCAACGGCAAACGATCCGTCTTCTCCTCAGCTTTCCAAAAAGTCAAAGAACGCGCCAATCGGACTTCGTATGAGGAAGTTATGGCCATTTTGGTGTAGGGTGGTCGATGTAGTCCGAACCAGCGAATTCTTGACATCAAATCATCCGTGCGGCTCCGTCTTCAACTCCCACTCTCCTATTCCATCTCCCATGTTCCTAAGCAACAAAATATCACTAGTATTCAGTAGCATCCCATCCAAACAATTATAATCAAAGTTGCTAAGGAATGAATTAACCTCATGGTTCAAGCGACGGGCACGGGCGCGTGTGATTGGTCCTTGTAGTTGAATTGTAGGTGGAGGCTCCATGTGTGTATCATGTGAAGTGATGTCCTCATCAGACAGGCTCCGACTGGTTTGCTAATTTATTATGTTTAATATATTTTCTTTCGACTAATTGGATTATTTCTGTGTGATCTGATTACCTGACGACTCCACCCCCCTTACCATGGCTAAGGGTAGTTGTAACGCGATGTCGGTGCTGTGTCACGCTTAGGCTTGTCCCTAAGTATCCGTACACTTTTGGATCGTCGAACTGACCCAAGTGCGGGGGCACGTTTTCGTGTCAACACCACCATGCTAACTTATCAAACCAATTCCAAGACCAACAGAATACCGGGGGTGAGAGAAATAGGGGATCATATATCAGAATCCAAGTACCTACGACTCATTTTAAGCCTATAGAAGTTGTGTCGATACATTGGACACTTCTAATATTAATAAGTATACCGGTGACAAGGAATTCAGGCTCGATAGCATGGCTTGGGTTTGCACATCAAGGTTGGGAATTCGATAATTATAATGTAGGGTTATCCATTTGACTAATGCAAATATAACCTATGAGTTTTAGCGATATTTAATTGAAAACTGGTCTCAATATGCTCAAAATGGGGTTGGTGACTTGCCTTGTTCAGCAAAGGTAGCAGGGGAAACTTCAGGGAAATACTCCTGCTCCTCTACGGCGTCGTAATCTTCTCGGTACATAAAATGAGAAATAATATTCAATTAAAACAATAAAAAATCACAATACAAGCATATGGATTTCATTGGTCAAAGTTTAAGAGAATAAACATATAAAGCTTATGAAATTAAAATGGTAATTTTTAGAATTAATCTAATGAAGTTATGAATTTTTGAAGTTATAAAATGATTACTTCAATTTTATTTTGACCCTAATTAAATAATATAAAATTTCCAGAATAAACATATAAATTTTATTGCATAAACATGAAGAGAATAAAAAGATAGATTTTCTAAAATTTGAATGGTCAAATTTGGAGTTAATTTGAGCAAGTGATGAATTTTTGAAGTTTAAACCATTTTCTACAATTTATTTAAATCTTAAACCAGCCTTCGGTCCACGGTAAACCGAGTCCACCACGAACCCGCGTACTGTGCTGTGGACCACAAAGATTTGAACCATTGGATCAAAATTCGGTGGTCACACTACGTGCGTGATCCTTAAGTGAGGATCAATGGGTGTGATTAAAATGTGGTGAACCGGTATCGATTTATGGTCTGGATCTCAGTGGGATTTTAAATAACGATGGATGGCTGAGATCACCCGATACCACTTCGCTTAGATGGATGGACAGGATTAAACCACGGAGCGTTATAATCCTAGACATCCGATCGAGATTGTGTGGCCAGGATTGAATCGACACGGCATAGTCCAAGTACTATGTCGGTCATCTTCTCTAGCGATGGCCACGCATGGCGAGGGGGATAGCGATGACGACAATGGCCTAAGGCCTATTCTAAGACCAGAAATGTGATGAGAATAGTGGGGGTCACATTGGCACCATCGGCGAGGCTCGGGGTCGACTAGACATGGCCGGTGACGCGCGAGGCGGCGGTGAACCTTTGGGTCCTTACCGGCGATGGTGCTCAAGTGGCGAAGTGCTCGGGCGGAGTCATTGCCGGGGTCGGGGAGACTGTGATGGTCATGAAGGTGTGGTCGACAATGGTGTAGGTGGACTCCAACGATGGCGAGCGGTGGCTGGAGCTCGAACAGAGGGGCGGCACTAAAACGTGATGCTAGCGTTCGGCTTTAGGCGAGAGAGGGCAATTGAGTGGTGTACTGATGCGGCGAGGACAGGGGGTCCTTTTATAGTACTCCAGTGATGATGGGATAAGCTTGGGTGCGGTGAATGTTGAAGGGGGAGAGTTACGCCGGTGAGGTCGATTAAGGCGTTTAAGTGGAGTAAAATGGGGGAATCTGAGGGCAATCAAGTGCGGACATAACAGCAAGTTAATCCCGACGTTAACAGGAGCTTGGGCCCATGACGAAGGTGCTCGGGAGTGAAGGCGGTGGTCGGGCATCTCAGGCGCGTGAGGTTGAAGATGACCTGATAGGTGGGGCCGCCGGTCAGTGAGCACGAGAGGGAGTGAGGGTTAATGGTCGGCGCCGACAGGTCGGGCCGCGGCGTGAGATAGAGATAGGAGGGTGCTGACAGGTGGGCCTGGCTTGGGAGCGACTGGGCGCGCCGATAGGTAGGGCCCGCTTGTCAGTGGGAGGATGGCGTAGTGAACGGGTTGGGCCGGCTGGGGAGAGAGAATGGAGGGTTTCGGCCCATTAGTATTCAAATTGATTTTCTGAATAAAAATAATTTGCAGAAATTGATTATCAAATTATGGACTAGCATCCAAGGTTGGAAAAATTTGTAAAATTCCCAAAATTGCATCTTGGTCTTAGGAACATAGTATAAATTTTCCAGACCATGATTTGAATTATTTCTATGTATTTTATTATCTTAGACATTTTCAGTTTTGTGGAAAATAAAAATAAATTATCTCTTGAAAAAGTATTTTCTGAATTTATTTTATTGTTCAAAAATTTGGGGTGTTACAAGTAGGGCCTCTTCGGCAGCCACCATGAGGTCCCCATGGCAATAATGGGCCATCTCTACCACCAAATCGCAACTAGCAAGGCCCTCGTTGCCTCAAAGGAATTGGGACACCATGTTTCCCATTGGTGCCCCAAGGGAGATGAAGGACCTAAGCAGAGGGACCCTTCTTGCTGCCACCTCTAATGTTGGACTCCAAATGACGGCCTCCTCCTCCTCACTATCTTCATCCAAAGAGTCCTCCTTGGACTCCCTATTGTCCCCCTTCATTGTCACTTTTGGACATCTCCGCCACTTCGGCCACATCAATGTCTTTGTCATGATCAGCATCGTGGTATGCATCGTCATTGGCGACGGGATTTGCAAAAAAGTTAAGTTATAATAGGCTATGTATTTAGTGCTCTCATGTACATGTGACCTCCCTTATAACAGGAGAGAGGTCTGAAGCCTCGATAGTTCAAGTTGGGGGCAATGATCCGACGAGCTTCCTGGAGCCTACTAGGCCTCGTCAACACTATGGTGGTGAAGCCTACTGCTCTTCATCATCATCAAATTTTTTTTTTCTGCTTTGAACCCTCTCGGAGGGCACAAGTTATAAGAGCTTCGAGAACTCTAAGGGCTCTCTGGCCCCGAGTCAAAGCCACACATGGTATTACCTCTCCCACGCTCCAATGAGGGTGAGGCGCTTGCTTCTTTTGCTTTAGTCGGAGGCCCCATGACGCACTCGACTGCCTTGACTGCATCCTTTGACATCAACTCAACTCGTTTGGCTACAGTTTAAAAAACAAATCTGTAAGAATCGTGAACAATATGTTTGGATTACAAGTGTGCATGGCTTCAATGCCTCACTGATAATATCCGAAGGGATCTCCTTCGGTTCGCTACGCGTAGAGTCCATAAATAGGCCCTTCGACCACTTAAGCATGAGGGGGTTGATTTGGAGAGTGATGAACTCCTCAGCTAAGTCCCTCATGCTCATCCTTCAGGACACCATGTGTAGGAGTTAAACCCTGAACTTGATGATGCCCATGTCCATCACCACCTAAGCTTGATGGTGGTACGAGATGGGGGTGTTAGTGCTACGAAGAGGGAATTCTGCTCCAACGGAGATGTAGAACCAACTCTGGTCCCACTTCAAGTACTAACTATCATTTGAAGCCCTCATTGAGAAGATATTGTTGAATTCTTGATGGAGCTGGAAGTTGACGCTCCCAAACGCCAAGACCCTGGTGAATCTGTATGCATTATCCACTACTTTGGCTTGACAACTAGCATCGTGTAGAGCCACAAAGACATATGCATGACCTTCGTTCTCTTCCACCCTCATGGCCTACTTGAATATGGTGAGGCGGGTGATAGTGTTTGGAGATAGTTGAGGGAGCTGGAGGTTGTACATTTAAGTACTTCTAGTAGCTTTGTAGCCAAGATCCTGATCCCGTCTTTAAAGAAGGCTTCGAAGACTATGACCTCATTGTCCTAGGGAGTAGGGACCACCTCGTGCTTCGCCACGTGGAGATTGGTCAATTTAAGGACCTTCCCCATGTATGCATTGTTGGTTGACTTTAGAGTTGACCTCGTCTTCTTTAGCTCAAAGGTCTGCTCATACTTATCTATCGGAGGCTAGATGTCGTGTGGCCCATAGTGCTTCGAAGCATCCTTTGGAGCTATTTACATTGTGGTGGCCACTACTTAGGTCTGCATCGAGCTGCCCCCTCCACCAGTAGGAAGGATCGTGGATGTAGAAGACTTATTCGACATCTTATAAGGATGATGCTCTACTTCTGATTTGGGCGAAGGAGCCATTTCGAAAGCTAAAGGCCAAGGACTTAGTGGAAGGTAGGATCTAAGGAAAGAGAAGAAGAATGTGAGTGTGCAATGATCCCCGAGGGCTAAGGGGGTTTATATAGGCGATAAGAAGCATCTGACGGGTGCCTTGAGCCATTTTTTTACCACCCCGTGGGCGCCTTCCACGGCCTATGCACTACCACATAAATGGTCTTTAGTAACGCAGCTTTAGTGATGGATACAATATGCACGTCAGTAATACACTTGTAGTGACAGGTTGTTTCACAAGCACAAGTAATGCTGCATTATTAGTGATAGGTCTACATGTGACCGATCACTAAAGATGGGGTACCCCCAATATGGATGGGTCAATATGACCCATTATTAAAGAGTCCTCCTATAGTGATGGGTTATATTTCCACCTGTCACTAAAGAGATCTACTGCTTCCTGTCACTAAGATATACATTAATTGCCTTTAGCCCCTTTAAATAACCCAGATGCCTATGTTTCGACTTCAAAACACCAAATGTAGCATATCTTCTACTCTTTCTTCCTGCTCCTTTTCTTTCTTGGCGATGGAGGCTTGTGTTGGATGTTGCTTGGATCGATGCATCCACTATCATGTGGAAACATCAGACCAGGTTCATTCCACACAAATCTATCCATGGCATTGTTGAACAACCACACAAGTAGTGTGCTACTGATCATCAGTTATGGGTGGTAGTTACTAAGGTTCACCGATGACTCCCTCTTATAAATAGGCGAAGGCCCCGAAGTGAATTGATACACTTTCATTTTGTGCAATCCAAACCCTAGACTCCCACTGCCACTATTGTCTTCTTCGTGCTCCTCACCGCTCCATCACTCATGCCCTCCGCACCTCAGTTGCATAATCCTCCTCGTAAGGTCCTCCTCCTCCGATATGTTGAGATGTGGAAATGTGGATATGTGGAAAATTGGTGAAAATGTTGTAATGTAGATTATTTATGGATGTGTATGACGATGTGTGTGATAATTTAGGTTCTTTTATTTGTTTTCACAAGTTAGTTCATACTTACTATTAAATTCCAGTTTATAAAATCATTTATGACAAATTTCCTTACTGAATTTGTGAATTAGGGATATGACAAGCATCCCAAGTAATCAACATGTACCAACCTATGTTCCTGACAATTGCTCAATAAAGATTAATCATCTAGTCAACGACGGGCATCACTAGGGTTATACCTTGTACATTGCATATATTATTTATTGTGTTAACAAACTGAAGCAACATTACCTTATTGTTATAGTATTTATCAAAAAGATTTGTGATATCAATAACATTCATTCTAGCGATACCCAAAATAATGACAAGAGATGGATGCATCCGTGAGGTTGTGGTTCTGAGCTATGGAAGCGACAAGATATGGCTCCACAAAGGGTGACCTGCATTTAGTAGAAGAGGTGGTCTTACATAAGGGGACTATGTGTTAATAATAATGGGACATGCCACATTAACAGTTATGGCCAAAATTTACACTAACTTTAGTGATGAGAAGACCCCAATGACCATCAAAGTGGAGGACAATGATAATAGTATACATAGAGAATTGACATTACTTACTAGACATGCATGTTATGTTTATGTGCTTATCATGATTTTATTATATTGTCAGGGGAGGGTCCTAACAATGTTGCAGAGAGGAAGGGGGAACAGATAGCTAGGGATGTCGACATCGATCAAATGGACTAATTGAAGCACATCTATTATTTTAGCAATTCAATAGACGTAACTTCAGCAAGAAAGGCTCTCCTGCAAGACATCTCAGCGGGTTTATCCTCGGAGAGTCGGTTTTATGCATTCACAATAAATAACGCGATCATCAATAAAAAGTCAGTGATAAGTTATTTTGACATGTCGTTGGTTAACTAGATCATCTATATAGATAGCCTCGTCTAACTAACTTTGTTTAACTTTTATTTTATAGTACTTGTTTATAGGAAAAATGGCATTAATGGTCAAACTAGGCAAATACTGAAAAATGGTATTTTGACCAAAATGTGTCAAACCTGGCAAAGGCCGATCTGACCGGCTATAGTAGGCTGGTCCAACCGGCCAGGTCCGGTCAGACCAGACCCATGGGCTCGGTCACCCTAGCCAGGGTTCAAAATATGAATCCGAGGAGGATTCGAGATATTTTTACCCAAATCTTATCCTAACAGAGTTTGGCCGAATCTTACTCTATCTCTAGCTAGGGATAACCAGCCCACCCCCTATAAATATTAGGGGCAAGGCCGATTTAAGGGCTCTCCAATCTCAAAAAATCCAAAGCCCTACCTTTGAATCGCATTTACTTTTCTTTACTTTCCGCATCTTCGTGGGTTTGCTTGAAAGCCCTTCGTTTGCCGCGTCCGTAATCACGGTAACCCTTACCGGTTTGCTTGTGAACCTCCCATTAATCCACGTAACGGATTGCTATCCTTTCATCGGTTTTTATCGCCATACTCGGTAATTCGGCCCTCTGGCCGAATTGTGTTTGATCTCTTATTATTTTTGCAGAGTAATTACCTTCCTAAACACCTCTGCGAAATTTGGAGGCAATTGGATCTTGTTAGCTAGGCCATCCGACCCCTAGTAGATCAGATTTGCCGTCGCTAGTCCGACTGGTGGCGTAGGGCCGGTCTGACCGGAGCCCCCTTCGTCAGGTTGTTTTCGGCAACGGCCGGTTAGATCGAAGGCGCCCCGCCGGTCCAACCGGGACCCCCCGTATCATGCCGAAGCTTTTCGCCGAATCCTTGATCGCCGAAGATCTGTGTGCCGGAGTCCGCGCGCGCCGAAGCCTGCTTCGCCGGTCTGACCAAGAGTACTTCGCTGGTCAGACTGCTAGAGCCTACCTCACAGCTACCTTCGGGATACGCTTTGAGGCCCCTCCATACCACTATTCCGACCGAAGTCGTACCTCCGGCCCGACCGGACTTGAGGCCGAAGGTGCCCTAGGGACCCTTCGGACCACCTTCATTGTAACTCTGAATCGGCCTCCGAATTGGCCGATTCTAGGTATTTTGATCATTTTGTTGTTGTTTACATTATTACTAGTACTTTTTGGCCAATTGGATTAAAATATCAATTATTTATCTGATTGCCTGGCAACTCCAAATCCCTTGTCACTATCCAGGGTAGTCGGAACGCGGCGTTGGTATCGTTGCGATATGTTTGGACGTTGAACCAGCCCAAGTGCGGGGGCACATTTCTGCATCAACACACTTTTTGGCGACTCCACTAGGGACAACGCCAATCATGACAACTACCTCTACATCGGCAACGAATACCTCTACCACGTCTACATCCACTACATCGCCGATAAACATTATGGGGGGCGCGGAAATTGACGACCGCAACATTATGACGCCCACCATGGCAGACATATCTGAGGAAGATGGAGCAAAGATTGAAGCGAAGAAGAAGGAACACGAAGAGCTAATGCTCAGGGATTGCATAAAGACACGCTCAGGCTTCATTATGCGCGACAACCTCAACCTAACCCAGGTACGCCCGTCATCACCCCCTTTATATGCCTCACAAGTCGACCGTAGAATAGATGCGTCTGTTGATCGGGCGGTTAGCGCCTCGCTAGCCAACAAACTAGAACCCACAGTTTTCTCACAAGTGGCAGCAGTATTTAGGAGATTTGGTTTTACTGAGGCCGATTCACCAGCACCAATCACTAGTATTCCGCCAACACACCACATTTATAGTAGAACCGACGGCAATACTGGAAAAACCATCACATTTCTGGCTACATCATCTACAGCCGAAACACATAGCTACACTTATGGCCAGGCAAACCCAGCTTATCAAGTGCTGCTGCCGCCTGCGCCCATACCAGCTCTGCCGCCGCCGCTCACACTGCACACTCCCACACCACAGCGTAGGCCAGAGCATGCCGATATACCGCCACGCGTCCCACCACCACATGAAAGACACGCGCAAGCATTAGACCACGACAATATCAAGGAACGTATTCACACGCTATTTAGGCAATGCACCGGCTTCACACCTCGGGATAGAGCTAGGGTTTATCGGAAACCATATCCCGACCACTTTGATACCGTTTCGTACCCTCGCGATTATAGAGTCCTAGATTTCACGAAGTTTGATGGCGAGGGTTGTAAATCCACATTAGAACACATTAGCCAATTTCTAGCACAATGTGGTGAAGCTAGTGGGTCGGATGTATTGAAACTCAGGTTATTTTCCTTATCATTGTCCGACACCACATTCACCTGGTTTTCGGCGCTCCCGCCAAACTCCGTCCAGACATGGGCTCAATTGGAGCAGAGGTTTCATGATTATTTTTACATAGGCGAGACTGAACTTAGGCTATTGCACCTCACGGTGGTTAGACAAAAATCTGGCGAGGGTGTTTCTAAGTATGTAAAGGGCTTTAGAGACACCAGGAATAAATGTTTTAGCCTAAACGTATCAGAGAGAGATCTATCAGATCTAGCGTTCAATGGCCTATGGGCAGAAATTAAAGAACGTATGGATAATCAAAACCTCTTAGACGTTAGCCAAGTCTTGCAACAGGCTCTGGTCCAGGAAGGCTGGGCCAAAGATAGAAAATTCGTTAAAACTTTTAATAAGCCAAGGGTTGAAATCCACACTATGGAGCACTCTGACGAGGAAGGATCCGAAGAGGAAGAAGATCTAGCCGATACGTACACGGCCGAATGGATTTGGAGCGCGAAGTCTAAACCCATCACCTACTCTGAATTGCGGCCATCTCCCTCTAAGAGTCGGCCTAATGAAGTTAGATATTCATTCGATGTGACTAAGTGCGATAAAATATTCGATTTTCTACTTAAAAATTAGCTTCTGCGACTGTCGAAAGGGCAAGTCATGCTATCCGCCGACGAATTAAAAAAGCATCCCTACTGCAATTGGCATGATTCGCATTCTCACTACTCTAGCGATTGCAATGTTTTTCATCGCCACGTTCAATCGGCCATAGCGGAAGGACGATTGAAAATAGAAGCAAATCTAAAGATGAAATTAGATAGAGACCCCTTTCCCATAAACAACGTTGAGCTCGAGGAAAAGAAGGTGTTGATTAGGCCGGAGCAGGCCGAGTCAGCTAAAGGGAAAGCAGTCGTCATAGGAGACACTTGCACGCGCACACTCGTACCAAAGAATCCAGAGGTAGGAGTGTGGAAAGAAAATATTAAGCCATCATCTTCGGCCAGGCACCGCAGAAGGCCGAAGGTGACATACAAGATGCTTTTGGACAAGCACCAGCGAAGGTCCGAGAGGAGAGGTGTTCAGCCACGAGCTCTGGGACGGTCGAACCTCCCAGGAGACCGAACCCCATGAGGGTTAAGCTCGGACCTCAGGGCCCGAACCCCTCTTCGGAGTGGGTACAACCTCCGGCAGGGTTCAGACTGAGAAACCATGTTGAAGAGCATGGTTCTTATGCTCCAGATGTGATGAGTGATTGTCAACGGAAGTCAAGAAGAGACATGAAAGACCTGCCGTGTCTGGGGTGCATGTGACTCAGGTACACGGGCAGCGAGCGACAGCCGGGCAGAGGAGTCGCGGAGTCGGGCTGGCCCAATCCGAGTACATGGGCTAGGAGCGGCAGAGGATCCATCGGTCTGTTGACCGGGTTTGACTCAAGTACACGGGCGGCGAGCGATTGTCGGGCTGAGGAAGCTGCGGGGTCAGGGCGGCCCAATCCAGGTACCCGATGCGAAGACGGTGGACACTTTGTCAGTTTCGGCGCAAAACTGACAACCGATGATTATTTTGTTTTTAGGATATTAATATTTAGTTTTTAAGTCCAGAATAGATTTTATTTGAGTCAGTTGATTTTTCTAAGGGTATTTTAGTAATTTCGAATTTTATTTTAGAGTCAGTGTAATTTACCCTACAGGTAAATTAGTATTTCCCATGTATTAGTGGGTCGCCTATAAATAGGCCCCTACCCCTTAGGAATAGGGTGACTGTTATTTTATTTTTCCCGAGATCAATCTACAGTCCAACTTTTACTTCCACCGCAGCCATCATTTTTTCGCTTTCTCCACCACCGCCATTTATTTTTCACTGCGCTTGCAATTTCCCGGGCGGAGTAGCCAGAACACGGGGAAGCCGAGTAGCTTCTGCTGCCAATCGGTTTGGTGGGCCCTTGTCGTGTGCAGCCAAGGCAGGCATTGACTGCCATGCAGCACAGGCACGCAGCCAGCTGTATTCGGCGACGCAGCCAAGGCCTGCAGCACGGCGCGGCCAAAAAAAGCTAGCTGTGTGCTAGCGCTTGCAGGAATTGCAGTGCATGCCGGCATGCAGTACTTGCGCGGGCCCCATGGAGAATTTGCTTTTCATGGCTGAAGAGTTCAGCAGCAACCGGTTCAACTAGCAGCTGGTTCGTTGTCAACTCGTGGGCCCCACGGCGGTAGGTGCGCGGCGACCAAGGACTCGGCGACAGGTTTGTTGCGCGGTGACGCACGCATCAAGGCGCGGTGGCCGACGACGCAGAGATGCAGGTAAGTAGTTTTTTATCTCCTATTTTTCAGCTAGTTAATCAAATCAATAGTTATTTAGTTTTAATTAGCATAAAAATATATTAATCAGGTAGATAATTTTTAATGTATTAAATTTTTATTACTTATCTCGTATTATTTATTTAACTGTTGTTTAATCTGCTTACATAAAAGAAAATTTATTAGTCGCAGTAATATTTTTATTCTAGTTTTTACGTGCAATAGTTTAGGTTTATTTCTGAATTAATTTTTGAATGATTCATGTTTTATTCATTTGATTAGTATTTTATTTCGAGGCTACATTATAAATATTTCGTGATATATCTAGGTGTTTTTATTTACTGCAGTATTCTATTTAGTTTATCTTTAATATCATTTTAATTAGGACACCGATCATTTTTAGGCTAGACAATTTTAGTTCCTATAATTTGCTTTGCTAATATTATTTGTCTGATTAAGTTTGTTTGGGTGTTGGGATTAGGACAGAGTTTAGCAAGAAATTTTTAGGCACCCATTCACCCTCCCTCTGGTCGCTACTTTCGGTCCTACAAGTGGTATCAGAGCAAGGTTAGGGTTTTCCCATACCTTAACCGGTTCTAAACCTAGGTAGTGATCATGACGTCTTCTAGTAAAATCTTGTCCCTTGAAGCTTTTGGCTACACTTATTGGAAGACTCACATGCGAGCCTATCTTATGAGTCAGAGCTCGGACATTTGGGATATTTGTGTTCACCCTACTTTCACCATAGTGCCTATTGCTGAGGGTACTTCTACTGATGTGATTGCCCAGCATCAAAACAATAGTAAAGTAGTGAACATTTTATTCTCTGGTCTAGGTCCTAGTGAGTTTGAGCGTGTTAGCCATCTCACCACTGCTCGAGAGATATGGGCTACCCTCCAGGCACACCATGAGGGGATAGCTATATCAAGGCTAGGCTCTATCAGACCTACCGGCGTGAGTATGAAAATTTCTCACAAAAGCGGGGTGAGACTGTTGAGGCTTTGTTTGGTCATTTTCAATCGATCATTAACAAGCTTTGGGTCAACAAGGCCGAGCATGATCAGCTGGTCTCAGATCATGAACAGGTGTTCAATGTTCTTCATACCTTGGACCCTAAGATCTGGGAGATCAAGGTTTCTTCTATTATTGAGAGCGCTTCCTATGATACCTTGACTGTCGCAGAGCTTTTTAGTAAGCTCAAGGCCTTAGAGGTTGATATCTAGTTGAGATCAAATCTCACTAGTTCTGGCTCAAAAACTCTGGCTCTTGCGACACCGTCTGCTGATCCTACTGCCTTGAGTTGTAATGTGTTTTCTTTGATGTCTATCTCCAAGGATCAACTTGGTTCGCTAGGAGATGATGATCTGTGTTTGTTTAACAACCGGGTGCGACGTGTATATGATAAAAGAATGCCTAAAATACACGGCACAAAATCCAGATGCTTTGAGTGTGGTGATCCAGGTCATTTCATCGCCGACTGCCCCAAGCAGAAGAATTACAAGAAGGGAATCAGCGGCAACTCCTACGACTCCGACAAGTACAACAACTCCACTTCCACAAAGGGCAAGCCCAAGACAAGATTCTTTCAAAAGGCTTTGAAGGATTACAGGCGTGAGAACAAGAAGAGAGACAAGGCCTTCTTTGCCGAGATGGAGAAAAGCTACTCCAAGAGATCTTCGTCTTCCTCCTCATCTTCAAGTTCAAGTGATGAAGAGATCGTGATCAGGAAGGGGAAGGACACGGATGATCCGACAGGCCTCTGCTTCATGGCCTTCGGGGACAAGCCGAAGAGTCACTCGCGTCATAGCCGAAGACCCCGCAAGAGCTTCTGTTCAATGGCTCTTGGGGATAAGAAAGAAAAGGGCTCCTCCGATGACTCCGACGATGACGACGATGAAAAGGTATCCTCCTATGAATAAGAAGTTGTTAATTTACTAGAACAGAATCGTCAGGAGTTGAAGTATCGGGAGAAACTGCTTAGAGGGGCTAAGAAGAGGATATATGAGCTTGAGAATAAGCTTGCCATGGCGAATGGCAAGATTGAGAGTCTGTCTTCTTCCCCGTGCTTGGGTGGTAGTAGTGAGTGCCCTAATTGTGAAGTGTTGTTGTGTGACCTGACGACCCTTAAGTCCAGGTACAGAAAAAGAGTAGATAAGAGAGACGCTATGGCCACTGAGCTTGAAAGCATTCAACTAGAGCTAAAAATGCTCATGCCACTGTCGCCGTGCCCTGTGTAGACTGCCCATCCCATTTAGCTAGTATAGCTGAGCTGAGAGCCAAGAGTTATGAGCAGTTGGGCGAATTAGCTAGAGTGAGAGCTGAGTTGGAGCAAACTAAGCTAGAGCTTGAGACCTTGTCAGTTCCACCCACTGTTTGTGAGAACTGATTGTCCATGAGAATGGAGTTGATCAAGCTAAAAGCTGAGAAGTCTTTCGAAGTTGATAGAGAGTGTGAGATATGCTTGTCTCAGGTGGAGGTGTTAGCTTCCTTGAGAGAGGAGCTAGCTGATGTTCAGAATGAGAACTTTTACCTCTGTCAGATCCTGAGTTGGATTAGTGCCAAAGAGCCACAGCTCGGCATGATGATCCAGCAGTTCAAGAGATAGGATGGGTTTGGGGTAGGTTACACCTATACTAAGGCTGATTTTGAGAGTGCCATTAGTCGAGCAGTGGAGTGGAGTAAGATGACTCCTGAACAGAGATATCCCAAGACTCACTCCACTGAGTCCTTTAAGGATAGTCAGCCCAAGGATGGAGTGTTCCAAGAACAACCTAAAGCTCCACCTAAGAAGCAAATCTAGGTTCCAAAACCTAAACCTCTCCACACTTCTCTTGATTCTTTACCTGGACCCTCTCACACCAAAGATACTACACCCAACACCACCAAGCCTAAGAATCCCAAGCCTTAACCACATCCCAAGAAGCCTACCTATCACTGTGAGTTTTGTTAGAGAGACGGGCATCTTGAGGAGTTTTGCTTCAGGAGGAAGCGGGTTGAGAGAGCAGAGAGAGCTCGAGGTGGGCAAGAGCAGTTCTACCAGCAGGGTGGTAGACAGAGAGTTCCTCGACGTAGAGAGAGGCTAGAGGCCTGGCCACATCGTGTAGGTGGTGGTAGAGGAGATGGTTTTTATGACCGTGCTCTGGAGGGTGGTTTTCGTTCCGGCGGAGTTCCAGATCGTTATGGATACGGTTTTGGACCTCGTGGCCGTGATTTTAGGCAGAACAGAGGACCACGCTTTGAGCCGCGTTTTGGTCCAGACTCATATGATTCCTTCTACTTTCCTACTTACGAGCAAATGGCTCGACACTGGTTTAACACCTTTGCTAAACCTAGCATTGGACCATTTTCTCCCACTCATGACCATTGATCTTGCAGGATCGAGGACTGGAGGACATGTGGATCATGGATTCAGGATGTTCTCGCCACATGACGGGACACCGTAGATGGTTCTCCAGTCTCTCTCCCCCAAGCTCCAAGCAATACATCACTTTCGGGAATAGTGGTCAAGGAAAGGTACAAGGTATTGGGTCGATTCGCATCTCTGATTATTTCTCTTTGAAGAATGTTGCTTTAGTTGGAAATCTGAATTTTAATCTAATTTCTGTTTCGCAACTTCTTGAGGATGGTTTAGAGGTTCGCTTTAAGAAGAACATGTCTTCTGTTGTTGATTCTAGAGGATCTTTAGTTTGCCAGATCTTACCTTTCGGTAAGGTTTTTCGTATTGATTTCTCTAGTTCTTCTAGCCCTTCTCGTTGTCTGATGGTCGGATCCTCCTTTGAGCTCTGGAAGTGGCATAGAAGGTTAGGCCATTTGAGCTTTGATCTGCTTGTCAGATTGAGTTCTATGAACCTTATCTCAGGATTGCCCAAGCTTAAGATGGAAAAGGATCTAGTTTTCCATCCCTATCGTCATGGGAAAATGGTTGCCACTTCTCACACACCTGTGACTCAGGTGATGACTTTGTACCCGGGAGAGCTATTACACATGGATACAGTAGGTCCAGCTCGAGTACGCTCAGTCGGTGGGAACTGGTACGACCTTGTGATAGTTGACGATTTTTCTCGATTCTCGTGGGTTTACTTTCTAGAGTCTAAGGATGAGACTTTTCAGTATGTTCATGACCTGATTTTGAAGCTGAAGAACAAGAACAATGGTCTGATGCGATCAATTCGTTCGGACAACGACTCTAAGTTTAAGAACTCTCGGTTCATCATATTTTGTAGTGATCAGGGTCCTGATCATCAGTTCTCTGCTCCTTACACTCCCCCACAGAATGGCGTTGTGGAACGAAAGAACAGCACGCTAGTCGAGATGGCCAGGACGATGCTTGATAAGCATAGGACTCCTAGGCGTTTTTGGGCTAAAGCAATGAACACAGCTTGCTATCTAGCCAACCGCATTTTTCTTAGAGCCTACTTAGGTAAGACGTCATATGAGTTGCGGTTTGGCAGACAGCCCAAGGTGAGTCATTTGCGAGCGTTTGGATGCAAGTGTTTTGTGCTCAAGAAGGGAGGGCACTTGGACAAGTTTGAGTCTCGCTGCTGGGATGGAGTCTTTCTTGGTTATGCTTTGCATTCTAGAGGCTTTCCTGTTTGGAACCTAGACTCTCAGCTGCTTGTCGAGACTTGTGAGTGTCAGATAATCTAGTTGTTGATTTCTTTGTAATTCATTTGTTCCGTTCCTTAGCGTTGAGCACGTGCTCGCGTCTTGTGCGTGCGCCGTGCGCGTCTAGACCGAGTCAAGCTCCACGATTGAGTCCGTGGGATCGTGCGGATATCGCTTGATCGTGCGCATACCTCAGCATCGTCTGCATCCTGTCTGTTTTCTTATATAAGCAATGAACAATAGAAAAACGTTGTATGCATTCTTAAGCAGCACAAAATACCATCTCTAGTTCAAGTGTTCATGCGAGCGTGTCTTCATCACAGCTAGAGCTGTCAGTTGGTATCAGAGCGAGCAAGTTGGAGGAGGTTGATGCCGAAGCAAATGCCAAGAGACGATGGCAGTTCCAAGACGACCGACGAGGTCGAGGCTGAGGAAAGCGCTCGTCAGGCAGTGCTGGCCGCCGAGCGCGGCAAGCAAATTGTTGTCCCACGCCGTGACGTGGGGATGGCACTGAGCAACCTCCCGATCCTAACGCGATCGAACTACGTCAACTAGTCCCTGATGATGAAGGTCATCCTCCAGGCAAGAGACCTGTGGACGACGGTTGACACCGGCGTCGGTAGCTTCAGCGACGATCGAACCGCGCTGGAGGCCATCCTCCGGGCCGTGCCTCCGGAGATGATTCCCACGCTTGATGTCAAGGAGACCGCGAAGGAAGCATGGGACACCATCGCGACCCTCCGAGTCGGCGTTGTCCACGTACGGGAATCACGTGCGCAGACGCTGCGACAGCAGTACGAAGAGATCCGGTTCAAGCCCGGTGAAAACCTCGACAATTTTGGCATGCGGCTGACTTCGCTCATCAGCGAACTTGATGGCCTCGGCGACAAGGTCGAGGAGAGGCGCACCGTTTGAAAATTCCTTCGCATCGTACCGAAGAAGTACAAGCAGCTCGCGTGGTCGATCGAGAGCCTCATTGATCTGAACACTCTGTCAATTGACGAGCTGATCGGGTGGCTCAAGGTCGTCGACGAACGTGAAGAAGACGACGATGACGACGGCAAACTCCTCCTCACCGAGGCCCAATGGACTGAGCGGATGCAACGCCGCGCCCACAACGGCTTGTCGAGTATTCGCAGAGATGGACCCAGCTACACCCGTCGTCGTGAGAAAGGCAGCAGAAAGGGGAAGGAGCCACGCCCGAATAACACCGGCGCTGGCAAGAAGGGCGGCAATACGCTCGACCCTGACCACTGTAAGTACTGCAAGAAGAAGGGTCATTGGGCCCACGAATGCAGAAAAAAGAAGAGAGATGAGGAGGCGCATCTGTCGCAGGCCAAGGAGGACGATGACGAACCGGCACTTCTGATGGCACAACTCTGTGCAACTGAGGACAAGGCCAGAGCGGCGTTACCTGATGCACAAATCATTCACGCTGCAGAGGAGGTCAACACCTCCATCGACTTCTCCGCTGTGGTGAACCTGAACGAGGAACATGCCCGGGTCAAGCTGAAGGCAGTCGGTGAGGACACCGACACCGCTTGGTATCTCGACACTGGCGCCTCCAATCATATGTCCGATGACTCCTCCGTCTTCTCCGAGATCAACTCTAGTGTCACCGGGACCGTGAAGTTCGGCGACGGTTCCGTCGTCGACATATGCGGCAAAGGCACCGTGCTGTTCACGTGGCAAGGCGGCGAGCACAGGCTGCTGACGGGCGTTTACTTCATTCCTCGCCTCCGCAGCCACATCGTCAGCCTCGGACAACTATATGAGCATGGCTTTGAGATCAAGATCAAGAGGGGTGTCCTCACGATCCATGATCCTAGCAGTCGTCTTCCTCGCGAAGGTAAAACGCACCACGACATGGCACAGCCTGTCTACTACACCATGCATCACGGCGACATGGCTTGGAGGTGGAATGCCCGGTATGGGCACCTCAATTTCAAGGCGTTTCGCACACTCGCCGCACGCAACATGGTACGTGGCCTCCCGCAGATTGATCAGGTGGATCAGTTATGCGATGCGTGCCTCACCGGCAAGCAGCGCCGGACTCTGTTCCCGAAGGCAGCAAAGTGGCGTGCTCCCAAGGTACTTGATCTGGTTCACGGCGACCTATACGGACCGATATCACCATCGACGTCGGGCGGCAAGAGGATGTTTCACCTCCTCGTGGACGACTACAGCCGCTTCATGTGGCTGGTGTTGTTGTCCTCGAAGGACGAAGCGGAGGACGCAATCCGGCGATTTCAAGCTGCAGTCGAAGTAGAGAAGTAGACCAAGCTGCGCGCCTTGAGGACCGACCGAGGCGGTGAGTTTAACTCAAAGGAATTTGCATCGTACTGTGCAGATCGTGGTGTTAAGCGGCAGCTTTCGGCGCCTTACCCGCCTCAACAAAACGGTGTTGTCGAGCGCCGAAACCAAACCATCATCTCCATGGCAAGGAGAATGCTCAAGGCTATGTCAGTACCATCGGTGTTCTGGGGCGAAGCTGTCAGCATGGCCGTGTTCCTCCTGAACGGCGCTCCGACGAAAGCCCTCGACGGCATGACCCCGTATGAAGCCTGGAGTAAGGAAAAGCCACCAGTTCACTTCCTCCGGGTTTTTGGGTGTGTGGCTCACGTCAAGGTTACTAAGCCGCACGCCAAGAAGCTGGACGATCATAGCATCCCGATGGTGTTCCTCGGGTATGAAGACGGCGGCAAGACCTACAAGGTGTACGACCCCATCCACAAGCGCGTGCATGTAACACGCGACGTAATCTTCGACGAGGAGCGACGATGGGACTGGGGCTCTGACGCATACACCGACGTCGACAACAGCTTGACGGTCGAGTATTTTATTCCTGTTGTGCAGACCTCGGTCGATGGAGAAGCACAAGCACCAGCATCACCAGGCACGCTAGGTACCCCTGTCTCGCCGCGTACTCCGGTCTCGCCGGCCTGGCCGGCCTCACCGGGCACGTCGGCCGCATCTACCTCACTGGCCACGCCAGCTACGTCGGCTTCACTGAGCTCATCTTCACCGAAGGCGGGAGGTGTAGAGTTCTGCTCGCCACCCTCGAACCCCACGCCGGTGTCGCTAGGTGAGGAAGCACCGCGTCGCTACAGGAAGCAGTAGAATCTATCTAACATCACCAACGTCGTCGAGATGGACACCGACGAACTGTACCTGGTGGCTGGTGAAGAACCGACCAACTTTGCCGAGGCGGAGCCGCATGCGTGCTGGAGGCGTGCCATGCTTGAAGAAATGGAGTCCATCGAGGAGAATGACACTTGGACACTCACTGATATTCCTGCAGGTCACAATCCAATTTCTATTGAAGTGGGTTTTCATGTTAAGAAGAATGTTGTTGGTGAGATTGTACGGCACAAGGCCCGCATTGTAGCCAAGGGGTACGTGCAGCGCGCCGGGATAGACTATGATGAGGTCTTCGCACCGGTAGCTCGCCTTGAGTCCGTGCAGTTGCTGATCGTGCTCACTGCCAGCCATGGGTGGGAGGTTCACCATATGGACGTGAAGAGTGCGTTCTTGAATGGTGATCTGAAGGAGGACGTCTACGTCGCGCAAACCGCCGGGCTTCATCATCGACGAACACGAACATCAAGTGCTCAAGCTCAGCAAGGCCCTTTATGGGCTGAAGCAAGCTCCCCGCGCGTGGAATTTCAAGCTTGACAGCACTCTACTCTCGCTTGGTTTTCACAGGAGTGGGTCAGAGCATGCCATCTACATCCGTGCTGACACTACTTCCCTTGTTGGTTGGTGTATATGTGGACGATTTGCTCATTACAGATGCACACCAGCCTAACATCAATCAGTTCAAGAAGGAAATGCTTCAACTCTTCAAGATGACCGATCTTGGCCTCCTAAGTTTTTACCTTGGCATCGAGGTTCACCAAGGCGTAGGCTTCATCACCATGCACCAGGCGGCATACGCATCAAAGATTTGGGACAAGGCGGGTATGGAAGGATGCAATCCCGTCCATGTCCCCATGGAGCCATGCCTGAAGCTGAGCAAGAACAGCACCAGCACGCCGGCGGACGCAACGCTGTACCGCAGTGTTGTGGGGAGCCTTCACTATTTGGTGCATACACGTCCTGACATCGCTTATGCGGTGGGCTATGTAAGTCGGTTCATGGAGGCGTCGGGGACAGAACATTGGGGTGCTGTGAAGCACCTGCTCCGCTACGGTGCTGGCACCCACTGTTTTGGCTGCAGGTATGAGAGGACGGAGGCGAAGCCGACACTGTTCGGTTTTAGTGATGCGGACATGCCGGCGACATCGACGATCGCAAGAGCACGTCGGGGCTGCTGTTCTTCTATGGCAGTTGCCCGATCAGCTGGCAGTCCCAGAAGCAGAAGGTCATTGCACTGTCATCGTGCGAGGCCGAGTACATCGCCGCCGCAACTGCGGCATGCCAGGGCGTTTGGCTCGGCCGCCTACTCGGAGATTTACTGAAGATCGACCCGGTTCCCTCTGCTCTCCGCGTCGACAACAAGTCTGCGATACAACTCTGCAGGAACCCTGTGTTTCATGACAGGAGTAAGCATATCGATACCCGGTACCACCTCATCCGTGATTGTGTGGAGGCCGGAAAAATCACCGTGGACTATGTTAGCACGACGGAGCAGCTGGCAGACATCCTCACGAAGTCACTTGCGCGTGTCAGATTCCAGGAGCTGCGCACACAAATTGGCATCGTCGAGATCAAGCAACAGAACACCTTTTGATGAGTCCATGCCTTCACTGACTCCTTCTTTTGAGCTTTCTAGAGATGATGAGCTTGGAGAGTCCATCTTTGAGGAAGATGATGACACTCCTGCTGATGATGAGGGTGGGCCCTCTGCACCGCCTGTAGACCCCACATATTTTGAGACTTCGACTAAGGATGAGGACGGACCTCTGATCACTCCCTTCTACTTCGATCGAGCCTCCTCAGCCGAGTCTAGAGGTGCCAGGTGCTGACTCCGGTGAGATGACCTCTCAGCATAGTCCAGAGGAGCCAGTTGCTGACTCTAGTGAGGTGACTTCAGATCACCTAAGATCCCGAGTAGTTCAGCGTGATCACCCCTTAGAGATCATCATTGGTGATCTTACTAAGAGATCCCTACGTTCTTCAGTTGGTTCTCTTGCTATATTTGCTGAGTCTGCTTTTGTTGCTACTTTTGAGCCCAGAGACATTTCTCATGCTCTTTCCGATTCAAATTGGATAAACGTCATGCAAGAAGAGCTTGAAAACTTTGTTCGCAATTGGGTTTGGACACTACTTGAGCTGCCACCTGGATGCAACACCATAGGCACCAAGTGGGTGTTTAAGAACAAACAAGGAGAAGATGGTGTTTTGGTGCGCGACAAAGCTCGATTAGTGGCACAGGGTTTCTGCCAAAAAGAAGGTATTGATTTGAAGAGACCTTCGCCCCTATTGCCCGTCTTGAGTCCATTCGTATTCTTTTGGCCTTTGCCGCTTCTAAGGTTTTAAGCTTTTTCAAATGGATGTCAAGAGTGCTTTTCTGAATGGGTATATAGAGGATGAGGTCTATGTTAAGCAACTCCCCGGTTTTGAGAATCCTAAGTTCCTCGACATGTTTTCAAGCTGCAGAGGCTTTATACGGTCTGAAGTAAGCCCTAGGGCTTTGTATGATCACCTGAAGCAGTTCTTGTTGTAGAAAGGTTTTGTGATGGGTTCTGTGGACAAGACTCTTTTCTTGCTTAGAGATGGCTCAGACTTATTGGTTGCTCAGATTTACGTGGACGATATTATTTTTGGTGGTTCTACTAATGAGCTTGTGTCCAAGTTTTCTGAGCAGATGCATAGCGAGTTTGAGATGAGTCTCATGGGAGAACTCAAGTATTTTTTAGGGCTCCAGATCAAGCAGACCAAGGACGGCATTTTCATCCACCAGGGTAAGTACACACGGGATATGCTGAAGAAGTATGACTTTGGTGGAGAGCTGAAGCCATAGATGACCCCAATAGGAACATCTGGAGGCCTAGACAAGGACGAGAACGGCATCAAGGTCAACGAGAGAGAGTATCGAGGGATGATTAGATCGCTGCTATACTTGACTGCGACGAGACCGGACATTCAGTTTGTCATGGGTGTGTATGCGCATTTTCAGTCCTCCCCACGTGCATCTCATCGGCAGGCTGTCAAGTGTATTTTCAGGTACCTTACTTATGCTCCTAATCTAGGTCTTTACTATTCTGCATCATCGTCTCTTGATTTATCTGGTTTTTCCGACGCTGATTTCGGTGGGTGCCGGCTGGATCGCAAGTCGACTTCCGTACTTGCCAGCTTCTTGGTTCTTTACTTGTTTCTTGGTCTTCTCGAAAACAATCTGGTGTTGCACTTTCTACTACTAAGGCTGAGAATGTAGCTGCTACTAGCTGCTGCTCATAGTTGGTTTGGATGATTTCTACTTTGCGGGATTTTGGATTGTTCTTCCCTTCGAGAGTTCCTTTGTTTTGTGATAGCACCAGTGCAATTAGTGTAGGGAAAACCCCATATCTTCATTCAAAAACCAAACATATTGATGTGCGTTTTCACTTTCTGAGGTATCAATATGAGAAAGGGGTCATTGATCTTGTTCATGTTGATACCCATCAGCAGTTGGCTGACATTTTTACCAAACTCCTAAATCAGTCTACTTTTGAGCGTTTGCGAGGGATTTGGGAGTTGTGTATCCTTTTTAGGATACTTTGAGTCAGTTTTTCTTTCTTCTTTATTTTTTATTGAGGTGTTTTGTGTACGTTCATATCATGCATAATCATATATCACATTTTGAGCTTGCTTCTATTATATGATTAATTTGCTCTACTTTCTCTAGCTAGTATATGCTTTTGATTACTTGTCAATGATCATGTTCTGTTTCAGTTCACATGATATATCTGATATTTGTCATATGCATGGCTTTTATGCTTTAAAATTGAAAAATGATCACCATTGCTTCTGGTAACTAGCATGTGTAGGCTGAATGCTTTCACTGTCTTTTACATGCCTGGTTGCTAGATCCTTACTTAGATGCAGATATGCAACTTGGACATCTATATACTTTAAACATGAAAAATGTGCTATAAAAATGATAAAATTCAGAAAAATGAGAAATTCATGCATTTTTATGATTATTAGAAAAGATCCAGGTGGGTTTGCTTTGTCGCATTGCATTATTCTGGACTGCTTACCATAGCACTTTGGTATGAACTAGTATAGTGTAATGTATGCCAAGACCAATGTCTTAAGCTTCTGATGGTCCAGTTCTAGCCTAGGCTTGACTTGCTCGGTTAGCATAAGGTTTGACATGCAAATAACCCCTGGCAGAAATGAAAAATAAAAAGGAAAAAGAAAAGTCTGAAAAATTTAAAAAGATGTGACAAGCTTTTTGAAGCACTTTGCTCTAGACAATGCTTATCTTGGTAGATATCAGTTAGCTTTTGCATCTCATGCTTTACTTTGATTGTCAACTAGAAAATGTGGTTATGCTTTTGTTTGCAAAAATCGAAAAATGCGTGATAATGACTCTCTTTAGATATCATCTGTTGCACTGATCATGTCATGTATGTTAGACATTATATCTTTTGCTACACCTGTTAGATGTTGTAATAGCAGCCAATCATATCTAAGAAGCATGCTTTTTACACTCCACCTACACCCCATTTGCATTCATGGCATATTTTGAGGGGGAGCTGCATTTCAGGGGGAGTTTGTGTTTATGTCTCTTTAGAGTGCATTTAGTCTCACTTGATGAGTCCAATTGTCAACAAGGGGGAGAAATTTTGGAGTTTAGGGGACATTTTTGGCTTTATCTGGGATTTATTTCAGGGGGAGTATTTCAGCCTTTTGCCTTTACTCTGTATATCCTTGTTGGTAGTTCTGAGTTTGCACTTGTTTTTGAGTCTTTATTTTTGGTTAACCATAATGATTGTTTCTTGCTTCTGTTTGGCTTTTGGTCATTAGGGTTAAACTTTTATTATGTCTTCCTTCTATTTTCTTTTGTTTTTGTTTTCGTGTTTCCACATGTTTTTGCAGGTTCTGAAGAAGTGCTGAAGAGGGTGTTGACAATGCACTCATCAAAGGGGAGATTGAGAAACCATGTTGAAGAGCATGATTCTTATGCTCCAGATGTGATGAGTGATTGTCAACGGAAGTCAAGAAGAGACATGAAGACCTGCCGTGTCTGGGGCACGTGTGACTCAGGTACACGGGCAGCGAGCGACAGCCGGGCAGAGGAGCCGCCGAGTCGGGCTGGCCCAATATAAGTACATGGGCTAGGAGCGACAGAGGATCCACCGGTCTGTTGACCGGGTTTAACTCAGGTACACGGGCGGCGAGTGATTGCTGGGCTGAGGAAGCTGCGGGGTCGGGTCGGCCCAATCCGGGTACCCGGTGCGAAGACGGTGGACGCTTTGTTAGTTTCGGGGCAAAACTTACAACAGATGATTATTTTGTTTTTAGGATATTAATATTTAGTTTTTAAGTCCAGAATATTTTTTATTTGAGTCAGTTGATTTTTCTAAGGGTATTTTAGTAATTTCGAATTTTATTTTAGAGTCAGTGTAATTTACCCTACAGGTAAATTAGTATTTTCCATGTATTAGTGGGTCGCCTATAAATAGGCCCCTACCCCCTTAGGGATAGGGTGACTGTTATTTTATTTTTCCCGAGATCAATCTACAGTCCAACTTTTCCTTCCGCTGCAGCCATTGTTTTTTCGCTTTCTCCACCGCCGCTGTTTATTTTTCACTGCGCTTGCAATTTCCCAGGCGGAGCAGCCGGAACACGGGGAAGCCGAGTAGCTTCTGCTGCCAATCGTTTTGGTGGGCCCTTGCCATGTGCAGCCAGGGTAGGCATTGATTGCCGCGCAGCACAGGCATGCAGACAACTGTATTCGGCGACGCAGTCGAGGCCTGCAGCACGGCGCGGCCAAAAAAAGCTAGCAGTGTGCTAGCGCATGCAGTAATTGCAGTGCATGCCGGCGTGCAGTACTTGCGTGGGCCCCACAGTGAATTTGCTTTTCACGGCGGAAGAGTTCAGCAGCAGCTGGTTCGTTGTCAACTCATGGGCCCCACGGCGGCAGGCGCGCGGCGACCAAAGACTCGACGACAGGTTTGTTGCGCGGTGACACACGCATCAAGGCGGGGTGGCCGACGACGCAGAGATGTAGGTAAGTAGTTTTTTATCTCCTATTTTTCATCTAGTTAATCAAATCAATAGTTATCTAGTTTTAATTAGCATAAAAATATATTAATCTCATTGTTAATTTTTAATCTGTCAAATTTTTATTACTTATCTCGTATTATTTATTTAAGTGTTGTTTAATCTGCTTACATTAAAAGAAAAATTATTAGTCGCAGTAATATTTTTATTCTAGTTTTTACGTGCAATAGTTTAGGTTTATTTTTGAATTAATTTTTGAATGATTCATGTTTTATTCATTTGATTAGTATTTTATTTCGAGGCTACAATATAAATATTTCGTGATATATCTAGGTGTTTTTATTTACTACAGTATTTCTATTTAGTTTATCTTTAATATCATTTTAATTAGGACACCGATCATTTTTAGGCTAGATAATTTCTGTTCCTATAGTTTGCTTTGCTAATATTATTTGTCTGGTTAAGTTCGTTTGGGTGTTGGGATTAGGACAGAGTTTAGCAAAAAATTTTTAGGCGCCCATTCACCCCCCTCTGGTCGCTACTTTCGGTCCTACACGGACCTTAGTGGTCGAACCCCCCTCCGGGCTGGTCCCAGCCACCAGCAGAGTTCGGACGTCAGTGGACGAATCCTCCAGTTTGGGCCCAGATTCCGGGAGGGTTCGGACCTCAGTGGCCAAACCCACCTCCTACGAGTGGGCTACAGCCTCCAGATGGATTCGATCTCTAGTGGCCGGACCCGTCTCCGCCATGGGCTAGTTTACCTCCAGCCTGGCAAGACCCTTCGTTGGTCTGGTCCGAGGTACTGTTGATGTGGCCGAGCTTCCAACAGGCCAACGGGTTCAGCACCCAGTGGGCGAGGCTACTAGAGCCTCCGATGCCGCCACCCTACTGCTGGACGATGGCTCCGACTTGGCCTCCACCGCCGGAGAACACTGGGCAGTGTCTAGATACTAACACTCACATTCCTTGTAGTGTTTCCGAGTGGCAGGTTCGGGGGCCAGCGCAGGATGAGAATATTATTCACCACCTATTCGTAGTACCTCAGAACCGGGACCCGTGAGATGGCACCGGAAGGGATGGACATGAAGACGCCCCGGAGATTATAGTCATCAGGGTGGGATCCCAGGAGTTCCCAATCCCGAAGGGTGCCCCAGCGAGACAGCGCGAAGACACATCTCCTAGCCTGACCGGAGCCTCGACCGAAGCCCGGTCTGACCAGCCTACTATGGTTGGTCCGACCGGCCTTACAATGGTTTTCCGGCACAGGCCGGTCCGACTGGCTCACTATGGATGGTCCGACCGACCAGGAGCAGGGGATCTCTCATGGAAAGCGCAAGATATTCAAGGCCGATACGGACAAGTCCACTTCAGCCAAAATGCTAGAAGTAAGACCGTGGCACCCGACACCCGTCCTCAGCCATCATGGGTGCCCTCGGGATGTCCAAGTCATAAAAGAGAAGGTTGCAGCGCTTGCGGGCATAAGAGATACGAGAAGAGAAGGCCGAGGAGGCACGAGACGCATTTTTTTAGGACATTCGTCCTCGACCCACGGTAAAGAAAGTTTGGAGACCTAGGTCGGTCATGGTCGATGACTCGACCCCCGTTGTTAGCTCCGATGATGACAACTTGCTCGATGACGACTACACTCCCGTCTCCAAGGGGCCCACTCCTCAGGCGATGGACATCGGTGTCGTCATGTTACCTTTCGAGTTCGCTCCACTACAGGAGGAGGCCGGGGTCGCACAGCTAGACCTTAGCCCGCGGGACACTGTATTCGAGAAGCCTAAAGACACGAGCCGTCACCTGAGACCTGAAGAATACCAATGTCACTCTCAACAGCTTCAACGGTGACACGACGAAAGCCAAAGGAGTACTGTCCCTGGAACTGATAGTAGGGAACAAGACGCTACCCACCGCTTTCTTCGTCGTCGACGTGCAAGGTAATTATAATGTATTGCTTGGGCGTGATTGGATCCACGCAAACCAATGTGTGTCGTCTACCTTGCACCAGCACCTGATATAATGGGATGGCGACGAAGTCGAGATAGTACACGTAGACTCATCGGCCCATGTTAGCTTGGCTGATGCGTCCAGTAACGCCGCCCATGATGAGATAGAGTGTTTGTCGGGGCGAGACCTCTCGGATTATGATTTTGTCAGCGTATCAGAGGGTAGGTTCGTTCCTATTTATGTAAAGCCGGCCGGTGTGGCTCAGTTGTGTCTAAGATAGTAGAATGTCTAGTGCTGATTGGCTAAAGTCTCGTGTAGAGCAATATCGGTCTTCTCAAGATAGCATTGCCGAAGTCATTGAAGATTTTAGCGAAATAGAAAAACTAGGTCAAGGCTTCTCGTCGGCCGACCCTTTGGAACAAGTAGACATAGGAGATGGTAGTGTTCCGAGGCCGACATTTGTAAATCAGAATTTGAATGACGATGTAAAGGCCGAAGTAATAAAATTGCTTCGATCGTATGTTAATTGCTTCGCATGGGACTACAGCGAGATGCCCGGGCTAAGCCGAGAGCTCGTTGAGCATCGGCTCCCCATCAAACCCAGGTTTAGGCCTTATAAACAGTCGTTGTGCCGCTTCAATTTGACCATTTATGACTGAGTTAAAGAGGAAGTTGAACGTCTATTAGCGGCAGGTTTCATTTGGCCATGCAGGTACGTAGAATGGGTCGCTAACATTGTGCCTGTCGAAAAGAAGGAGAGTGGCAAGATCCACATCTGCGTCGACTTTAGGGATTTGAACAAGGCCACCCCAAAAGACGAGTATCCCATGCCAATAGCTGACATGTTGATCAATGATGCCTCGGGACACAAGGTACTGAGTTTTCTTGATGGCAACACTGGTTATAATCAAATCTTTATGGCCGAATAGGACATTTTTAGAACGGCCTTTCACTGCCCTGGTTTTGTCAGCTTGTTTGAGTGGGTAGTAATGACGTTTGGTTTAGAGAATGCTGGCGCCATATATCAACGTGCCATGAAATTAATATTTCATGACTTGCTAGGAGTTATGTTAGAGGTTTATATATATGATGTTGTGGTTAAATCGGATACCATGGGGAACCATCTAGCCGATTTGAGAGTCTCCTTCGACAGAATGCGCTAGTATGGCTTAAAAATGAACCCACTCAAGTGTGCTTTTGGCGTGTCGGCAGGCAAGTTCTTAGGATTCATGATCCATGAAAGAGGCATTGAGATCGATTCTAAGTTAGGATTCATGATCCATGAAAGAGGCATTGAGATCGATTCTAAGAGGCTTGATAAAATTAGAGGATGTTTAGCGCCAACATGTAAGAAAGATGTGCAAAAATTGCTAGGCAAGATTAATTATTTGCGACACTTTATATCTAACTTGTCTGGCAAAATTGATACTTTTGTCCTGATACTCCGGCTAAAGAATGAAGCATAGTTCACTTGGGGGCCAAGTCAGCAATGCGCCTTTGAGATAATCAAAGTGTGTTTATCGACGCCACCGGTAGTGAGGGCGCCAAGGGTCGGGATCCCGTTCCAGCTTTATATCGCCGCGGAGGAGAATGTGATTGGAGCCGTGTTGACCTAGGACATTGAAGGAAAAGAGTACATCATCACCTTCTTGAGTCATAGACTTCTGGATGCTGAGACAAGGTACGTGTTTATGGAGCATTTGTGTTTATCGCTTTATTATGCATGTACCAAATTGCGTCACTATCTTCTCCCTAGAACATGTGTTGTCACTTGCCAAACGGATGTCGTAAAATACATGTTGCAGAAGCCGATTCTATGTGGTAGAATCGGCAAGTGGGCGTATGCGTTGATTGAATATGATTTGGCTTATGAACCATTGAAAGCTATGAAAGGCCAAGTCATTGCTAATTTTATAGTAGATCACCATGTAGATGTCAATTGGGGCGATGAAGTCGCTTTGATTGAAGTATTACCATGGAAACTTTATTTTGATGGTTCGGCTTGCAAAAATGGCCAAGGTGTTGGAGTGGTGCTCGTATCACCAAGTGGTATGTACTTTGAAACCTCGATCCGTTTAGAATTTCATTCAACTAATAATCAAGCCGAATATGAAGCCATATTGCCAGGTCTTGAGTTGTTAAACTCCATGGGTGTGAAATATGTTCGTGCATATGGTGATTCTTTATTAGTTATGCAACAAGTAGCCAAGCTTGCTTAATGTTTTAACGGACTACTAAATAGCTACTTGGATAAGTGCTTAGACCTAATTGCTACATTAATCATTTTGAGATTACTCATGTATCTAGAGAGGCAAACTCACTTGCAAATGATTTGGCTCAACAAGCATCAGGCTATCAAATTAGGAAAGGTAAATTCTGCACACGAGAAAAGCCGATGCTTGAAGACGATGTAGCACCTAAGAGTACTGATGTTGGTCTGACCGGCTTTGTAAGCACGGTCATACCGCCCTTGCGTTCTCGGTCTGACCGACCATGTTAGGACAGTCAGACTAACATGTGCCAGGCGTTTGGCAATAGCCAGTTGAACCGGGCTAGCATGGTCGGTCCGACCGATTGTTGCCAGGATGGTTTAACACTTGGGGGGAGGTCCAAATGGAAAACGTGGAGGTCAATTCTAGGGGGAATTTGGCCACTGCTCCTTTGATCAGCAAGGACGATTGGAGGATCCCAATCGTCCAATATTTAAGAAATCTGAGTCAAAGGATTGATCGGAAGGTTCGACGATAAGCATTCAAATTTGTTTTGCTTGACGATGTGTTGTATCGCCGAACTATCGATGGATTACTTTTGAAGTGTTTGGACTCTGATCAAGCTAGAGTTGCTGCAGGAGAAGTCCATGAATGGCTTTGCGGTACCCACCAGTTGGCCCCAAAAATGAGTTGGATGCTCAAAAGGGCGGTTTTTTATTGGCCGACTATGACTGAGGACTGTTTTAGATACCATAGAGGGTGTGAAGCTTGTCAAAAGTTTGGCAATATTCAGCTAGCACCTGCGTCGATGCTTAATTCTATTATTAAACCATGGTCGTTCCGAGGTTGGAGTTTAGACTTCATCGGCCAAATTCATCCTCCATCTTCAAAAGGGCATCGGTTCGTGTTGATGGCAACGGATTACTTCACCAAGTGGACCGAGGCCGTGCCGCTCAAAAACATGACTCACAACGAGGTAATTGATTTCATCTTGAAACACATTATACACAGATTAGACATTCCCCAAACTCTCACTACAGACCAAGGTACTTCGTTTGTTGCTAAAGAAGTGAGAGACTTTGCCGAATACTATGGGATCAAATTGGTAAACTCTTCCCCGTATTATGCTCAGGCCAATGGGCAGGCCGAGTCTAGTAACAAAACTTGATTAAATTAATCAAGAAGAAGATTGAAGAGTTTCCAAAGAGGTGGCATGAGGTGCTTTCTGAAGCTTTATGGGCTAGTAGAGTTGCAAAGCACGGTGCCACTAAAGTCAGTCCATATGAGTTGGTATATGGACAAGAGGTCGTTCTACCGGTAGAGGTGGATCTTGGCTCGCTTAGGTTTCTCAAGCAAGATGGCTTATCAGTCGATGAATATGAGACACTTCTAAAGGATAATTTAGAAGGAGTGACCGATAAGAGGTTGAAGGCTCTAGAGGCAATAGAGAAAGATAAAAGAAGAGTAGCTAGAGCCTACACAAGAAGGTCAAAGCAAAATCGTTTCAGATCAATGACCTAGTGTGGAAGACGATTTTGCCATTAGGTACTAAGAGTTCGAAATTTGGTAAATGGTCGTCTAGTTGGGAAGGACCTTTTAAGGTAGTCGAAATCGCTCCAGGCAATGCATATGTCTTAGAGTCTTTACAAGGAGAGCGATTTCGAAGGGATTTGAATGGTAGATATTTGAAAAAGTACTTCCCAAGTGGGTGGCAAAGCACTTAAAGTGTTAAAAGGCCGATATTGAAAGTATCGTCCGAGGCCCATCATGCTTTTAGCTCACTAAGCTTGCTAAAAGGTAGGGGGCATGTGTTTATAGCAAAAAATAGCATTAATGGTCAAACTAGGAAAATACTGAAAAATGGTATTTTTGACCAAAATGTGTCAAACTTGGCAAAGGCTGGTCTGACCGGCTATAGTAGGCCGGTCCAACCGGCTAGGTCCGGTCCGACAGGACCCATGGGCTCGATCAGACCGGCCAAGGTTCAGAATATGAATCCGAGGAGGATTCAAGCTATTTTTACCCAAATATTATCCTAACAGAGTTTGGCTAAATCCTACTCTATCTCTAGCCAGGGATAACCAGCCCACCCCCTATAAATATTAGGGGTAAGGTCGATTCAAGGGCTCTCCAATCTCAAAAAATCCAAAACCCTAGCTTGAATCGCATTTACTTTTCTTTACTTTCTGCATCTTCGTGGGTTTTCTTGAAAGCCCTCCGTTTGCCGCGTCCATAATCACGTTAACCCTTGCTATTAAGCTTGTGAACCTCCCGTTAATCCACATAACGGATTGTTATCCTTTTCATCGGTTTTTATCGCCATACTTGGTAATTTGGCCCTCTGGCCGAATTGTGTTTGATCTCTTATTATTTTTGCAGAGTAATTGTCTTCCAAACACCTCTACAAAATTTGGGGGCAATTGGATCTTGTTTGCTAGGCCATCCGACCCCTAGCAGATCAGATTTGTCGTCGCCAGTCCGACCGGTGGCGTAGGGCCAGTCTAACCGGAGCCCCCTTCGTCAGGCTGTTTTCGGCAACGGCTGGTCAGACCGAAGGCGCCCCGCCGGTCCGACCGGGACCCCCCGCATCACACCGAAGCTTTTTGCCGAAGCCCTGATCGCCGAAGTTCTGCGTGCCGGAGTCCGCACGCGCCGAAGCCTACTTCGTTGGTTCGACCGGGAGTACTTCGCCGGTCAGACCGCTAGAGCCTACCTCGCAGCTACCTTCGGGATACGCTCCGAGGCCCCTCCGCACCTCTGGTTCGACCGAACTTGAGGCCGAAGGTGCCCTAGGTACCCTTAGGACCACCTTCGTTGTAACTCCGAATTGGCTGATTCTAGGTATTTTAATCATTTTGTTGTTTTTTACATTATTACTAGTACTTTTTGTCCAATTTGATGAAAATATCAATTATTTATCTGATTGCCTGGCGACTCTAAATCCCTTGTCACTATCCAGGGTAGTCGAAACACGGCATCGGTATCGTTGTGATATTTTTGGACGTCGAACCGGCCCAAGTGTGAGGGCGCATTTCTGCGTCAACAGTACTTTTTAAGGTAGTATTGTGAAAAGTATATCATACCTCACCTACACCACTAAACCACCGAGATTTAAGTGGCAGCAGTAGGGTCTGAGGCAATCCCAATTGTGGTGCATAAAGTGACGGATGGATGGTGCTACCTAACTACTGGTTTTAGTTAATTTCTTTGAGATAACACGTTAAAAGTTGGCACAGTATGCACCTTTTACTTCAGCATCAACAATGGTGCTCCTGAGGCTATCATGTATGTGCTTTAAACCTGGTGCTCTTGAGACTGCCCCATAGTGATAGGACACAATCCAAACTCTTGATATCACTAGATGATATCACTAGAAGTAAACTTGGTATGTATGTGATGTAAACCTGGTGCTCTTGAGACTGTCCGTAGGACACTATCCAAGCTCTTAATATCACAAGAAGTTAGCTAGAAGTTAGAAATTAGGGAATGCTCTTTATAAAACTTTGTTTTAGCTATGTTCTTCAAGATAATGAGTTAGAAGTTAATATATGTGATACTAATTTGGTATGAATCTTTTGTAATGAATTGTGAATCTTATGTGATGAATTGTTTGTGATGTACTTTGGATGTTGCATATGTTGGCTGCCAAATTCTAGCTGTGATTTAGGATGCAACCTAAAAATCATTACTTTTTTCAAAATGACCATAATATTAGTGACGGGTAGCAATTGTCACCTATCACTGAAGAACCCATTAGTGATGGGTGACAATCATCACTCGTCCCTAAAGAGCCCTAATAGGTGAGCCAATAGGACATCCTATAGTGACGGGTGAATATTATCGTCCATTACTGAAGGTTGACCCTTTAATGATGGGTGTTTACCCATCACTATTGATGTTACATCACTGACGCGATAAGAGTGACAAGAGACTTACCCATCACTAATAAAGGTTATAATACACCACTAATAAGGTTTTCTGTAGTAGTGAGGCAGTGGGGCGACGGTTCATTTCAGGGTTTTTAGCCACATTTGGCATTGATTGGAATTCTGAGGGTGTCCCATCAAGTTTTGTGGAACATTTATTGTCTAGTCCATGACCGGCTAGGATAGAGGCTCTAGAATATATGGCTTCGAAGGGGACTACTTGAAGTTGGTGTTTATAAATGCACATTTACCTCTTTTAATGAAGGGTCGAATGCGAGGGGCTATTATTAGGGAAAATACTTCACCTTAATAAGACAATAATGAAAAAGTACTTCGAAGCTCCCTCCAAGTATTTAAGTGACCACTTTGGCCCAGGGCATTGCTATGATCTTCCGAAAGTTGAAGGCTCAAAGCTACTTGCTAGGCCAAAGCTCCCTTCAGCTAAGAGGTTGCATCTGCCGAAATCACTCGGATGTGATGTGAAAACTATGGGCTCTACATCCCCTCATAAGACATATGCTTTATCTTATTCACATAGGACATTACTAAACTACCCTTGTGTAATTGACTGATCCACACTATAATAGTTATTTGTACTAGGGGGTAGACTAGTATTACAACATCATATTATTATCATACCTATAAATACCCTCCTCTTTACAAGGTAGGAGATCAAACTCTTAAAGCAGTAATCAATACAACTCTAGTTCATAGGCTATTATCTGTTTGGAGACCTCGAGCATAGTTCGAATCCTTGCAAACACTTCAAATCTTTCGATGTTCTAAACACTAAAACCTATTGCGTAGTTCTGAATTATGCCAACAAATATAGTTTCCCAAAAGCTCTTGTAAAATTTTTCGGTGTAAAAGAAATATTAGGACTTGTTTAGCATAACGAAATCCCATCCATAAATGATCTGAGATTTTAATTTAAAATCTCGACTCATCTATATAGATTGTACCTACCTTTAAGGTAGTTGTGTTTCTTAAGTTTATCTTGCGTAGATTGCTTGCCAGGAATCATGAATTTATTTTGTATTCAGCTTCTAGATGATTGCAATCGTACATTGGTCTCCCTCTATTTTTTAGATCACTGTTGGCGTAAAAGTTACACCAACAGGTTCTTAGTAGTTAAGAACAAACAAACAAGAGGTTTGTGCTTTTAGGACAAACTTGAGCCTCCGTAAAGGATAACAACTCAAGAGGTCCGAATATATGTGTTTGAACCACTGGTTCTGGATCCCTCTTACAAGGTACAATGGGGGGTATTTATAGGGAGAAAGGTTTAAGGAATAGACCTATTTACCCTTATATTACAAATGACCTTCAGTATTATAAACAAGGTTATACACGGTAAAGTGCTGCAGGGTAGATGGATAAGCAAGGCATCCAATCAGTCACGTCTTCCTGCTTCGAAGCCTCCTCTCTCCCTTCGGAGGATCCTCCGAGACTTCGCATCGTGACACCCTTCGACCGTGCTGACGTATCATCGAGCATTAGTCAGTCATCTTCGGGACCTTCTTAGAGCCTTCGGAGGGTTAACCTTTAAGTCCTGAAAATGAAGTAATTTCCCCCAACAGTAGCCCCTCGAATACGCCTATCTGTAGATAACCTATTTTTTAGAAAGAAGGCAGTATACGAAAGGAACATTTTAGTTTCTGAGGCTTAAAGGGAATGCGAAGATACTATGATTTAGCCCAGAATATTAAGCCCAATATTTTAAAACGTTCGTCTCCGAATTTTGGCATAGTGGGAAAACTCCCTGGAGCAGCATGGCTTCGGAGCATGAGTGTTACGAAAGCGGTTACGGAGTGTGAACGTCGTGCAGGCGGTTACGAAGTGTCTTTCGTCGTGCAGGCGGTTACGAAGTGTGAACGCCGTGGGGTACCGTCAATATGACCGTTACGGCGCAAATAGCCGTTACCCTCTATAAAAAAGAAGTAACGGTCGATTTCTTCAGCGGTTGCACGCCGTTCCAATTACCAGCCCCACCTGTCGGCGACGGAAGCCGAACCTGCAGTGTGAAACTTCTCGAAGAGCAGTATAGGTTGTGCGGTTATAAAAGGGGGAAATAGGGATTACTGGAAGTTTTTTACCGCATTCACCGTCTCTGCAATTCATCTTTCTCTTCAACCTCCCGCACCTTCGAGTATTTGAGCGCGATGGCAAGAACCAGCCACACAACCCCTTTGGCGGCCAGCACCCTAGCGCAGCGGCAGGCGTGGGCTGCATCAGCAGCTATGGCAATGGCAGGGGGTCCGGGCGGTGGTTGGCCCAAGAACCCTCGGGCGCTCCGTCCGCCCTCCAAGAAGAAGATGGCCCAAAGCTTTGTCATCGGTCAGTCTGTGAGCACCGCGGAGTCTATTGAAGAAGCAGTAGACGGGAAGCTGGGAGCCGGAATGAGGACTCGGGTCCCCGGGACAGAATCGACTCCCCGGCCTCGGAGTGGAGAGGTGGTAGTCTTCGAGGCTTTCTTCGAAGCAGGTCTGGGGCTACCAGCCGTGGATTTTCTGGCGGAGGTACTGGATCTGTTCCACATTACCCTGCCTCAATTGTCCCCCAACGCAATCGTCTGCCTGGCCGTCTTTGAGTGGGCTCTTCGAGCGGAGGGGTGTGAAGGGCGCTCCGAGATCTTCGCAGCGACCCATGAGGCCATCTGCCAGCCGAAGCCTCAAGACGGGCCTGGAGACTCGAAGGTGACAGTGGCCTTCGGCAGTGTTAATTTCCAGCTTCGGCGAGAGCACGCTCTTCATTTCCCTGCGAAGGCCATAAACGATCGATGGTATACAAATTGGATACTTCGGTGGTTTTACGCCGAAGTAGGAGAAGACTCCCCCCTTTCGGGCCCTCTTCAAGAAATCTGGTTCCGGAAGGAAGCGGATATTTCTCCGAACCCTAGCCTGCTCACGACGAGACTAGGGTTGCTGGCTTCAGTGGCTCGTCGCATGAGTATGCGCGACCTGGCCGAAGAGTTCGTCGGCCTTCGGATTTCTCCCCTCGGAGCCAGTTGGCCAATCTCCATCCCGCAAGCCTCGGAGGGGGACCTCCGAAACATAGGTACGCCTTTCTCCTGCAGCATTAGTTTATATGAACACATTAATTATACTTATGCTTCTTATACTTTTTTTCTTTTCAGCGGCGCCTCTGGCCTTAGCTCCGGACGACATAGTCCGGGCTACCGAGCGAATTCTCGGAGCCCCTTCGGTAGCCGAGAGGCAGAGGAGGCTGGAACTGGTGGGGAGTTGGGAGCGCTCGAACAGGGTGTGGAGAGCCCTCGGCATGGAGCCCCCGCAGCTTCCCGACTTCGCCCCGGCTGGAGCGGCGGCTCGCAAGAGGAAAGCAGCGGCCGAGCCCTCTAAAAAAGCTGGCAAGCAACCTGCTCAGAAGAGGGCGGTGAAGCAGCCTTCTCACTTGACGCCCGCTTCGTCTTCTTCGTCGCCGGACGAGCGGAGCCCAACTCCCGAAGAGACAGAAGACTCCGGAGGCGCCACAGCGAAGGCTTTCGAAGACTATCTTCTGATTGACGAAGATATGGGGGAGGTCCCTACAAACCTCCCCGATAGGGAGGGTGTTAGTGTAACTCCACTGACTCCTCCTGCACCTGCCAACGTGCAAGTGGAGCCAAACCCTTCCTCCGACTCGCCTGCACCCGAAGGGGTTCCTGCGGAGGTCGTGGCCCCGGCGGACGAAACCGAGGGTAGGGCTTCGGGGGATGACTTCGACAACATCCTTCGGATGTACGAAGTCCTGGAGGATCCGGCGATCCTTCCTCAAGCGGCTTTTGGAGGTATTTTCCCGGAGCTCTTTCTTTTTTCGTCAGCATTCGCTTGCTATCTGTAGAATATGTTAATTAATCTTAGTATTTGACATAGGTACCTCTTCAGGTACTGAAGCCTTGGTGGCGCCCGACGTCCCTGCTTCTTCGGAGACGGTCACCCGAGCGGACTCTCCGGCTCCCCTGAGGGCTTCGAGCCCGGTGGTGGAGAACGTATCCTTCGGGGCGGACGATGTGCTCCCTGGGACGGAGTTGGCTCCGGCCGTGGCGACTTCGACTACTGAAGGCGCCTCCGACAGCGTGGCTCCGGCCGGAGATGTGGCGGCTGAGGATCGGAATGTTCTTGCTTCTCCCCCTTTCGTGCCGGGGAGGGGTAAGAGTATTTCCAGCCTGAGCCTTCGGGTTGACCAAGCAGCACCTTCCGTTGGCAACTCAGAAGACGAGGCTGCAGAGGACGACGCCCGGGCCTTGTCTTGGCTCCCTCTTCTGGCTCCTTTCCTGGAGCATCGGAGCGGCCTTCAAAGGCTCCTAGAGCCCCTGGCTGAGAAAAGCCAGGACATTGCCAATTCGGAGTTGATCTCCGCTTTGAGCGAAGTTAGGGCTTCGAGCCTCAACACGGCCCTCGAAAGGGCTGCCCTTCAGGTATGAAAAAGATACCATAGTTGCTGTATTTAATGGTCAAAATTTCTTTAGCACTTACCTTGTTTTCCTTGCAGCAATTCGCCCTTGCTAGAGCGGCAGCGACTTCTAGCGAGGTCGAAATTAACCGACTTAACCGGAAGGTTACAGCTCTTCAAACAGCTCTTGATGACTTCACCGGGAGATCCCTCAGGCTGAATGAAGAGCTTTTGGAAGAACGGAAGGCTAAGGCAGCGTCCGACGAAGCCCTTCGCTCTTACTCCGAAGAAGCTGAGGCTGAACGAGTGGTCCTCCGCACGGAGGTCGAAAAGCTTCGCCAGGATGCGGCTACTTCGAACGGTCGCCTGGTGGAACTTCAAGGGGCTCTCAGCCAGGTAATGGCTCAGAAGAGTTCCATGATGCTTCGGGTGGCCGCGTTGGATGCAACTGTAGCAAACCTGGAAGCAGCAGAGAAAAAGAATTCCAGTACTGCCGACCGTACCTTGGAAGCTCTTCAGGGTACGTTAGAGTACTTTGGCACCATGTGCCCTTCGACCTCTGCTGCAACCTCCGAGCCGCTCGATCGGAAGCTGACGAGGATCCAGGTGGCTTCGTCGCTGATGAAGAATTCCGGAGTACGGTACGGAGAGATCTCCGGACAGTGCGCTGGCATCGGGGTCCTTCGCCACCTCGAATCTCTTCGGGTTCCCTTCGATTCGGTTAGTGGTTCGTCTCCTGGAGGCTTCGCGGATGATGACCTGCTGCGGCCGTCTTCGGGGGTGGCTTCGGCTTGGGAAGCTTTCCGATCAGTATGGAAGACCGATCATAAGGTTGCTGCTAAGGCTTGGATCGACGAGGCCCGCCAGCAAAAGCAAGCTCAAGCGAAGCCACCGCTCCCGACTTCGCCAGCGCCTTCGGTCCCAGCTCCGCCACCGACCCGCAGGTCTAGCCGCTTAGGGTTGTTGTGTACCTGTGGTCTTGTAAGCTTTGTTTAATTAATGAGAAAGTTATAAACAGTACTTGTCTTGGGTGTTCTGCTCTTTTTTAGGTTCTGTCATGCCCTTCGAGCCCTGACTTCGTACTTTTGGAAACTACTGCCGAGCTTCGAAAGGAGTGGGCAGTTCTTGAGAGTTTGAGGCCTTATCGCCGCTCTCGCTTTTCTGTTCCTCGCGGAGACGGGGGGGAAGTTACCCTTGAAGTACGAAGGGATTTTTATCTTATATTAAAGAGGAAGAAAAGGAAGAGGGGTCTTCGTCTTCCGAGCCCGTCGACTGGTCTGACTCGGAGTACCAAGCCGAAAACCTTGCCGAGGCCGGCTCCGAAAGGCTCTTGACGTGGGCCGAACTTTAGGAGGAGCAGAAGAAACTGCGAGCCTCGAAGAAAAAGAGAAGTTCCCGGCCTAAAAAGACTTCAAGCTCCGAAGAGCAAAGTAGCCGCAGGGGTAGCTCTAGGGGTCGAAAGGGTCTCCGTTTTTATTTGGGTTTAGATAACAATTTTTCCTGATGTATGAATATAATATTTTAATGTGGAATGCTTCGACAGCATGCTGTGTGACTCCTATCCTCCTACCCCCCTTGTGGGTGGCGGAGCTTTTATCTTATATAAGGGTTCGCTAGGCACAATGATTGCCCGAGCACCTGCATGCTTCGAATTTTTGCACATGTCACCATCGATAAGTAGACAAAAAATTTAAAGTCCTTAGACTTTTCTACGGATCCTAACAAGCCGGAGCCTGGAATCCGTAGGTTGGCCACCTACGGCTCTTTTACAGATACTTCGCACCCGGAGGCTTGAAATTCTGTCTTGTTTAAAGTCCTTAGACTCTTCTACGGATCCTAACAAGCCGGAGCCTGGAATCCGTAGGTTGGCCACCTACGGCTCTTTTACAGATACTTCGCACCCGGAGGCTTGAAATTCTGTCTTGTTTAAAGTCCTTAGACTCTTCTACGGATCCTAACAAGCCGGAGCCTGGAATCCGTAGGTTGGCCACCTACGGCTCTTTTACAGATACTTCGCACCCGGAGGTTTGAAATTCTGTCTTGTTTAAAGTCCTTAGACTCTTCTACGGATCCTAACAAGCCGGAGCCTGGAATCCGTAGGTTGGCCACCTACGGCTCTTTTACAGATACTTTGCACCCGGAGGTTTGAAATTCTGTCTTGTTTAAAGTCCTTAGACTCTTCTACGGATCCTAACAAGCCGGAGCCTGGAATCCGTAGGTTGGCGGAGCCACTGAACCAATGGTTCGTAGCAAGCCCCTTGGGTTTTTCCGAAAAATGCTTGGCTCTGCTAGCATCACCGACCTTCGAATGCGTCCATCCGGAGGGTGGGATGTTCGAAGGGCAAAACAAATCTCAACCCTTTAGCTTTATTTATAAAAGGAGTGTTACAAGTGATTACAAGGAGGCCTTAAGCATAATATCTCTTAAGGTGCTCCGCATGCCACGCATGTTTCAACTCTTCTCCTTCTAAATTAGCTAATTTAAACGAGCCGGGGCGTCCTGAGCGTAAGATAACATATGGTCCTTCCCATTTGTTTCCTAGCTTCCCCGAAGCTATTACATTTCGTAATACTAGATGACCTGGTTTTAACTCAGTTAATTTGACCTTCGGGTCATACCATGTCTTTGTGTGCTCTTGGTACTTCGTCAGGTTGGCGACAGCTCGAAGCCTTGTTTCTTTCGACAAGTCTATTGAAGCACTCCGATCATCTTCGTCTTCGTGTTGAATTACGCGAAGTGACTCCCCTTTGAGCTCCGTAGGGGTCATGGCTTCGTCTCCGAAGAGCAACCTGAATGGCGTGAAGCCGGTTGATCTAGTTTGCGTGGTTCGGATAGACCATAAAATTTTGGGTAGCTCTTCGACCCATAGGCCCTTGGCCAATCCGACGATTCGGCGATTTAACCCGGAGAGGATATTCCCGTTGGCTCGTTCGACGGCTCCGTTGGATTGCGGATGTCGCACTGCTGCGAAGCATATCTTAATGCTCAGTTCTTCACAAAATGTTTGGAAGGTATCAGCTTCGAACTGGGTTCCATTATCCACCGTTAATTCTCTGGGGACTCCGAACCTGCATATAATATTCTGCCAGAAGAACCTTTGCACATTCTTTGATGTGATGGCTGTTAGCGGCTCTGCTTCCACCCATTTTGAGAAGTATTCTATCGCTACGACCGCAAATTTCAATCCGCCTTTTGCTGGTGGGAAAGGGCCTATGAGGTCCATGCCCCATCTAGCCATCGGCCATACCGGGGCAATAACTTGAAGTTGAGCTGGTGGGCGATGGCTCCTTCGGCCCATCCATTGGCAGCCTTGGCATGTCCGAACTAGGTCTTCGGCGTCTCTGACGATCGTCGGCCAATAAAAACCTTGCCGGAGCGTCTTGCCTGCTAGTGCTCTAGGAGCTAGATGACCTCCGCACAGCCCCTCGTGGATGCCTCGAAGTATGTCTTGTCCTTCAGGTTGAGAGATGCATCGAAGCAGTGGTGAGCATACTCCGGCTTTATATAGTACTTCCCCAATAAGTTTGTAATTTCGAGCTCTCGTTTGCACTCTTCGAGCTTCTGGGCCTTCCGGAGGGTCATTGCTACCTTGCAACATAGTTATTATTGGAGTTCGCCAATCCGTAGCTTCAATACACATTACTTCTGACGAGGGTATTTGGTCAGCTGCTGGCTGCTCTAACTCTTCATAGAAAGCGCCCTCCGGGAGGTCTACTGCTCCTGCTGCGGCCTTTGCAAGAATATCTGCAAGTTGATTTTCTGCTCGCGGTATGCTTCGAACTGTAAACCCTTTGAATGCTGCTTCTGCCTTGCGGATTTCTTGAAGGTATTGCGCGAGATGTGGGTTTTTTGCTTGGAAGCTTTTATCAATATGCCCCGCGACGACTTGGGAATCTGTCTTGATCATTATCCTTGTAGCTCCGAGTGCTTTAGCCTTTCGGAGGCCTAGCAAGATTCCTTCATACTCGGCGACGTTATTAGTGGTTCGAAAGTTAAGCCTTGCAGAGTACATTGCCTTTTGTCCTGATGGTGACAAGATTACTGCCCCTGCTCCGGCACCTGATGCTTGATAGGCTCCGTCGGAGAATATTGTCCAGAAACCGTCGGAGGGTTCTTCCGGAGTCCATACTGCAGATGGAGTCCATTCTGCTACGAAATCTGCTATAATTTGAGATTTAACGGCCGTCCTTGCTGTGAAGGAGATTTCGAAGGGTGCTAGCTCGACTGCCCACTTTCCAACCCTGCCTGTGGAATCTTTGTTTCGGAGCATATCTCCAAGAGGATACGATGTAGGGACAATAAGGTTATGCGCCAAGAAATAATGCCTTAGCTTTCGCGAGGCCATTACTAAAGCATAAGCAAACTTTTCAAGCTCGGAGTATCTGATCTTGGCTCCTGATAATGCCTCCGAGACAAAATAAACTGGGTTTTGTACCAGCTTGTCTTTGAGCTCGACTTCTCGGACCAGTACCTGCGCTTACTGCTGACCCTGTCGCTGCAAGGTATAAAAGCAATGTTTCCCCTGGAAGAGGAACAGTTAAGGTTGATAATGTTCCAAGGTAGGCTTTTATCTCTTCGAAGCTCTTTTGGCACTCCGGCGTCCAGCTGAAGCTTTCGGAGCCTTTGAGTGCCTTGAAAATTGGGAGGCTTCGCTCTGCCGATCTGGACATGAACCTGCTGAGTGCTGCTAGCCTTCCTGCTAGCTTCTGTACTTGCTTCAAATTCTCGGGTGGAGCCATTCTTTGCAGTGCACTTATTTGCGTTGGACTGGCTTCGATCCCACTTCTCGAAACTAAGTACCCTAGCAGCTTCCCTGCTTGTGCCCCGAATATACATTTTTCGGGATTGAGGCGTACTCCACATGTTCGGAGGCTCTCAAAAGTTTCATCTAAATCTATGCTATGCTGATGCTTTTGAGCACTTTTTATTACAATATCGTCCATGTAGGCCTCGACATTGCGGCCTATCTGATGGCCTAAAGCTTTAGCTATTAAGCGAGAAAATGTGGCTCCGGCATTCCGTAAACCAAAAGGCATTCTTACATAGCAGAATACTCCTGAAGGAGTTATGAAACTTGTCTTGGCCTCGTCTTCTTGCTTCAGCCATACTTGATGGTACCCGGAGTATGCATCGAGGAAGCTTAATAGTTCGGAGCCGGCTGTGGAATCTATTAATTGATCTATTCGGGGCATTGGGTAGGGGTCTCGCGGGCATGCTTTATTTAGTGATGTGAAGTCAATACACATGCGCCATTTGCTGGAATCCTTCTTTCTTACAAAAACAGGGTTGGCCAACCATTCGGTATGGGCCACTTCCCTGATAATGCCAGCTTTTAACAATTTTTCCACTTCGGCCTTGGCTAAATTTGCTCTTTCTGTTGATAGCTTTCGGAGCCCCTGGCGCACTGGCTTGGCCTTCGGGTTGACGAGCAGACTGTGCTCGATGATGCTTCGGTCGACCCCCGTGATATCTTCGTCGGTCCAAGCAAACATGTCTAGATTCTTCTTGACGACTTCTTCTAATGAGGCGGTTATCTCCGGAGATAGCCCCTTGCC
The DNA here is from genome assembly GCA_019279435.1 of Zizania palustris. Classification (NCBI taxonomy): domain Eukaryota; kingdom Viridiplantae; phylum Streptophyta; class Magnoliopsida; order Poales; family Poaceae; genus Zizania; species Zizania palustris. The sequence goes on from JAAALK010000284.1 coordinate 16,990,848, forward strand.
GAATTTTATTGGGTACTCTTTGCCGTCTTCTGAGATTATTCTTGTCTCGACATCACCCTCCGGGCTTGGTTTGAGCGAGGATCCCTTCGGGGGGCTCAAGGCTTCTGGTACTTCTTTGGCGCTCTCTGCCACATTGTGCACTTGTCGAGGGTCTAATGGCTGCCCGTGGCCATATTCTGTCCTTCTGGCTACAGCTTGGTCTCCTGAAATAGTGAGTACTCCACCTTGTGTGGGCATTTTGAGACAAAGGTAGTTGTGATGCGCTATAGCCCCGAATTGGTTTAACATCCCTCGCCCGAAGATAGCATTGTAGGCGTAGGGGGCATCCACCACGTCGAAAATCACCTCCTCTACTCGGGCCAGCGGCCCCTCTCCGAAGGCAACCTCGAGGCCTATTTGGCCGAGGGCATCGAGAGGCGGTCCTGAGAACTCTTGAAGTGGCCGGGCTGCAGGGAGTAGATGCTTCCGGGGTATACACATCTGGTCGAAGGCTTGAACGAAGAGTATGTCTGCGGAGCTTCCACCGTCCACCAGGATCCTCCGAACATCAGCCCCTGCTATATCGGCAGAGATGACTAATGGGTCAGCATGGGGAAACTTCACCCCTACTGCATCGCTGGCTGTGAATGAGATGGGTACACGGGACCATTCTGGCATCCCTTCAGCGGAACTTGAAGTCCCAATGTGCCCAACTTCACGGACGTACTCACGGCGCTGTCTCTTGGACATGCTGCCGAGGGTCCCTCCTCCGGAGATGGGTAGGACCACTCTCTTGCCGCGGTCTTGCGGATCTTCGTGCCTTGGTGGTGGCATAATACTGGCCACCGGTAGCCGTATGGGGGCTTCGAGGGCACCGGCTCGGGCCACAGCTTGAACAGGCTCCGATCGTGCCGCAGGTGGAGCCCGGTCCGAAGTACCCCTCCTGGTATTTCGGTCAATGTACTCACCCCGAAGGGTTAATATCGTCTTGCAGTCCTTCGTGTCATGGCTTCTATTATCGCCATGCACGCAGCAAAAATGACTCTGGCGCCTTCCAGGCACCCTTTCTTGAGGTACTGACGGCCCAGCCTTAAAATTTTTTACCTGCTGGAAACTGGCCGGTGCCTTCGAAGCTGAAGGTGCAATGTTTAGTACTTCCGAACGGAAATGCTTTTTTCCTCGCCTATACTCGCTAGGGCGGCTGTCTTGTGGAGGTTGTGGTGGAGCGGTGGCCTCTGGCTCCCTTTTGACTTCCCGGAGGGTGGGTAGTGCTGCCTCAGCTCGCCGAAGGCATCCTTCCTCTGCCTTGGCATATTGCTCGAAGTATGCCATGAGCTGTGCTACGGATGTTACCGGCTTCCGATGGAGTTTGCTGAGGAGGTCGGGGTTCAGCACCTCTTCTCGGGCAGCATCAACTACCGAAGAGGTAGTAAGGCCCTTGATCTGTGACTTGGTGTGGGCGAAGCGTGTGAAGTACTCTCGGAGGGTTTCTCCCTCCCGCTGCTTTACTTGGAACAAACTTCCCGTGGACATTGGGGCCACGAAAGTGCCTTGGAAGTTGCTCACGAACTTCTTTTTGAGTAGTTCCCATGACTTGATCGATCCTGGTTTTAGGGACCAGAACCACCGGAGCGCCACACCTTCGAGAGCAAGTGGGAAGCATTTTTCCATGGTGCTTCGTACCCCTCCGCTTGCTTCTATAGCTAGGGCGTACGAGCGGGCGAACTCTCCGGGGTCCGACCCCCCGGAGTACTTGTGCAGCTTCGAGGCCTTGAACTTGGGGTCGAAAGGCACTCTCTGCAGATCAGGGTGCAATGGAGACTCATTGTCGAAGGACGCATTCTCGGCCTCTTCTTGGACTTGTATAACTTCTGGGGGGTTGCGGCCTCCATCGTCTGTAGGCCCCCTTGGAGTTTCAGTGGAAGCTTGAGTGCGGAGTCTGTCGGCGGCTTCCTGCCTCCATCTGGACACCTCCTCCTGAAGCCTGGCTAGCTGCGTAGCCTCGGTTTCGGGAGGGCCTTCGTCTTCGTCGGAGGGAACTTCAGGGTCTTGGCTTGCTGCGTAGTCGGTCTGAAGCATTGTAGGGGGGGTAGAGGGCCCCGGGGCGCTCGACGCCCATCGGTTCCGGCAGGAACCGTCGGATTAGCTGAGGGTCCGGCTCCGTTGGTCCGAGGGGACCTTCGAAGGGGACCTGCAGCTTGACCACGCTTCGGAGGCATGGTTAGTCGATGAGGTGTCTTGGAAATGGAAGGCTTCGAACGACTCGAGGGGGTCGAGGGAAGGCCTTCGGGCTGCACTAAGAAGCCCTTAACTGAAGGGTGCGCGGAATCTCAGGATTCCGAGGCTCCCTCCGTAAGTTTTCTTCAGAGTGCAGTCAGCAGTAGAGAACAAGCTTTTAGAACTTGGATCCCCACGGACGGCGCCAACCGTTGGCGTAAAAGTTACACCAACAGGTTCTTAGTAGTTAAGAACAAACAAACAAGAGGTTTGTGCTTTTAGGACAAACTTGAGCCTCCGTAAAGGATAACAACTCAAGAGGTCCGAATATATGTATTTGAACCACTGGTTCTGGATCCCTCTTACAAGGTACAATGGGGGGTATTTATAGGGAGAAAGGTTTAAGGAATAGACCTATTTACCCTTATATTACAAATGACCTTCAGTATTATAAACAAGGTTATACACGGTAAAGTACTGCAGGGTAGATGGATAAGCAAGGCATCCAATCAGTCACGTCTTCCTGCTTCGAAGCCTCCTCTCTCCCTTCGGAGGATCCTCCGAGACTTCGCATCGTGACACCCTTCGACCGTGCTGACGTATCATCGAGCATTAGTCAGTCATCTTCGGGACCTTCTTAGAGCCTTCGGAGGGTTAACCTTTAAGTCCTGAAAATGAAGTAATTTCCCCCAACAATCACTTTCTTGACCACCTAATGAAAGCTCATTTGATTCCCCGAGAAAACAAGTACGGAGTAGGTAATTAGTCTAAAATAAGTAAACGATGGATACAAAATAATAATTTTATGCTTCACAGACGTTATCTTTGACAGGACCTCGGTGTCTTCGTTACTTCTGCGCAGATATATAGCTTTCGACATACTATCGCATTTTCACAGGCTTTTCGTTTTAAGCTGCTTATGAGATGCCCAAATTATTAGGACAGTTCTTTATAAACCAACATGATTGGATTATATGATTAGCCAGCAACTAATTTATAGATTAACTAAATATTACACCATTCGTCCACGAATAATGGCATTTAAAATTTGCTCCACAAAAACTTAATTTTTAGTTTTATCCTTAGTTGATGTATGCATAATGAATAGTCTCCGATTAACCAAATAATACCATCTAATGTGAGAGACATTTTTCTACCCTAGTTATATTTTAAGAATAACTAAGCATAAAGTTTGTGTTGGACGGAAAAATATACATGATAAATTATACCATTAGATTGTTAAAAATAATTTAAATAACACTAACAAAACTTCTTTCTAAAGTATGTAACCAATTATTGCCCATAAGGTGGTTCAAATGCCCTAGTTAAATCTTCTAAGTTTATTAAATCCTCCGAATTCATTTACTTTGAGTCTCAATGATGACTAGAGGTGAAATTGAGTCAAGCTTGGCTTAAATCGGCATGCCAAATGAGTAGGTCATAGTCAAGTGCATGTGTGATGACTAGGCACGACCACATGGGGAAGGCGGTAACACCCGGTGATGCTAGGTAGATACCACAAGCTAGAGTAGGAGACAAGTCAAGGTAGCAATCTCACAAGAAGTAGGGACGGCCTAGCTAGATGCATGTGTGGTGAGGATGATTGACTAGCTCGGTCTCAACTCGCTCAAAGAACAAACCACAAAGGTGACTTAGGGACTGTTTGTTTCAGCTTTTAACAATTAGAGATTTTCAGTAGCTAGTGAGTCTGAGTAGTTGGTGTTTTTCAGCTTCTGGATTCTAGTTATTTTTAGATTCTGCAGCTACTGATTCTCACAATCTCAGTCCAGAATTTAGATTGTTTGTTTTGTATCAGATTCTAAAAAATAGAAGCAGTAACAAATAGGCGCTCAAACTCAGCTTGTCAGTTCAGTGCTCCTGTGAGCTTGAGCTAGCTTGTGAGTCTTTAGCGGAGCTTCTGCCTCCAATGATACATCAACGTGTTTGGGTCTAAATTTTAGATCAAATTAAGGCTTGTACACTTCAAAGCCCGTAAATCAGGCCCATTCTAAACGAGGCCCAACTGTTCTGCCAACCGAGCATTGGCCCATTGAACCCATAGCATCTCGGAGGTCTCGCCATTTTTGGGCTGACGAGGCCACGCCGAAGATTCCTTCCTCACAGAGTCACAAGGTCCACGGTGAAGAGGCCCCCATGCAAAACGCTTCGCCGAGCTGGCCGCGTGCTCTCCTCCCCTAAACCCCCCCGCGCCGCCGCCGCCGCCGCCGATCCCTCCACGGGCACCGCCAATGTCCCGCCGCCCCGGTCACCCCCTCCTCCCCCTGCTCCGCCGCCAGTTACACCTATTTGCCCCTATACACAACGCGCCCGTGCCCGTCCGTCCTGACGGGATCCCCTCCACCTCCTTCCCGCCGTCGCCCCCCTCCCCACCGCCGGATCCCGCCGCACCCTGGCCCTCATCCTGGTCCCCCTCTGCGCCACCGCTCCAGTTGTACGCGGCTTCTCACCTCCACGCGGCTGTGTCCTCCCTTGCCGCCGCAATCCTCGCGCTTCGCGGCCCGGAGCCCGACCCGTTGCCCGCCCTCCTCGAGCACTCCTTCCCAAACCTCCTGTCCGTCTCGCCGCTCGCCTCCCTCGAGCTCCTCTCCCTCCTGCGACCCAAGCCCCAGCTCGGTCTTGCGGTCTTCTCTTTCCGCCGAACGCTCTCCCCGCCGGTGATCCTCCCCGAGTTCGTCCTCGCCATCTCGCTTGCAGGTCGCGCCCGCGACCCCGACAGCGCTAGCGCCATCTTCGCCTATGCCTCCAGGGCCTACTGCCCCGACCAGGCTCTCTACAATGCCCTCATGTCCGCGTACATGCACAGCGGTCTCGTGGATCGCTGCCTCGAGGCCTTCAAGGCGCTGCAGCGCGACCCGCGCTGTGGGCCGCCCAATGCGGACTCCTACAACATCCTTATCGCCATGTTTGGTCGATCTCTCCTCGTTGACCACATGGAGGCCATGCTCAGGTCGCTGGATGCATCCCGTCACCATCGCACAATCGGTACATATAATGCAATCATCGCTGGGTACCTCACAGCATGGATGTGGGAGAAAATGGAATCTGTTTTCAATGAAATGGTCTCAGGTCACGTTGCCCCTGACAACACTACTCATTTGCTGATGCTAAGAGGATATGCACATGCTGGGATGATCTACAAGATGGAGCTGGCTTATGAGCGAGCACGTGAGCATGTTGGTGAGATCAACATGGTCCATATACGTGCAATGCTATGTGCATACTGCAAGTTTCAACATGTAGGTAGGATTCAAAAGATTGAAGAGTTGTTGCAGAAGTTGGGTCCTAATGATTATAGACCATGGTTAGCTGTACTGTTAATTCGGGTGTATGCTCAAGAAGGATTGGTTGAGGGGATGGAGCAATGGATTGCTGTGGCACTGCAACACAATACTATAGTCACCAGTAATCAGGTGATGCGGTGCATCATATCAAGCTATTTTAAGTGCGCCGCCATAGATAAACTTGCACATTTTGTCTGGCTGGCTCAGGACGCAGGATGGAAGCTTTGCCGGAGCTTATACCACTGCAAGATGGTGATGTATGGGAAGCACCACCGGTTGCCAGAGATGCATGGCGTTTTGGATGAGATGGAGTTCTTTCGGTTTGACAGAACAAAGAAGACCTTTTGGATCATGTACAAGGCATATATGAGTTGTGAGCGGAGGGCTGAGGCCAACACACTACTTGGCATGATGTGGAAGCATGGGTTTAAATTACCCCATGGTGGATTGGTTCAATAACATGTGAGTACTCTTTACCCTGAATCCTAGTGCACTTAGGGTCTCACAACTTCATGTAAAAATGTAAAATACTCTCATTGATTGACATTATAGCTACCTGATTTACATAGTAAATAACTAAATATTCAAGCATGGTTTTGTCTTGGTCACCATTAACTGTGACCTGCCTACTGTTAAGATTTTTTATGACTTCTTAGTTCTTATCCGGTTAGCAAGATAGACCATTTATCAAAGCCAACCTGAAAACTGGACAACACAATAGATCAAATAATACTGTCTGAAATTGTTCAATGTCAACTATTTAAGACCTAGTGATATGCTTGACAGGATCGATGTCTCAAATCTTGATTATGAATGTAAACATACAGATGACCATGATGATGGGAAATTTACTACCACTCTACCAGACTATAATTAGCCATGCATAGACTAAATTTGGATATTCCTGAAGAGGCAAAAATGATGGATTAACTATCTGTAGAGGCGTAGAGCCATTCTTTTACTAGCGTGAATTATGTTATGTTGAGCCACATAAGGAACATAACAAATCTAAAGCCGCTGGATTTTGTTATATGGTTCTTTAGGGTTCAGCAGGCAAACATGAAAAGCAACAGTAACAAATCTAAATCCACATATGATTGTTTCTCCTTATGCATCGTAGTGATGGATCTTCAGGATTCACTTCTGGTGCAACCCTTATTTGTTGATCATTAGAAAAGCAATAAATGGACCCAATTTTTCTCTTTAGAATATTTTATCTTGCTTAGGCATATCTCTTTGATAAATTTTAGTACATCACCTTTGATTGAAATTGATAGTTTTCATGGTGAAAGGCTTTTCTTCCTGTTTCTACTGTGATTTTAAAAAGCATAGACTTATGCACCTTTATGATTTAGTTTACTGCCTGTATTTTATATCCAAATGATGGCAGAACATATTGCTACAGTTCAAGGTTTTCCTTGATGCGGGCATGTATACAACCAAGCAGCCAGAACCAGTTATACTAAATTTGTTCTTTAGATGAATGGACACAGTTTTAGTACAAAATAAACCCTCAAATGAGAAGCAAAAAATACAACAGCAACAACAACAAAGTCTTTCAATCCCAAGTAAGTTGGGGTAGACACATAGATAGCTTCTCTTCATGTACTCCTATTCAAGGCCAAGTCTTTGGAAATATTCCATCATTTCAACTTTCAAGTATCTTTTTATTGTCTCCTCCCAAGTCAATTTTGGTCTTCTCCTACCTTTCCTCACAATATTGTTGTGCCTCAGGATTCCACTATGCATCGGGTCCTCTAGAGTTCTCCATTGGACATGTCCAAACCATCTCAATTGGTGTTGGACAATCTTTTTGAATTGATGCTAACCCCAACCTATCACATTTATCGTCGTTCTAGACTTGATCCATTCTCATGTGCCCACAAATCCAACACAACATACGCATTTCTACACCACTCAACTTTTGAACATGCTGTCTTTTGTAGGCTAACATTCTGCACCATAGAACATTGTAAGTCTAATCGTCGTTCTATAGAACTTGCCTTTTAGCTTCTGTGGTACCCCCTTGTCACAGAGAATGGCAGATGCTTGTCGCCACTTCATCCACCTGGCTTTGATTCTATGGCTAACATCTTCAATATCTTCATCTCTTTGAAGCATCAATCCCAAATATCGAAAGGTATCCTACTTGGGCACTACTTGACCTTCCAAACTAACATCTTCCTTCTCATGTGTAGTATTGTTAAAGTCACATCTTATATATTCAGTTTTAGTCCTGCTAAGTCTAAAACCTTTGGACTCCAGAGTCTGTCTCCACGACTTCAGTTTCCTATTTACTCCCACCTGGCTTTCACCGCATCGTCAGAAAATAGCATACACCAAGGGATATCCCCTTGTATGTCCCCTGTGACCTCATCCATCACTAAAACAAATAGACAAGGGCTTAAAACTGACCCTTAATGTAGTCCTATTTTAGTCGAAAAGTCATCCATTGTTGGGACTTTATGTTTGTCTAAAGCCCACCGCATGACATTCCTTGGTACTTTGTCATAAGCGTTCTCTAGATCAATGAAAACCATGTGTAGGTCCTTTTTCCGCTCCATAACTTGTCTTATTAAGAAAATTGCTTCCATGGTTGACCTTCCGGGCATGAAACCAAATTGGTTCATAGAGATCTATGTCAATTCTCTCAAATGATGCTCTATAACTCTCTCCCATAGCTTCATAGTATGACTCATTAACTTAATCCCTCATTGAATGGTTGAATGGACTTACCTAACTGTTTTGTGATTACACCTATATTTACTAGCAATGGCTGGTAACTTTAACTATGTTAGGAAGGATATCTGTTGATTGTTACAAGGTTGCTTGTAGTCATTCATGTATGTCAGTGTGTTGCCAAATTGCGCTTTTAAAACTTCTTTCTAGCTTACTAGTCCAGAACTTCTTGAGCACTTGTTGAGGGCTTGAGGCAAAGTGTTGACTGTTGACCCTTGATTGAAATTCATTCACCATGTGGAGTGAATTTTTCAGTGGTTGGTACATTTCTACTGATATCAGTCTATTTAATTATGATTTTTGCTAGTTTATACATTGTGCTAAAACCTTATGTAAACTGGATAACTTAGTGACCATAATACATTTGCAGGATTTATCTGAATGCAACATGACACCACTACACCATATGGGCTTTTCATGCCTTGCTCAGGAGAGCAAAAATATTTTCATGGATCTCTAGAGCTCCAAAGTGCCCTAAAGCATCACTGAGCTTTGTACTCCACATAATTTTGAACCTGGAAGACTGCTGAAGTTGATCGGTAAACACACTTCGGATTCTTAAGAAACTGCTGCTTTTTTGCTCATTCTTGTTCAGCATAAAGCGATAAACCTGCAACTGTAGAGAAGTACCCCTTTTGGTGCCTATTGACAAAATACACCACCCTCCCAATCAATGGTGCAGCTCAAAGGAAATTTAAGGTGAGGCCTGATGTGCATCACTGCTCATTGGTCAAATCTCATTGCCAATGGAAAATGCAATTTAAGGTGGCTGCTTATTTTGTGTGGCATTTTCAGATCTATGAAAGGTTATTCTGAGAAATCATGGCCGATGCCTATATGTTTGTGTTGGCATATCAACCTCAGAAGATAGGAACCGTACTTTGGATCATTATGAACAGTTCAGAATCTAGGGGACTTGTTTTGCAGTAAAATTTTGATGGTCCAGTATTGATAAGCAATGTAGGGACTGCTTTGAAATTTCTATCGCAGTGCCACAGTAACTCTATTGGAGCAGATCAGCAGTAGATGATATCCTTCAAGGCACTAATGAACAAGAATGCACTTCAATGGTTAACAGCAGCCCAAGTGGTTGTACAAACAACTGGACAATGCCTATCGTCTTAAAAGAATGAACAGCACGATTTGGAGGCACCAGTACAGATTTGCGTATTTTGTTGAAAACATTGTTGCGGTGCCATGACACTTGGATGTTATTTCATTTTCAGGCCAGATGGCACATATTTTTCGTTTTCACACCAATTAACTTTGCACCAGTTTTAAACGTGTGTGCGATGATTCTTTCGGCAATCATACATGTTGTAATAAGAAGAAAATGTAGTTGTCAGGCATCCCATATTGTTGTCATATATTTTGTCGCCTTGTTTCATGCATCACGGTCTCTTCTTTTTCAGCTGAAAATAATTGCAGGCTATTATGTCAAGTACTGCTTTCAGATTGGATTTCAAGTGTTCTAATTTGTTTGGTCTTCGTAATTCTCGCTGTCCTGTTGTGACCTGGAAACGCTTTTACTGGAATATGACAGTGCCCTCTTTTCTGGAGCATTATTCGTTCCATGTAGGGCAGTTTCTTAAGATTTCTTTTGATAACTCCTTGGCAATAATAAATGGCCTATCACTGAGATAATGGCGCTATCATCGTGTGTTGAATCAGATCCAGTTTAATAAAGTACTTGAATGATTACTAATCTCGTAGGCTGCATATGGATCAGTCGATCCACTTAGCTAGACGAACATTGACAACCAATGAAAGCACTGGCAGAGTGGCGTTAGCTCACCTTCATAGACTATTGCCAGTTGTTGCTTGGCAGCTTACGCCATTGGCAGTAGCATAACGGTCAAGCCCTTGTGAGGTGAGAACTCATCAGGGATCGTACAGCGGAACGGATAAGAACGAAAACGTGGTACTAGCCCATAGCCCAGATTCTCTCCAGCCTGCCTGACTACACTGGAAAGTTCAGCACCGCAAGTGGTAGCCTCCCAGGTTGTATGGCCAGTGGCCACGCTCTACATCTGTGACACAAAGTACTATACAAGAGAGCAGCAGTCACGGCTACCGTGTGTGGGCCATGCACTACCACGTGGTCGCCGGCGACTCCCTGCCACCACCGCCGCCGCAGAAGCGCCGGTGCCAACTGCCAGTACGCAAGGCGAGCGGAGTACATATAGGAGTGGGCAATATAGATCGAAATCGAAGAACCGAACCAAAACAATCGAGACCAAGACTGAAAAGATTGTAACAATTTTTTTTGGAATGAACCGTTTTTTATTTAGATCTATATCATATCTGTTATTATCCGAATTAGCTTAAATAGACCGAAGGCACCGACGAAAGAATCTGCCCGGGCCGGCTGCCCCGTCGCCCGCTGCCGCCCGGTCGCTTGCTCACCGCTCGCTGCTGCCCAGTCCCCACCGCCATCTAGTGTCACTCGCCGCTGTCATCTACTGCTGCATGTGCATGCCAATGTCTAGTCCCTGCTGCCATCTAGCGCCGCCTGCCGCCGCCCAATCTCCGCTGCCATCCAGTGCTGCTCGTCGTTGCCTAGTCTCCGCTACCGTCCAGTGACGCCTGACGCTTTTGCCGCTATCGGGTTGCTCGACGTGGCGATCGACGCCCTTAACCTTTAGGTAGATCGACCTGAAATGTAGTTACCCGAAGTCCCGAACTACCGATCCATACTACCACGACAGGTAATTCAGTGAAATTTTTATAACCTAAATCAAGAATCAGACCAAAAGTTCGGTGAAGCCCGAATGACCGGGCTTAAGTACGGGCACAGTCGGCACCCGATCTTAAAGCGGGCTAGTACACATCCACAGTGGTGGGCCTGCATGCGAGCGTTGTCGCGGCCCGCTGCTTTGGCACGACGCGATGCAGGGGCCGTGTCGTCTCGTCGTCGCCTTGCTCGCTGCGGCCGCCCAATAACTCGCCTCGCCTCCGGTGGTCCGGCCGATCGGCGATCGAGCGGCCAGCCGTACCCGTACGTACTCCCAGTTTCTGCCCCCATCGCCTTTGCTCGTATACCACCAGCTCGTTCGCTCTCTGGGTCGACTCGTCACTCGCAGCACATGCTCCAATTCCTAGCTACCTCCCTTTATGTCCCTGTATGATTAGCTTGGATGCAACGCAATAATTTGCCGTGTTCAATTCCATCCCAAGCGTACGTTGTCCACCTGCTCGGACTCCTTCCAACACGGAAACTATTGTCTTAGAAATTAAACCGATTCCTACAAAACAGTATAAAACTGTCGTAAAATTCACGTGCTTTAGAGAAATCGTAACTAATCCCAGGCGTATGCTCGTCAAGTCGGGGAAAAACTCGGGACGAGCATGGCGCATCCGTGCGGATCTCTCTCGCTGCCCCCCGTTGCCAACAGCTGCAAAACTAACACACACTCGATCAAATATCAATCATGCGTCGTGGCCAATTCTAATCCATTTCTTTAATCTCCCACGGTCACACGCCCGGATCGATCACAGCTCCTCTCGTCAGCTACTGCCGACAGCGACGCCTACCTTGGAGATCGAGACAGGCCAGGCCGGCGAGGCGGATCGTCTAACAGCACAAGCCCAGAAAACGCTGTCAAGTAGCTAATTATGCTAGCTAATCAGCCCCCCTCTCTCTCTCTCCTCGCAAAACAAAAAAAGACAACAACAAAGAACCGCCCAAAAAAAAATCTCAATGACGATTGGACCAAACCGGTGAACCGTACATGCAGCGGGCGTCTCAGCTGCTATGGTGGATGGAGGAGAGCTGGGCCTGAGCGCGAGGGCAACTTGTCGCGGAACGCCGGTTTGTCGCGACCCGGGCGGGCCGGCGAGCCGTACCACGCGGCCTAAACGTCGCAATCGCCCACAGCTAATTGTGGGGGTGCGTGGTCGACTAAACGCCAACGCCAAAGTCACCGCATCGCAATTAGCGACGACTAGTTATACCCCCACCTTGATTTTTAATTAGTTAGCGATGAGTGATTTCAAGTAACTTTAGTGCGTGGTGGCTTGCCGGCCGATCGATCGAGCGAGCTCACACCGATCACCGAGAGAGATTTTCACGTGAGACTTCCACCCGCCTCGTTCTCGCTGCAAATCAAAATTCTCTAAATTCATTATCTCTATTTACATAATATTTTCTTAAAATTTTATTTTTTTCTGTTGTAACGCACGAGTATTCAACTAGTAGCAAAATAAGACAGTAGTGTGGTGACTATATTGTTATATGTTATGTTTTATTAGATAATTTTATTTATTATTATTATTATTTTAATATACAAATAGTAAAAGCTGATAGATATATATAATTAGATGTTAAGAAAATATAATTTAATATTTAATATTATAATTATATTATAGTTTAGAATGATATTATAATTATAATATAGTAACTCATAAACCCATAAATTAATAATAGTAAGTAGATTATTTAATATAATTTATTAATTAAATATGTATAAAACTATAAAACAAACTTACTCAAAAGTCTACACACTTATTTCCTATATCTTAAGAAAAACTACAAGTCCGCAATAAGAAAAACTACAAATTGAGGGATATTTGTGTGTTAATATTGAACGGGTTACTTCTTCAAAAACGGTTCATCGGTAAAAAAAACCAGGCAGTTTGCCAATTTTTTATCGTTTCAATTACATCTCCAGTTTCTGAGCGTAACCAGAAACCAGACCGACTAAGTGTTTGACTGTCATTTTTTCGGTTTAACAGTTCGTCCGATCCAAAATAAGTGTACGGAAAAATATATTTTAGTATTATTCAAATTACAAGAACGAATTTGTTAAAGGGATATAAAGGGATATGAGCAAATTGATATCAGGTCCCATAAACTCTAATATTAAATGTGTTTAAATGATAGTAAAATTTTCACATCTCCGATACATATCATGGTTTCCAATCAAATTATGAGAGAGAGAAAATGTGAAAAATAAGTTGGACGGAAAATAAAACGAGTTTGAGGACAATAGCCGAATGCATACATAAATATTGTCCGGTCGATGTGAACGGGATGCGAGGCGAGAATAAACCCGGAGTTAAGTTGCCTCTGATGCGCATCGATCGATCTCCAACTAAGCTATTAATAACTTGTCGTGACCCTGGTGTCATCTTCTCACCGCCTAGGAATATATATTTATCCCTTTGCTCGCGTGATTAATTTGTTGGACGGTCCTAATCAGTTAGCTTAGAATAATAAGCATGCTAAGATAGATAGATAGATAGATACCGGGGCGTTGTACAGACACGCGCGATCCCGTGGGCGACCAACGTGCGACGCCGATCGAAGTGGCTAGCTCCAAATTTTGGTCTCGGGATGAAGTCTCAAGTAAAATCAAAATCAAAGCCCGTAATAGTTACGGCCCAGATAGAATAAATCTGCTAGCTTAATTAAGATGTGTGCAGTTTATATATATATATATATATATAAACACGGAAGCGCTATTCTACGTCACGTCAGGTGTGTAGAATAACTATTCTATACCGACTATTTTCAGTAGTGGATTTTCTCAGTAGAATAGCCATTGAGTACTATTTTTTTCTCAGTAGTAGATTTGTCGGTAGAATAGCTATTATACACTCGTGGTGTAGGATAGCATTGTATTACGGTAAGCGTTATTCTACACTACGTGTGTAGAATAACTATTCTATACCGACTACTTTCATTAGTGGATTTTCTCAGTAGAATAGCAATTGAGTACTATTTTTTCTCAGTAGTAGATTTCTCGGTAGAATAGTTATGCTACACCCATGGTGTAGGATAGCATTTATGTGTGTATACATACGGGAGCGCTATTCTACACCACGGTGTAGAATAACTATTCTACGCCGACCATTTTCAGTAGTAGATTTTCTCAGTGAAATATCAATTGAGTACTAATTTTTTTCTCAATAATAGATTTCTCGGTAGAATAACTATTCTACACTCGTGGTATAGGATAGCATTATATATAGAATATGCTATCATACACCACGTGTGTAGGATAGCTATTTTATCGAAAATCTACTACTAAAAAAGTACTTAACTGTTATTCTACAGAGAAAAAATATACTAATATAAATAGTACTCTCATGTTGGTATAGAATAGTTATTCTACACATACGGTGTAGAATAACATCCTATATATATATACACACATGCATGGAGTCAGATCTATCAACAACACGATGTGTAAGTTGTAAATTAGTGTTTTTACATTTCTTAGATTTTATTTCTTTTTTTACTTTTCTTCTCTTTGGCGTGGAATTCTTCTCCATTCATTTTTAAATAACGACGTTGATTTTTGTCCCAGTATTTGATAATTCGTGTATTTAAAATTTTTATGTAAATATGTAAAAATATAAGTTATACATGAAGCATCTTGAATAATAAAATAAATAATATTTAAAAAAGATTTTGAATAAAGCGTATGGTAGATAAAAATTAATTATGTTATTTAAAATGAATAGAGGAAGTATAATGTTGTGATTCGTACGTCTATTTAGTATATCAGGATTTTAGTTCATCCAGGTGAAATATGTCGGATTCTGAGACTTAAGGGGGGAAAGCGTATTACGCATTTGTTGATGCAGAAGAAAAATTCAATTAAAAAACTGTTCTTCCGTTCGGGATTTTAGCCACTTTGCTTGAGCTTGAGAAGCAGTTTACCCCTATTGCCTTGTTTGGTTTGGTTGTGATTGTGGTACTCTTGATTCTGTCTTATGAGTCACCCATCTTCTTTATCCCACAGCACCACAGCTCGTCTTCTTCTTAAAGGCAAAATCATGTTCTATCTACGTTTATAACTAAGCTAACATAACATTATACGATCAATACACAACCTCAAAAAAATTCTTAAATTTTAATTAGATTTTAGGTGAAGCCTAGGGTTCAAGCCCTCGTTGTCTTGGGCTGTGAGCCATCGGAAACGTGTCTTGATATTGGCCACATAGCACTACTGATATCTTCTGCCCGGCCATGGCGACGAACGACAACGACAGCACCAACCACCTTGGGGGCAATGGAAGTGGTGCACAAACTCTAGATTTTTTTTTTGCTTTCCTTTTCTTTTGGTGTGTGCGCGCGCCAGCAGAGGCAAAGTCAACATCCAAGGTATGGCTGAGGTAAACTAACCTTATCAAATCAATGCAAAATCTCAAAACCTTTATTAAAATCCAATAGGATTAATTTTAGAGACAAACCTAGCTAGGGCTGATTTATATTTCACTTTTCACAGTACATCCTTTGATATAGAAAAGGGGCAATTTCATTTAACTAATGAAATAAACACTTTTAATCTAAAAATGCTAGGGCTGAAGTCCTAATTACACTATCTCCACAATAGTACCAGGATGACTGAGGAATATGTGGACATGCTGGTATTTCCTATCATCAAATTTGGTAAAAAAATACTAATAACACAGAAAACACTAACATGTCGCAAACTTTGAATACAGGCAAAGTCCATTTTGTCCGGAGCCAAACTTAGTTTTCTTGCATTTACTATATCTGGGAACATTGAAAAGACTTGACTTTGATGGTAGGTGAAGTCCATTTTCATTAATTATGATATAGAGTAAATGTTGAACAAAAGATACAATTCTTTGCATGGGAGCAAAGGATGGTCCGTTCAGTTTCGAGACGAGACGAGGATGGATAGGATGATCTCATTCATGAATTTAGGGATGAAATGATATATTTAAGGTGTTTGGTTGGATGGATGTGATGAGATAATTTTTTGTTTAGTTAGATGTATATAACTTGGATGAGATAAGCTTAAATTTAGTGGGACTAACTTGTCAAAAAAAATTTAACAAAAATATAATCATATGAAATCTTATTTTATAGATTAAATTATAATCAATACAATGATGTAATTAGATCATAAATTGGATAAATAATTTGTGAGTAAAAATCATTTGAATATTTATAAATAAAAAATTAAATGTGTAATAACCAATCAGGAGACGACACATTATCTCATCCAATATTGGATGAGCTCATCTAGAAAAAATTTCTGAATCTTTCCATCCAATATATTGAAGCAATATTCCTCTCGGTGATCATCTCATCCACCTTCGCCCTCCAACCAAATAGCTGACTCGATGAGACGACCCTATCCTATCTAAGTATATCCAACGAACCAAACAAACCTAAGATACTTAGTGCAATCATATTTCCCCCCAAACATGATAGAGAAGGTTTATAAAAATATCTATATCGCCCTTCGAAATTTATTGTAGCTAAGGTTTAAATGGGCTAAATATCAAAAACAATAATACTCTTGCCACCCAAAACCTACTTTTACAAATTATGGCATCATCAAGTAAATCTGTAGAGGTGTTTGAAGATGGGGAGGACCTGTCTGATATAAATAAATGAATGATTTTATTCTAGAATACCAGAGTTCTTGGTAATAGAGGAAGACATAAACAACTTTATGATGAGATGGTTGGTAAACATGATTTTGATTTTATTTGTCTTCAAGAAACTACGAGAGAAAGTTTTAAAAGTAGAGAGTTGGATAGATTTTATGGCAGACGAGACTTTTTCTAGCTGACTAAGCCTTCTAATGGCCACTCTAGGGGCTTACTATATTAGGTGTGAATCAAGACCTAGCTGTGATTAAAACTATTGATCAAGGAGAATTTTTCATTAGCATTCTTTTAGAAATAAAGGTTGGGGGTGCTTTATGGGACTTAGTAAATGTTTATAGTCTGGTACAAGAATATCATAAAGGTAGATTTATAGAGGAACTAGTAATAAAGTATCTCAACAAGTAATTTATTTTATGTTAGGGATGATTTTAACATGATTAGATTCACTAATGAAAAATCCAAAGGTGCTATTGTGGCGAGATTGATGTAGGCTTTCAATGAGTTTATCAATGGTAATGAGATTGATCTTTTACCCCTACAATTCGGTTAATTGAAAATTATTTCTAAATACTTGTTTGATTGCCTGGCGACTCCGTTATTCCCTTACCACTATTTAAGGGTCATCGGAACGTGGCATCGGCGTTGTGTTAAGCTTAGGGGTTTACTCCTAAGTATTTGCACGCTTTTGGTTCGTCGGATCGGCGTCAGTGTGTTCGCTTTTTCTTATCATATCCTCATGTGAATGGTTCTTTTTTTTGAAAAGTCTGCACAAAGTGAAAAGACAGGATAAGCACGAATGCAACGCTATAAAGTGGGATGTGGAAAGAATATACTGTGTTGGAAGGACATTTGGTTACTTGATGTGCCTTTGAGTGTCAAATTATTTAAAATTTTTGAGATTTATCAAAATCCTCTATTCATGGTTGAAGAATCTTATCTCAATGGGAATTGGGTGATAGCGATTAAAAGATCTATGGTTGAGTCTATTTTGTCTCCTAGCAAATGTTACCTTAAATAATATGGAGGATCAAGTAATTTGGGATCTAGATAAAAAAGGATTTACCAAAAAATAAGTATATATAAGTATTACTTTTGATGGAGTTATTGATACCCACATGAAAGGTATCTAGAAATGCCACTTGCCTTTGAAAGTTAAATTATTTTACTTGGCTCTTGTGTAAAGATAAAACTCAGGTGGGAGATCAACTTAGAAGAATAAAATAAACATGTTATCCTAACTGTAAGCTTTGTAGACCGTTAGAGACAATTGATCACCTTGTACTTTAGTTTCCCTTATACCAATTCTTATGATGCTTTATTAGGGATGTTTTTGGTTAGGATAAAAGTCCAATTTGACATTATGATTATCCGAGAGTTGTGATGAAACATAGCGAGGGGCAAAGAAAGAGTATGATTGATGGGGGCCTTAGCCGCTAGTGCATAGACAATCTGGATTATAGAAATGATTATGTTTTTAAAATACTTTACTTCCTAATATGATTGGAATTGTATTCAAAATGACATCTTTCTTGTCCGAGTGGTCTCAAATTGGTTGGTCTTGCTCCATGCCAGAATGCTACTGCTAACAAGAACTTGAAAGGAAGGAAACATGCGTGGTGCTAAGATGATTAAGTCTGGTCAAAAGACAGGTCAAACGTAAGGTTACTTATACATTGATAGTTTATGTTTAAGTGACGTTTATTGGTGATTCCTGAAGGTAGAAAAGGATGGCAACAATTACATAAAAGTTAGCTTTTGGTTATGTTGCCTAGTGCATCAGGTTAATGTGATGATGATGTTGCCTAGCACATTTTGTTAGTTGTCGTTAAGCAATACTCGCCGGTGATTTCTAAGTACTTTGGAGAAATCTATTGTCTAGTAAGACTTGTGTAATGCTTGATTGTAAGCTAGCATCCTCGGTGAACAATGATTTCAATCAAGGTAGGGCTTAGTGTCTTTTCTTCAAAAAATGCCAAGATTATGAATTGTAATGATATGCATGGAAGGGCTTTAAAGTTTGCTAATGATGAATAGATGAGGCAAGTGGAAGTGTTCTAACAACAACACCGAGTCTGGATAGTGAGAAGTTTTTATTGTATGCTAACACCATTGGTTTTCAGCTGATCGCCATGGTGTATGTCGAATGAGTGTGTCCGCCTATTGGTGAATCACCGAGAAGTCCACCCAAGGGGTATCCGAGAAGGTGAATAGATGTTTAAAGAAGCTCAACAATTTCAAACCCGATGATCAAATCTAGGAAACAAGAGTCAAATTTATACTGGTTTAGGCCTCCCGAGAGATAATGACCCTACATCTAGTGTTTTGGTGTATTATATAGTATCTAAGTTTACAAAGCAATGCACATAAGTGATGAAGGCTTAAGGAGTCAAAAGTAAGATGAATAAGTTGTCTCTAGGGTGCCTCGCCCCCTTATATACTCAAGGGGTGAGCCCAACAATATAAGATTCTATACTGAGTCAGATTCTTTGATACTTAAGATCACACACCAAACTCGAGTGATGATTTCTAATTACAAGGATTCTGGTATAAACACATCTCTTTATTGTGGATCTAGGATTCAGCTCCCAAACAAAGACCTAATCTTCCTTATCGGAAACGAAAACTCTTCATGGACTATACCATGACTCCAATGTCGAGCTTGCCCTGTTCTTGGTCTAGACTGATAAGCCTGCCATGGGGTACCCGAAGGTCATATCCCCAACACCAGTTTATCCATCCCAAGAGGAGGTAGCTTTGTCACTAGATGAGGCGTTAAAAGTGGGCAAATATAGGAAAACAATTGGGTGCATACTGGCACAAAGAAAGCTATGCATACCTAATCTATATGCATAACATGTGTATATATTTGGTATCTGTTGATGATTGCACAGGGAAGTGTTGATGCTTAGAAGTACTTTTAGTTACAAGCACTTTGGAAGAACATGTTAAATTATAAAAATCATAGCAATTTTAGATGGAAACTAGAGCCATGTAAACGTGTCATCATCATCGTCACATATAAAATATGTACACGTGTCATACATTTAGGTTGGCTAGATATGCATATAGCTTCCTCTATGCAACTGGTATGCATCTATTTTTTTCAAAGATGGTGATATTGAACTAGGCCAAGCATTCCAAATGTTCTGTCTCTAAATATAATCCTTTTTGTGATTAAATTTTATTTCAAAATATAGTTGTTTTTACGTACTCTTTCGCGTCAACTAATTACAACACCATTTCTTATTTAGTTTCTCCGCGTACTTATTCATTTGAACCAATCATATTCATATCTTTTTAATTTAGCATCTTTTATTAATCCCAGTAAAGGTTGGTTTTATGTTTGATTGTTCACTAAGTAATTACTGCGATTACTCTTACCAAATTCACGTTCTTAAATCACTTTACACATAGCCGAAAAGAAACGGAGAGGCTGTTTGTGTGACGCAAGGGCACTGGTTCAAAGGACAAAGGAGACAAAGCGCCCCTGTCCTCATGTATCCATCGCCATTATCACCAAGAACAACGATAGATCCGGACCCCTTTTTTTTGTTGTAAACGTCCAACACAAATGATGCCAAGCACCCAACCGACGGTGCATGAACTACAAGCATGCCAACCGCAACCATTGGCTATACACTTTTTTCACATGCCAATTGCTGCTCGAAATGGAGTGCAGCCCCGGGCAGCTAGCAAATATCTTTGACTTTTATGTATTCTGAACGCAATAATCTAAATTAATGGCTCAGTTAAATCTAGTGTTTATACCCTGATTAATGCAGTAGTACCACACAAGCCAATGAATAGTGAAACAGTAACATGATTGGGTCATTGGGTGTATGAAGTGACAAAACAAAGTTTATATATATATATATATATATATATATATATATATATATATATATATACGGGAACGCTATTCTACACCACGTGTGTAGAATAGCTATTCTACACCGACTACTTTCAGTAGTTGATTTTTTTCAGTAGAATAGTAATTGAGTACTATTTTTTTCTACCAGTATAAAAGCAGAGCAGAGTGTCCATGTAAGGTGCAGATAAGCAGGGAGCAGGGAGTGTCAAAAAAATTCATTCATGTACATGGTACTCGTACTACACTTACTGCTGCGGATGCGAGTAGCCGAGTACAACTTTACACCGACGATTTTAACCGCAGCCCGTGACAAGGGATCGCAGCATGTGACGGTGAAAAAAGAAGCCCTAGTACTAGTCTACTACTACGACAGTTTGCTGCTAGCTAGGTACGAAAGCTCCGAGTTGTGTCTGCGATTCCGTGAAGGAAGGAATGGCTCCTATCTCTTCACCCCTCTCTCGGCTTTAAAGATGGAAATGAATCTATACTTATAAGTTCTGGATAACTATATACATATTGGTTTAATTTTTTTAAACTCATATCTATACGATTAAAATATATGAAAGGCTATCGGGTCACTGGAGTCACATGACGCCTGAAATCACTATTAGCCGGTTGGAGGTAAAAACGTGGATCATGTATCACGTACTCGCATGAAGACGATGAAATAGAGCACTGATGGTGGTCAACACTAGAGACCAGACTGTAGAGGCAGGAGCACTAGCGTTAGCTGGCACTAGAGTCTAAACGGCAATGTCGATGGCTACTAAATCGAGCAGTCTGCACTAGATGTTTGGAACTCTAAAATCTGTACTAAAGAGTGAGGAGTGGAGGCCCATGCCAACTGCTGCCACAGGACTGGAGAGAAGCAATGACTAGTGAAAAGAAATTTAGAAAAGACCGAAGTAAAGTCATTGTTTTTTAATGAATTGAATTATTGTATTAGGCTACAAATAAGTCAATTGGATGACAAGTATCGTTTGCTGATTGATATGGATAGTACGAAATTATACTCATATATACATTTAGTTTTTTTCCATTAATAAACTTAGGAAAGAACAATATATACCGTGAAACGAGGCACACATCGATGATAGATGGAGAGAGAGGGCGGGGCGAGCAAGTAAACACGTAGCAGCGACCAGGCGCAATGCGCCAAAAGCGAGCAAGTGGCGCGGCTGGCTGAAGTTGGGTGAGGTGGGGACGTGGGGTGGGTTGGATTCCCCCACCACAAGCGAACAAAACCAAAAACAAAGAGCCTAGCCACGCCGAGCAAAGCCAACCCACGTCGCGCGCGGAGACGAGCCATCCGTTCATCCCAAGTACGTACGTGTCCTCCTACTGAGGAACGAAACGAAACCACCGCGCGAGCGACGCAGAGTTACAGATCCGCTCCGGGTTTAAGCCACCCATGCAGGCGAGGCGAGGCGGGGGCGGCGATCCGACGCGCCCGCGGGTGGCGGAGGGGGAGAGGCATGGACTGTGGAAACCGGAGAGGGAGAGGGAGAGGGAGAGGGAGAGGGAAGATGGGAAAAAGAAGAGACGCCGTGGCGTCCCCGTTGGCGGCGTGGGGGTGGGCATGCGCTCGACGACGAGTGGGGAGGGGAGTGGTCGGCGCGGCGGCGCTGGCTCGACGTGTAGCCGGCCGGCGGGTCGCTCGCTCACTTGGGCGCGCGCGTAGTTTTGTGACTTTCGGTGTCACCCGTGTCGCGCGTCGCGCCCGCTTCTTTTTCTTTGTTGTTTTTTTGTCTCGCGCATCACGCGGCCGGCCGATCATTTGCCGCACTAGCCCGAATCATTCTGGGCAACCGCCGTTGAAGTTTTTTAGCCGCCCACACAAGGCTGTGATTACGGGTCGATGGGGGCAAAGAGAGTGGAGTGATGCCACAAACGACTTGCGCGCTGTGACGGCATGATGCACACCCCCCTCCCGTCGTGTCAACCTACACCCCAAGTAACAATGTTCCTTACTCCAGCCATCAACTGTCGAGTGGTAGACAGACTGCTTGGCTCAGCGTCATCGATACACTGTACATACGAAATTAAATGAGCCGGCCGGGACAGAGTGTTAGGTTTGGAGACGGAAAATCGTGTTACACATGCCCAGCCAAAAAAGCGGGTGCACACCAACCAGACGAGATTATAAATTTCACATGAATTCTTTTCTCGCAAAGATTTCGATTCGGTCCCTTCCGATGCATAATTGTACCGCGTCAAATGGTACACTTGCAATACTGTTAGGTACTACTACGTACTGTTTAGGTCTGAACGCCTGGTACGTATAACCTCAGAAAACACTACTACCACTTTTGCATCGACGCCCCTGCTACCTTAGCGATTGCTAGATGCCAAAAGAAGTGTCGAAGACGATAAACATGCTCCAGACAATTGCTGGAAAAAAACGAAAAAAACATGAATATATCTACCGAAAATGAATATTCCTATACAAAATTTCTACAGAAACTTGTGTTGTCGACAACTTATCCCCTCTATGCTAATCAACAAGACACAATTTAAAAAAACACCAAATTGTAACACATAAACCGATCAGGTGAGGCTAGCTACTACCACGCAAGTAGACGGAAGTAGATATGAGGGCGATATACAGCAGGCAGGGAGGCATGCCGTCGCCGCTGCGGC
Organism: Zizania palustris; assembly: GCA_019279435.1. Classification (NCBI taxonomy): domain Eukaryota; kingdom Viridiplantae; phylum Streptophyta; class Magnoliopsida; order Poales; family Poaceae; genus Zizania; species Zizania palustris. Next base: position 17,013,972 of record JAAALK010000284.1, read on the forward strand.
AAAATTGCTTTCCAGAGCAAAACACCACAAGTTTTGCTGACCCTGGCGCCCTCACCACTTAATCTCCTCTGTCCCCACAAGAAACGGAAAATTTACTCGCCGGTTGACACCGACCGGCGCAACAAAACGGGCAAAAAAGAGGAGAGAAAGAAAAGAGATCATATCCCAGTCGGCGAGAAGAGGATCGGAGAAGCACCCGGAAAAACGACAGGAATTTCTAGGCTTTTACACGTAGAGATCGCGTGGCATCTGATCGGTAGCTAGCTAGCTTAGCTCTCTCGAGCCAGCCAGCAGAACAGTGCAGAACGTAATAATATTCGAAAGCGAGGGTAGATGCAGGCGTCGTTTGTCTTTTTTCGGGAGACTTCTGCCAGCCACGGCCTTTCCAAGCGTCAAAATTTTCAACCGCTGCTTGCCTGCGCTCCGTGACTTTAAGCGCGCGAGAAAGTCTCGGCCTTTTGATGATACCTGCCACACTCTCCTCGCTTTACAACCGTGCTACGAACAACACATATACGGACACTTCAGGGGTGGCTTAAATATTACGGTGTATACTAATCCTAATTATGAGTAGGAGCTCTGCGTGCTTGGAAACATCTAATAAAGGAAAATGGAGATATATCAGTGGCACACCAAGCATTGCATGCTTACTAGAATGTCATGATTTAACGCGTCGTTCACGTCAAAAGATAGATGTATTGCACCGAACCACCGACTAGGCGACTAGCTACTTTCCATTAACGTGGAGTATTTCAGCTCGTCGTTCTGCCGAGGAGATGAACCGTCGCCGCTAGACCTACAGTTGTTTCGCGGGTGGACCGCCGAGGAGATCGAAAGGGGTGTTCCACCGTTTTGTTTTGTGATGGCTGAGACTCCAGCGGTGCGACGTCTCGTTGCACGCCGCGCCCAAGAACTAACTTAGCTTGAATGACACGGGCGATTATATATCCTGCTAGCTAGCAAAGCATGTCCCTGTGCAGTGCGAGGATGACATGCATGCACGGAGCGGAATAATGTCACATCCATACCAGCCAAGAGGCAGCCATCGATCATCATCGATGCGATCAGATCAGGACAACGAGGACCGAAGCGAAACCCAAACCCTACCCGTTCGCGCAAGGCTGCAGCCTGCAAACACAGAAGAGGCGTCAGTGAAACGGTACGTGGTTTTCGCGTTAGCTGTGGCCAATGCAAGCGAGATGGCTGGCATCAAATCGTCGTCATTTCTTGCCGTTTTACCACCGACAGAACACCGCCGTAATACTGGCAGGATCCAAGTACGCCCCGTCACAGAATTGGCTGTCTGTCAAATTTCGCATACAGAAAGAATGACACATGGCCATGGAGGGTGGAGAAAAGGACAAACAGTAATCACCTCAAACCGCTACAATTTCACGCTCACATTTGCATGGCATGGCATGGCATAGCACAGCACACGCCCTTCTTTAGGGGGTGTTTGGTTCCACCTTGCTAAACTTTAGGGACTAAAGTTTAGTCCTTTTTAGTTCCTAAATTACCAAACAAGGGGACTAAAGTGGAACTAAACTTTAGTGACTAAAGTTTAGCCTTTAGTCCCAAAGAACTTGCTAAAGGGGACTAAAAGTACTACTTACCTCTCATCTCTCACTCTCTTTTAATACTTTAGTCCTTAGAACCAAACAACAATGGACTAAAGTTTAGTCCTATAAAAAAAGGAGACTAAAGTTTAGTTTAGTCTCTAAAGGAACCAAACAGGCCCTTACTCATACTCTTCACCGACACCCATGTGGAGAGAAGCAGAAGGCATTCATAGTACACGGATTACAACAACAATGCCAGCTCACCATTGTAGTAGCCGTATACAGAGCGTATCAGAGAGGCATCAGTAGGAGTAGAGTAGAGAGACACAGCGGTTAGAATCGAGACGACAACCCAGCGTGCATTCGCTGATTTGCTTCTACGAGCACTAGTATAGATTGGGTGTGTGTGTCCGCGAGACCATGACACAATAGTAGTAGGGTAGTGGTATTTCACAAGCATAGATAGATTGAGCAAGGGAGAAGAACCATCCAATCCTGTTACAGAAAGAAAGAACTAGTACATGGACAGCAACAAAAGGGCCAACAGCCTCCTACTCAATCTCCTTCTTGATCGATCGATCACTGTACACATAACGTTAGATGGGAACTTTGTTTCAAGTACACATGCATGGAGCAGATGATGGAAGGCGAAATAAAACACGGCTAGACTTCTCTCCAACAACAACCAAGTCACACAGGTAGTACTACTGGAAGCAAGCATGAAGCAGCAATGCAAAGGCTCCTCCTTTATCTTGAACCCAGGCAAAACATGAACACGGATCAAAGATATCCAACCTTACAGCTGATGCATGAACGATTAATGGAACGACGACGATGACTTCTTTCCTCCAACGATGAAACCGATTCACCGTTGATTAGAGCTGATCAGACATGGAGAGCTTCTCCGTCGCGCCAGCCACCGCAGACGGCCGCCATTGCAAGCCCGGCAATTGCTCGAACGATCTCAAGCTAGTTGCAGCAGCAGCAGTAGTATAAGAGGTAGCAAGTACTATAACAAGTCAAGCTGAATTACCAAGTTCCTATTAAGGGGTATTGTGTGGAGACGATCAGGATCAGCGGCTGTATATGTACTAGAAGAGGTTATCTTTGATGAAGTCGGTGATCTCATCCATGACCTCGTGGTAGTGGTCGGTGTTGGGCAGTAGGTAGAACCCCACCGTGGCCTTCTCGCGGTGGACGACCTTGACGTCCAGGTCGTCCTCTCTAAGGCCCTCGGCGTAGGCGAGCTGCCGGTCGCAGGTGAGGTCCAGCCCCGACACTATGATGAGGCTCTTGGTGAAGGGGAGGCCCCGGAGACGCCGCCCATTAGGCCCGAACGGGTTGCACGCCGGATGGTCGCGGTCGGCGTCCTCCGGCAGGTAGGCCTTCCAGTACCAGTCCCTGTCCTGGAGCGTGACGAAGTACTTGCCGTCGAGCCGGCGCTCCGACTCGGTGCGCTCGTTGCCGCCGAACATGGCGTTGAGGAGGATATTGCCGCATATCATGACGCCCTCGTCGGCGGCGCGTACGGCGACGTGGTGAGCGATGTTGCCGCCGGAGCTGTCGCCGGAGAGGAACACCCGGGCCTGCGGTTCTTTGCCGCTGCGCAGGCACGGCTGCGACAAGACCCACTTGAGGGCGGTCCACCCGTCGTCGTAGGCGCACGGGTACCGGTGCTCCGGGGCGCGCCGGTAGTTGACTGACACGACCACGCCCTTGCTCAGCTTCACGAACCGGCGGCACAGGTTGTCGTAGATGGTCGTGCTGGACGACGAGTGCGCGAAGCTGCCGCCGTGGAAGAATATGATGACCGGGAAAGGCTCCGCCGCTGGCGCGCCCGTCAGGAACTCCAGGATCGGCAGGGTGACCGCGGCCGCGCCCTCGGCTCCCGCCTCACCGCCGTTCCCCCCCGCCGCCGCTCGGTAGATGCGCACCTCCAGCCCCACCGACTGATCAATGACGTGGTCGAACGACGACACGCCCTCCACCGGCCGCGCGTTCGGCGGCACCCTTTTGTCCAGGTACTCGGCGAGGTAGCGGTCGAACGTCCCATCCGGCCGCCGCAGCAGGTGGTACTTCACCTTGAAGTTGGAGATGAGCACCCATGTGTTGAGCGGCACCACCGTCTGCAGCACACACACAAGACGCCAACAAGCACAACCACAATGAGTAAGTGAGCCAGCCAGAGGAATTAGGAAAGCTCTCGCCATCGCAAAACTCTCGCAAAATCTGAAACAATATGTTTCTTTTCTGTTTCCTGCTTGGACAAAAAACCACAATGCGAGAGGCCGTCCTCTCCCGCTGCCCCCTTAGCAAGAAAAGATGCAACCTTTCGCTTCGCCGCGACGTGCCGCGCCGCGCTCTCCCCAACCAACACGGCGCGTTGAATGATCTCTTCCTACTCTTTGTTGGGTAGCTGCGGCGGTATTACCGCCCTCGCCACCCTAAAACGGCCGAGGCAACCACGAGGGGATAAAATTCGGGCTGAGCCCAAAGGGGAAAGAAAAGGCAGCGATTGACCGGCAAATCGCTGCCCAGGCCGGCCCCAATCGATCCTTCCCCCAAACCATAAAGCGAGCGAGCGAGCGGCGCAAATCAAGAACCAACCGCGACCTCGGCGCCGAGGCCTAATACGGTGGAGGAAGAACCAAGCACAAGCCACGCGAGGGAGGAGGAAGGAGCACGGACCTTGCACTCGTTGCGGTTGACCTCGTCGCTGCCGGCCATGGCGAGTGCGGCGTCGGTCAGCGCTGGTGAGGAAGAGGGAGAAGGATGGGATGCCCGGCGCGGCGGGCGCTCGGATACCTTACAGCTTCAACTAGCTATATCCGCCCCGCAAGATCTCAGGGGTCCCCTGCCCGAGCCAAGAAACCGCCGCCAGAATCCCGCCGCAGGCTCCGGCAGTAACCCCGCCCGTCCGATCTCCCAGCTCCGACGGAACAAGCCCGTCGCCACCAACCAACTCACTCTCCCTCCTTCCTCAGCCCTCTCGCCACGCCAAGCACAGAACAGTGGGCGAGACAGCGCGCCCCCGAGCGAGTGTACGAGGGAGTCGGAGGCGGCGAGAGGGACACACACAGAGCCCACGCGCGCTGTGGCGTTCGGCACAGAGAGATGTGAGGGGAACAAGAGGGGAGGCCGGGTGGGGGTGGTAATAGGGGGGAGGAAGAAGGGGACGGAGCGGACGGAGGAGACGACAAAACCGGGCGGCTCAAAAAGTAAAACTTGTGGGCGTGGGCCCCACCGTCGCCCAGCACCCCACTTCCCATCGCTTAAGCTGACAATATTTTTCTCCTCTCCTCCCATTCTCCTCTCTCCAAGTTTTTCTCTATCCGTCCATGAGTCCATCCACACTCTCTCTCTTCCCTCTCCCTGGTTTTTTGTTTGTTTTATACTACTCTCTCTTTGGAGGTTTTCGCGACGGGGTTTGGATGGATGTGCCCATTGAGACTTCCCTTCTCTCTTTTCCTTGCCCTTTTCTTTTGTTTTCTTCTCGCGAGTCTTTTCCCTCTCCTCCTTGCAGAGCAGCAGCGGCCGCTGTTATTAGGTACACCAAATGATAGGAGTAGATAGATGGCTGTACGTGGACGCTGGGCACAGGCACCGCATCGTATTGGACGTATTATACTGATCACTGTTGCGGTGGATGTGCCACATGGTCTGATTATTAACCGGTAGGGGCAGATTGGATGGATAAGTGTATGGATAAGTGTCGTCAATTTGATTACTGGCACCTGAACCTCGAGATAGCTTGGACATGGTCAGATAAACATGGATTGGATTTGAGGCTATCTGTATGTACCTGGCTTGGATTAATGTTCACTGAAGCTACAGGCGATGTGATGTACGTACAAGAGTTGGTTTGGCGGCATGTTGCGGGGGAAAACTATTTGCCCGAGGATCACTCTCAACGCGCTGATAGAAGGCAAACTCTGTTTTGTGGACTAGTAACGTCACCACGAATGCCAAGTTTTAGAGGGTGTTTGGATATAGAACTGTCGCATCGAATATTTAGATATTATTTTAGAGCATTAAATATAATTATTTACAAAACTCATTTATAATTGGTGGATTATTCACGAGACGAATCTAATAAGTATAATTATGCCATAATTGACAATGTGGTGCTACAGTAAACATTTGCTAATTATGGAATTAATTAGGCTTAATAAATTCGTCTCGTGAATTATCCTTCGATCCTGCAATTATTTTTATAATTAGTTCACGTTTAGTGCTTCAAATTGATGTCCAAACATCCGATGTGACATAGACTAAATTTTAGTTCATGGAACCAAACACCCCCTTAATATGTCGTATGATCTCATGTCAAAATGAAAAATAATAATTATTGCAGCTTTTAATTATTTTTGAAGAATGCAATTTGCTCTGGCTTTATTTGAAAATCATATGATTTTATTTGATGTGATATGAGGATTTCCTGGGAGGTCATCAATCTTAGTACTACTCTCGCCTGAGCACATTCAACATTAGAGTTCTTATAGGATCTGGTATCAACTTGCTCACGTTCTTTTCACAACTTCTAAAATTTATATATGCAATTATATAAGTTGTAGACATGATGTTTTACTAAAGGAAAAATATATTTTACCGTGGAAGTATATTAGCCTATATATGAATGTTTCTCTCAACCAAAAAAATGAACTATTAATCCTCCAAACTAATCTATACCAGACAAATAACCCTTGAGGCGGTTTACTATGGCGGTTTTGCTGACGTGGAAGTCTACGTGGCAGAAGACACTAAGATGGTTGTCTACGTGGCTGTGCGTAAACAATAGGACCCACTTGTCAGTGGTACATGAAAATTTAACTCATTCTCTCTCCTCTTTTTTCTTCTTCCTCCATCCTCCTCCCTAACGAGGACATCACCAACTAGGATACAATCATGATTGTGAGCAAACAAACTAAAGTGTGACTGTTTTCTACGTTAGATTTATTTCTTATATATTTGATTCATGTAAGTATTTCTAAATTACATCTTCCTGATCGCCTTGGTTGGCGGTCCTACTATCTGATCTGTTGGTCCCTAATCAACTTCTATGATAATACATGAGTTTTATATGCATGCATCTCTTGTTTTGATCCATGTAAGTATTTTTGAAATTAAAAAAACATATCTCATAGTGTAGTATTTATCGTTCAAATATATAAGAAATAAATCTACCGTAGAACATAGACACCTTAGTTTATTTGCTCACAATCATGGTCGTATCACAACTAGTGATGTCCTCATCACTCCCCTTCTTGCTTGCCCCAGCCAACTACTCTCCTCTGCAGCACCACCACGCCCAACCCTCTAGTGCTACCATGCGCCTCTGCGCCCCTAGTGCCCCTGCGCCCAATGCCCGTGACACCATGCTCTGCGCCACCGACTCTCAAGTGTTGCGCCATTGGCATCCCTATGCACAGTGCCCTACGACGCCACACTCTACGCTACCAACCCCCATGCACCATGCCTCTATGCTTTCGCGCGATCTCCACACGCCGTGTTGCCTCAACTCCCCACGTGGCCCTTGCACTCACATGCTGCGCCCCAGTGCCTTGTGACACCGCTTCCTCGTGGTCAAGCCACACATGACCCCACAAGTTAACCGTGCGTGACCCCACATTGTGCCCCTACGCCTCGCACAACCATCTTCTCTTTCCATCTCCCGTGCGACCTTCACCTTGCCAACACACTCCTCTTGCTCTACCTTTCCCTCATCTCCCTAGTGTCTGCTCATCGCCTCCTCGCCGACATCCCTCACTAGACACGGTCACCTAGAACACACGCGCTGATAATCGGTCGCCCACATCATCGCTTCAGCCACCTGTGTCGTGCCTAGGCTATACCTGCAGGCAACCAACACAATGCCCGCCCACACGAGCAGTGTCTAGCATGGGGAGAGAGGAAGGAAAGGAGGAGTGTAGGACTGAAAGTAGCGACCAGAGGGGGGTTGAATGGGCGCCTAAAAATTCTTTCGAATCAATGGCCTGCTCCCAACACCCAACGCACCTCAAAAGACTAAGTAGCAAGGCGTGAACAGAAAGCCTAAGTCTAAAAGTATCTAGCCTAGAAACAACCGGTGTCAAAGAAACAGAGAAACACCAATACAGTGCTAATAGGCAGATAAACAAAATATTCAAGACATGGCGGATCAAACTTCTCAGTAAAATAATCTAAGTATACATGGAATGGAATGAGAAGTTACCATTCAAAATCTATCTCTTGTTCGAAACTTGACGAAGCCTGCTTCGCTTGTGTCGAAGCCTGCTTCGCAGTGTCGAAGCCTGCTTCGCTGAGTCAGAGTCCCTAGTCAAAATCGAGCGAAGGTTGTCGTTGAAGTGCCGAAGGTTTGTTGAGTCTAGCCTAGTTCGAGTGTAGCAGAGAGCGAAGTATGCTTCGAAGCGAAGTATGAAAGTATCGAAGCTTGCTTCGACCAGTGTACTTCGAAGCCTATACTTTGATCAGAAAGCTTAGTACAAAGTTCACAGAAAAGCAACCTTCGAAATAGAGGCAAAGCCAAACACGATGCAGCAAGACCAAATTGAAGCCTACACTCTACCTTCGAAGCTAACTTGATCGAGGTATGAATACCGAAGTGATAACCTCCGAACCATAGACTAGCTTCGAATCGAAGTGTGCTGATGCTCTCACAAGAGATCGAAGCCTTGAAACATACTTCGAAAAACAACCTTCGAACACACACACACTGTGACTCGAACAAGACAACAACACACTCCGAGCGAAGTCTATCAGAGAAACATGCTTCAAAGCTAACTTCGAAGCCTGTCGAAATATTGACTTTGAAAAGCTCGAGTCGAAGTATACCTTCGCAAGGACTGTCGAAGTAAGCCAAGCTAACAGACACTAAGCACAAAACCTACTTCGAAGCTAGTACAAAAACGAAGTTGAAATTCTTGCAAAGCCCTCGAAGATGACAAATCGAAGCCTGCCTCACGGAGCTGAGGGACTTCGAACAGAGAAGGGGGCTTCGCTAGAAACAGCCAGAGAAAAGGCTAAGTCCTGTCTACTCGATCAAAAAGGCTATGCAGAAAAAGCAAGGCTAGAGTACTAGCACCCTGTAGCTACAGGAAAGTAGTACTACTTGCTACATCACACATGAACTAGTATTCTCACGTGAAGAACAAGAATGAAACAGACAGAGAAGCAATCGCTTAGGAATAAAACGAACGCACGCACATCGAAACTTCTGAGCTTCGCACAAAATGCTGCACACCAAAAACCGCTAGGAACAGAATCTTCAAAATAGTGAGGAATCAAGATAAACTCACAAAGAACATGAACAATGTTCCTGGCAGCGCACGTAGGAGAGAGAGAGTAAAGCGCAGGAATCAAAATATGACCCAAGGAATGATTAAAAAGTGATTTCTTGAAAGGTGACCTAACCCTAGGGATTGGGGCCCTATTTATAGGCTGCCTAATACTAGGAATATTCCACCAGCCCCTTAGGGTTTTTTACAGACGCTGAAATAAAGGAAAAAGACTAAACTGCCCTTAGGATTTTTTACAGACTCGACTGACTGACTGTGGGCCTAGGGACAAAATAGAAAACTCCTATTTACAGATGACTTATCCGGAAGCCAAGCTTTCGTAGCGACTACGGCTTCTCTTCTAGACAATCCGATACAAGATCAGTGGTCATCAGTTTTGCGCCGAAACTGACAAAGCCTCCACCGACTTTGCACTAGGTACCCGGATTGGGCCGGCCCGATTCCGCAGCTCTCTCAGCCCGGCAATCACTCATCGCCCGTGTACCTGAGTCAATCCTGGTCAACAGCCCAGTGGGTCTTCTGCTGCTTCTAGCCCATGTACCCGGATTGGGCCAGCCTGACTTCGCAGCTCTCTCAGCCTAACAGTCACTCGCTGCCCGTGTACCTGAGTCACACACGGCCCATGAAACAGCAGATCTTCACTCTTTTCAGTCCTCTTTGACTATCGTTGACAATGACTCATCACATCTGGAGCTATGAGGCCCACGCTGTTCAGCATGGCTCCTCAATCTCCCCCTTGATGAGTGCATTGTCAACACTTCATTTCTTCAGTTCTTCAGTGCCTGCGAACACATGTGGAAACACAAAAACAAAGCACAAGAAAAACAAAGAAGAAAAATAAAGTAAAAAATTAACCCCAATGACCAAAAGCCAAACAAAAGCAAGAAGTGGTCATTATGATTAACCAAAATGTAAAAGCTCAAAATGAGTGCGATCTCAGAAACATCAACAAGGATATCAAAAGAGGAAGGACAAACGGAACAAAAACTCCCCTTTGAACTCTTATCCCAAAAATTCTCCCCCTTGTTGACAAGTGAACTCATCAAGCACTCTAAAAAGAGACACAGACTCCCCCTGAAATGCAACCCCCCCTCAAAATATGCAATGAATGCAACTGTGGTGCAGGTGGAGTGTAGAAAGCATGCTTCTCAGATATGATTGACTGCAATTACAACATCTAACAAGTATAACAAAATACATACTGTCTAAGACACATGGCATGATCAGTGCAACAAATGATATCTAAAGAAAGTCATTAGCACACATTTTCAATTTTCCAAACAAAAGCATCACCACATTTTCCGGCCGACAAGCAAGGTAAAGCATGAGATGTAGAAGCTAACTGATATCTACCAAGATAAGCATTGTTCAAAACGAAGTGCTTCAGCAAACTTGTTATCATTTCAATTTTTAGGCTTTTTCTTTTTCCTTTTTCATTTGTGCCAGGGGTTATTTGCATGTCAAACCTTATGCTGACCGACCAAGTCAAGCCTAGGCCAGAACTAGACCATCAGAAGCTTAAGACATTGGTCTTGGCATACATTACATTGTCCTAGTTCATACCAAAGTGCTATGGTATGTAGTCTAGAGCAATGCAATGCGACAAAGCAAACCCACCTGGATCTTTTCAAGTTATGCATAAAAAGGCATGAAATTTTCATTTTTCTCAATTTTTCATCATTTTATAGCACATTTCCATGTTTAAAGCATAAAGATGTCCAAGTTGCGTATTTGCATCTAAGTCAGGAACTAGCTACAAGGCATGTAACAGATAGCAAGAACATTCAGCCTACACATGCTAGTTACCAGAAGCAATGGCGATCATTTTCAAGTTTAAAGCGTAAAAGCCATGCATATGACAGATATCAGACATATCAAGTGAACTGAAACAAAGCATGATCGTTGACAAGTATTCAAAAGCATGTACCAGCTAGAATAAGTAAAGCAGATCAATCATATAACAGAAGCAGCTCAAAAGTGTGATATGTGAATATGCAAGATATGAACACACACAAAAAGACTCAAGAAAAGAGTAAAGAAGAAAGAAAAAACTGACGCAAAAATATCCTAGAAAGGATACACAACACCCAAATCCCCTCATAAACGCTCAAAGGTAGACTGATCTAGGGGTTTGGTGAAAATGTCAGCCAACTGATGATGGGTATCAACATGAACAAGGTCAATGACACCTTTCTCATATTGATCCCTCAGAAAGTGAAAGCGCACATCAATATGTTTGGTTTTTGAATGGAGACAAGGGTTTTTCCCTACACTAATTGCACTAGTGCTATCGCAAAACAATGGAACTCTGGTAGGAAAGAACAATCTAAAGTCTCGCAGAGTGGAAATCATCCAAACCAACTGTGAGCAGCAGCTAGCAGCAGCTACATACTCAGCCTCAGTGGTCGAAAGAGCAACTCCAGATTTCTTTCGAGAATACCAAGAGACAAGAGAAGAACCAAGAAACTGGCAAGTACCGGAAGTCGACTTGCGATCCAACCGGCACCCACCAAAGTCGGCATCCGAAAAACCAGATAAATCAAGAGATGATGATGCTGAATAGTAAAGACCGAGATCGGGCGCATAGGTAAGATACCTGAAAATGCGCTTGACAGCCTGCCGATGAGACGCGCGTGGTGAAGTCTGGAAACGCGCGCAAAGTCCCACGGCGAACTGTATGTCCGGTCTTGTCGTCGTTAAGTACAGTAGCGAGCCGATCATCCCTCGAAACTCCCTCTTGTTGACCTTGACGCCACTCTCATCCTTGTCCAGACCCCCAGATGTGCCCATCGGGGTCATCTGCGGCTTCAAGTCCCCACCAAAGTCAAATTTCTTAAGCATGTCACGAGTGTACTTACCTTGGTGGATGAATGTGCCGTCCTTGGTCTGCTTGATCTGGAGCCCTAAGAAATACTTAAGCTCACCCATGAGGCTCATCTCAAACTCGTTGTGCATGTTCTCAGAAAACTTGGACACAAGAGAATTAGTAGTACCGCCAAAAATAATATCGTCCACGTATATCTGAGCGACTAAGAAATCTGAAGCATCTCTGAGCAAGAAAAGAGTTTTATCCACAGAACCCATCACAAAGCCCTTCCCCAACAAAAATTGCTTTAACCGGTCATACCAAGCCCTGGGGGCTTGCTTCAACCCGTATAAATCTTTTTGCAACTTAAAAACATGTCGAGGAAACTTAGGGTTCTCAAAACCAGGGGCTACCTAACATAAACTTCCTCCTCTATGAACCCGTTCAGAAAAGCACTCTTAACGTCCATTTGAAAAAGCTTTAAACCCTTCGAAACGGCAAAAGCTAAAAGAATGCGAATGGACTCAAGACGGACAACCGGGGCGAAAGTTTCTTCAAAATCAATACCTTCCTTCTAGCAAAAACCCTGGGCAACTAGCCGAGCTTTGTTGCGCACCACAACCCCATCTTCACCTTGTTTGTTTTTGAACACCCACTTGGTGCCTATGGGGTTGCATCCTGGTGGCGGCTCAACTGGTGTCCAAACCCGATTACGGACAAAATTCTCAAGCTCTTCTTGCATAGCATTAATCCAATTAGAATCAGAAAGAGCATGAGAAATGTCTCTGGGCTCAAAAGATGCAACAAAAGCAGATTCAGCAAACACAGCAAGAGAGGTACCAGATGAACGCAAAGTTCTCTCAGTCAAATCACCAATGATGAGCTCCGAGGGGTGATCACGCTGAACTGCTCGGGTTTCCTGGTGATCTGAAGTCACCTCACCGGAGTCAGCAGCTGGCCCCTCTGGACTCGACTGAGGGGGCTCGATCGAAGTGGAAGAAGTGATCAGAGGTCCACCCTCATTCTCAGTCGAAGTCTCAGAAGGTGTGGGCTCCGCAGGAGGCGCAGAAGGCCCACCCTCATCAGCAACTGGAGTATCCTCATCTTCCTCGAAGATAGACTCTCCGAGCTCATCATCGCCAGAAAGCTCAAAAGAAGGAGTTAAAGAAGGCAAGGATTCGTCAAAAGAAACCTCAGAAGTTTCGACAAGTTGCTGGGAGTCGAGGTTCCAAACCCGGAAACCTCGAGAATGTAAAGCGTAACCAAGAAAAACTCCGTCCCAGCAACGAGACTCAACCTTGTCCAAATGCCCTCCCTTCTTGAGCACAAAGCACTTGTAGCCAAACGCTCGCAAGTGGCTCACCTTGAGCTGTCTGCCAAACCGCAACTCGTATGAGGTCTTACCAAGGTAAGATCTAAGAAAAATGCGGTTGGCCAGATAGCAAGCCGTGTTCATGGCTTCAGCCCAAAAACGCCTAGGAGTCCTGTGCTCATCGAGCATCGTCCTGGCCATCTCAACTAGCGTGCGGTTCTTTCGTTCCACAACGCCGTTCTGTGGGGGAGTGTAAGGAGTAGAAAATTGATGGTCAAGACCCTAATCACTACAGAAGCTGACGAACTGAGAGTTCTTGAACTCAGAGCCGTTGTCGGAGCGAATTAATCGCATCTGACCATTGTTCTCATTCTTCAGCTTCAAAATCAGGTCATGAACAAACTAAAAAGTTTCATCCTTAGACTCCAAAAAGAAAACCCATGAGAATCGAGAAAAGTCGTCAACAATCACAAGCGCATACCACTTTCCACCAACTGAGCGTACCCGAGCTGGACCTACAGTGTGCAAATGTAACAGCTCGCCCGGATACGAAGTCATCACCTGAGTCACAAGTGAGTGGGACGCGACAACCATTTTCCCATGACGACAGGGATGACAAACTAGGTCTTTCTCCATTTTAAGCTTGGGCAATCCTCGGATGAGGTCCATAGAGCTTAACCTGACTAGCAGATCAAAACTCAAATGACCTAACCTCCTATGCCACTTCCAAAGATCAGAAGAAGATCCAGCAATCAAACAGCGAGAAGGGCCAAAAGAACTAGAGAAGTCAATTCGAAAAACTTTACCAAAAGGTAAGATCTAGCAAATCAAAGACCCTCTAGAATCAAACACATAAGAATTACCCTTCTTAAAACGTACTTCCAAACCATCCTCAAGAAGTTGCGAGACAGAAATCAAGTTAAAGTTCAAATTTTTAACCAAGGCAACATTCTTCAAAGAGAAATGGTATGAAATGCGAATTGAGCCGATGCCACTTACCTTCCCTTGACCACTGTTCCCGAATGTGATGTACTCTTTGGAGCTCGGGGGAGTGAGACTAGAGAACCATCTGCGATGTCCCGTCATGTGGTGGGAGCATCCTGAGTCTATGATCCAAACGTCCTCCAGTCCCTGATCCTGCACAATCAGTGGTCGTAAGGGGGAGCAAATGGTCCGGCACCAGATTTAGCAAAAGAGCTAAACCAATGTCGAGCCATCTGCTCAAAAGATAGAAAGCGAAAACTATCAAAAGAATTTGCACCAAAGCGCGGCTCAAAGCGCGGTCCTCTGTTCTTCCTAAAACCTCGGCCACGAGGTCCAGGACCGTAGCCAAAACGGCCTGGAACTCTGCCGGAACGAACACCACCAACTAGAGCACGGGCATGAAAGCCGTCTCCTCTACCACCACCTACACGACGCGTCCTGGCCTCCAGCCTCTCCCCGCGCCGAGGAACTCTCAGTCTACCACCCTGCTGGTAGAACTGCTCTTGACCACCACGAGCACGCTCTGCTCTCTCAACCCGCTTCCTCCTGAAGCAAATCTCCGCAAGATGCCCTTCTCTTTGACAATACTCACAATGGTAGGTGGGCTTCTTGGGATGTGGTTGAGGCTTGAGGTTCTTGGGCTTAGTGGTGTTGGGTGTCGTCTTCTTGGGTTGAGAGGGTTCAGGAAGAGAGTCAAGAGAAGTGTGGAGGTGTTTGGGCTTTGGAACCCAGATGTGCTTCTTGGGTGGAGCTTTGGGCTGTTCATGGATCACTCCATCCTTGGGATGACTAGCTAGGGAAGACTCAGTGGAGTGAGTCTTGGGGTATCTCTGCTCAGGAGACATTTTACTCCACTCCACTGCTCGGCTAATGGCACTCTCAAAGTCAGCCTTGGTGTAGGTGTAACCTACCCCAAACCCATCCTGCCTCTTGAACCGCTGGATCATCATGCCGAGTTGTGGCTCTCTGGCACTGATCCAACTCAGGATAGAACGGAGGTAAAAGTTCTCATTCTGAGAATCAGCTAGCTCCTCTCTCAAGGAAGCTAGTACCTCCACCTGAGACAAGCAGGTCTCACACTCGCTATCTACCTGGACAGACTTCTCGGCTTTCAGCTTAATCAACTCCATTCTAAGAGACAGACAGTTCTCACAGACAGTGGGTGGAACTGACAGTGTCTCAAGCTCTAGCCTAGTCTGCGCCAGCTCAACTTTCACTCTCTCCAAATCCCCCAAATGCTCATCGCCCTTGGCCTTCAGCTCAGCTAAGACAACTAGATGAGATGGACAATCAGCACAGGGCACGACGACATTGGCTTGAGCATCTTTCAACTCCAACTGAGCACTCTCAAGCTCAATGGCCAAAGCGTCCCTCTCATCAACCCTTTCTGTGTACTTGGACTTCAGAGTCGACAAGTCACACAGAAGCACCTCACACTTTGGGAACTCACTGCTATCACCCAAGCAGGGGGAAGAAGATAGACTCTCAATTCTGCCGTTGGCTATGGCAAGCTCACTCTCTAACTCATCTATCCTCTTCTTGTTCCCCCTAAGCAGTTTTTCCCGATATTTTAACTCCTGATGATTGCTTTCAAGTAAATCAACGATTTCATGCTCATAAGATGATACCTTTTCGTTGTCGTCATCGTCGGAGTTATCGGAGGAGCTCTTCTCTTCCTTATCCCCAAGAGCCATTGAGCAGAAGCTCTTGCGGGATCTTCGGCGCCGATGTGAGCGGCTCTTTGGTCTGTCCCCCAAAGCCATGAAGCAGAGGCCTGCTGGATCGTCCTTCTCCTTCCCCTTCCTGATAACGATCTCCTCATTGCTTGAGCTAGATGAAGAGGAAGAAGACGTGGACCGCTTGGAGTAACTCTTCTCCATCTCGGTGAAGAAGGCCTTGTCGTGCTTCTTGTTCTCACGCCGGTAATCCTTCAGGGCCTTTCTGAAGAATCTTGTCTTTGGCTTGCCCTTGTTGAAGGAGGAGCTCTCGTGCTTGCCAGAGTCGTGGAAGCCACCACCGGTGCCCTTCTTGTGGCCATTGCGCTTGGGGCAGTCGGCGATGAAGTGTCCTGGATCACCACACTCAAAGCACCCGGATTTTGTGCCGTGTCTTTTGAACATTTTCTTATCATAAACACGACACACCTGGTTGTTAAAAAGACACAAATCATCATCTCCCAAAGACTCAAGCTGATCCTCAGTGATAGACATCAAAGAGAATCCAGCACAGCTCACAGAAGAAGGATCAATAGAAGGTGTAGCAAGGGCTAGGGAATTTGATCCAGAGCCAGTGAGATTTGATCTCAGCTGGATATCAACCTCAGTGGACTTCAGCTTGCTAAACAACTCAGAAATGGTCAAGGTATCATAAGAAGTGCTCTCAATGATAGAGGATACCTTGATCTCCCAGATCTTTCGGTCCAAGGTATGGAGAACCTTGAGCGCCTGCTCGTGATCTGAGACTAACTGAGCACCCTCAGCCTTGTTGTCCCGTAGCTTGTTTATGATCGATTGAAAATGACCAAACAACGCTTCAACAGATTCACCCGGATTTTGTGTGAAGTTCTCATATTCACGCCTGTAGGTCTGATAGAGCTAAGCCTTTACCTGGGCTGTCCCCTCATGGTGTGCCTTGAGGGTAGCCCAGATCTCTCTCGCAGTGGAAAGATGGCTCACACGCTCAAACTCAGTGGGACCTAAACCAGAAAACAGAATGTTCACAGCTTTACTATTGCTCAGATGCTGGGCAATGATACCAGGAGTACCATGCTCAGCAACTGGCAATATAACAAACGTATCGTGAACGCAAATGTCCCAGATGTCCGAGCCTTGGCTCATAAGATAGGCTCGCATGCGAGTCTTCCAATAGTTATAGCCATAAGCTTCCAAGGACGGGACTTTGCCAGGAGAAGTCATGATCACTACTGGGGTTTAGAACCGGTTAAGGTATGGAAAAAACCCTAACTAGGCTCTGATACCACTTGTAGGACTGAAAGTAGCGACCAGAGGGGGGGTGAATGGGTGCCTAAAAATTCTTTCGAATCAATGGCCTGCTCCCAACACCCAACGCACCTCAAAAGACTAAGTAGCAAGGCGTGAACAAAAATCCTAAGTCTAAAAGTATCTATCCTAGAAACAACTGGTGTCAAAGAAGTAGAGAAACACCAATACAATGCTAATAGGCAGATAAACAAAATATTCAAGACATGGCGGATCAAACTTCTCAGTAAAATAATCTAAGTATACATGGAATGGAATGAGAAGTTACCGTTCAAAATCTGTCTCCTGTTCGAAACTTGTCGAAGCCTGCTTCGCAGTGTCGAAGCCTGCTTCGCAGAGTCGAAGCCTGCTTCGCTGAGTCAGAGTCCCTAGTCGAAATTGAGCGAAGGTTGTCGTTGAAGTGCCGAAGGTTTGTTGAGTCTAGCCTAGTTCGAGTGTAGTAGAGAGCGAAGTATGCTTCGAAGCGAAGTATGAAAGTATCGAAGCTTTCTTCGACCAGTGTACTTCGAAGCCTATACTTCGATCAGAAAGCTTCGTACAAAGTTCATAGAAAAGCAACCTTCGAAATAGAGGCGAAGCCAAACACGCTGCAGCAAGACCAAATCGAAGCCTACACTCTACATTCGAAGCTAACTTGATCGAGGTATGAATACCGAAGTGATAACCTCCGAACCACAGACTAGCTTCGAATCGAAGTGTGCTGATGCTCTCACAAGAGATCGAAGCCTTGAAACATACTTTGAAAAACAACCTTCGAACACACACACTGTGACTCGAACAAGACAGCAACACACTCCGAGCGAAGTCTATCAGAGAAACATGCTTCAAAGCTAACTTCGAAGCCTGTCGAAATATTGACTTTGAAAAGCTCGAGTCGAAGTATACCTTCTCAAGGACTATCAAAGTAAGCCAAGCTAACAGACACTAAGCACAAAACCTACTTCGAAGCTAGTACAAAAACGAAGTTGAAATTCTTGCAAAGCCCTCGAAGATGACAGATCGAAGGCTGCCTCACGGAGCTGAGGGACTTCGAACAGAGAAGGGGGCTTCGCCAGAAACAGCCAGAGAAAAGGCTAAGTCCTGTCTACTCGATCAAAAAGGCTATGCAGAAAAAGCAAGGCTAGAGTACTAGCACCCTGTAGCTACAGGAAAGTAGTACTACTTGCTACAGCACACATGAACTAGTATTCTCACGTGAAGAACAAGAATGAAACAGACAGAGAAGAAATCGCTCAGGAATAAAACGAACACACGCACATCGAAACTTCTGAGCTTCGCACAAAATGCTGCACACCAAAAACCACAGGAACATAATCTTCAAAACAGTGAGGAATCAAGATAAACTCACAAAGAACATGAACAATGTTCCTGGCGGCGCACGCAGGAGAGAGAGAGAGAGTCACTCGCTGCCCGTGTACCTGAGTCACACGCGGCCCATGACATAGCAGGTCTTCACTCTTTTCAGTCCTCTTTGACTATCATTGACAATGACTCATCACATCTGGAGCTATGAGGCCCACACTGTTTAGCATGGCTCCTCAAGGAGGAAGAGGATAAAGGAAGAAAAAGGAGGAAAAGAAGGAAGAAGGGAGAGTACTTGTCTGTGACTTAAACTGGGCCAAATCAATAGTTTTTGTCCACGTGGACTACCACATCAGTGTAAAACCACCCGCATGGACTACCACATCACCAAAACCATCGCAGTAAATCACTCTAGGGCGATGTTATTTGTTCGGTTTAGATTAGTTCAGGGGATTAAGAGTCTGATTTTTTAGTTGAGGGTAACATTCATCTACAAAGCAATACTTTGGGTTGTATAGTAGACTTTTCCTTTACTAAATATGTTATAAACAATACATGCATATGTCCATAGGTAAAACAATCTTGATAGGATCCTGTTTTGAAGTAGTAGAGATATATGGTACAAATATGTGAATTAAACTCTATGGGGCACTTTGGCAATCTACATTATAGCATGATTTGGAGTAAACATATATTTTTCATAACTTTAGTCTCTCCTAATCATCATATAAACTTACTCAACCTAATATTTTTAAATCACACTTCTTTATTTCTTATACGTGTGTTACAATGAGAACTCCTAGAAGGAAGGTAATTTCAAAGAAAATGATATCCTTCAAAAGGAAAGAATAATCAAGACGTGTCTACACATCTCCATATAACCATGGATCTTCATTCTTATCAACAGATACCAAATATAGAAACTATAGTCTCCTACCACTCCACCTTAAACACTTAGCGACATGTATATGCATCAACAAAATTCCTCAAAAGCCTAATGGAAAAATCGAGAGAAAAATTCGTAGCATGTGTTTTGGTTGCATGAATTGTCTTATTAAAAACCTTTAAATGAGAAACTTTAGTAAATCTAATTTATGGAAAAATAGTACAATTCGCGATATGTATGTCATATGATGTTTCAAGATCAGTTCAGGTACTTTGGCTTATTAACTGAGATTTAATTCTTCATGTCATTATTATGTGAGGTTTCTTTGCCTAAAATGTGCTAGTCTCAAAGCAAAACTATCTCAATTCCACGAATGCATCTTCCAAACCTACATGTGGGGAGAGACTCTACGAACAAATCTAGAAAATTCTCACATGACTTGGTGTTCGGGGGAATTTTGGAATAAAAGATAAATAAAGAATTGAATTTGAAAAGGTTCCTTCTATTTTGTTTCGATTGTTTCTTTTTAAATAGGATGATTTAACAAGCATAGAAGAATTTAAGGTTTGTATGTTTCGTTAAGCTGCTCTTCACATATCCTGCTTGTATTTATATAACACAAGTTGCATTATCTTTGTACATAATGGTGGGGTCTTGATAGGATTCAAACCATATAACTGCTAGATATGGTGAATAATTCTTTTAAGCCATGCATATTTTTGCAAGACTTCACACAAATCTATTATTTCCATCTGGTTCATTGAAATCGATATAGGACTTTAGTTAGGTAATAACTAAGACACCACAATTTTACAATATAGAAAAACACATCTAATCTAGAATTAACAATATGTGGGTCTGACAAATACATGACACATCTGCTCATCCAACCATACTTAGGTATTGATTCTTTTTGAACGGCCGATCTAAATCCTTGCTTCTTTAAAAATAGCGTAGAATGTTATTGATGTCCTTGAAATATTGTTTGGTGGACTCTAGTACGGGAATTTTGCTCTCAATACTTCTTGCCCCTCTTCTCTATTTATTTACATACCTTATTATGCCTGAAAGGACCTCCAAACTATGAGGGTTAGAGTGGAAATTATTTTTTAAAACTAAATCATTTCAACACTTTCTCAGTGTATATAGTTTGATGTAGTAGGATTCCACCAAATATATGTGTTAGTTGCAAGTCTAAGCAAAACATAGCTCATGTTTTATTTCAAACTCAAATTCAATGCAAAAGTTTATTTCCTCAATTTTATAATGGTATTTGGACCATATTCATAATCCATTCATAGATTTTTATTATTCATGTGTCATTTCTCTCAAATAAATTTGGAAAAAATGTCTACTAAACCTTCTCATGTATAGACCTTTTAGACACATATACCCCTAAACTATAAAACTGAATTCTTAACCTTCTCATCTATACTATACTAGATAGATAACACCCTAGATTGGTTTGTGTCATTGTGTACGAACAATAGTGTCCTATGGGGTTACCCACAAGAAGGATTTGATTAGGTTTAAGGGAGTTTCTGTGAATGAATCTCAATGGTTATCTCAAGAGATGAGACATAGAAGGTTTTTATATAGGTTTGGGCTTCTCGGAGGATAATAATTCCTACTCATGTGTGTGCAATATGAGCTTAAGGGCTGGAAATCACATTAAGCATATAAGAACGTCTTCCACTAGGAAAAACATACTTGTAATAGGCTCCCTCGAGCCCTTCATATATGAGAGGGTCGGGGTTATAATTTGTAATTAATGCACTCTACTAATGGCCAATTATATTAGAAAACAGTCAGCTCATGGGATATTACTCCAGGAGTTATTTGTTGTATTTATTTGATAGTTACTCGCCGTGGAGTTTAATAGAGTGGCCTGATACTTGATTGTGACCATCCGAGTACCGACAATCGAGGAAGGCTCCCGAGTACTGGACTCCGAGAGTCTTTAGAACTGTTACCGCTTCTTGGCTATTGGGGAATCCGACCATTGGATGGTCATCTTTAATGCTCTGTCCATTGATCCTTCCTTCAATCGATCATCATAAACCCATTTGGGAGGTACCCTAGGGTCATATTCTCAACATCATCCCCCGAGCTCTTTGTGGCATGTAGATGAAGTCACGTAGCCGGAAGGGGATCTATATTTTATCTTTAGCAAATTTTTCCTAGTAAGTGCACTAATCAAGTGTACCTATGGGTCACTACCACAAAAACGATCTTTAGTGATGCAACTTTAGTGACGGGTTATTTCACACACGTCACTAATACTGCCTTATTAGTGTCAGGTCACAATAGGACCCGTCACTATAGATGAGGCTAACAAGGTCATAATAGGACCCATCACTAAAGGTTATCCCTATAATGACGGTCTATGTGGAGACCATGTCACTAAATATGGGGCACCACATTAGTGACAGTTGGTAGTACCACCCATCACTAAAGAGTGTTGCGTCTGAAATCCTAAGGACACCTTTAGTGACGTCCTTATATGGATAACCATCACTGATGATGTGTATATAAGTACTTCACACACAGAGCTCCACACTTATTGCTCCCAAGTCCTAACCACTACCGTCTTCGCCATAACTGTTGACCGCAGTTGCTAGACGCGTCGATGATGACCCACACCGTTACGTGCTCCGGTGGACCATCCCACACCAAGCAGCTAGCAATAGGACCTATATACACTGTTACAACATATCGAGGTTATCATATAAATGGTTATACATTATACAAAGTTGATCAATATAGCAAGAGCACAAACCAAAACAGTGGTGTTCGTATTGATGCCTATGACAACAATGATGTAAAGAGCACATATTATGGTTAGATAGAGGAGATTTGGGAACTTGACTACTTAGGGTTCAAGGTACATCTGTTTCAATGCCGTTGGGTCAATGGTACAAAAGGCACTATGGTCGACAAGTACATATTCACAAGTTTAAATCTAACTCAGGTCGTCTATAAAGACGAACCTTTTGTGCTCGCTAAAAAAGTTGCTATAGTTTTCTATGTGCCTGATATGACAAATAAGAAACTTCATGTTGTCCTAGGTGGAAAGAGACAAATTGTGGTTATTGAAAATGTGGTTGATGAGGACGAGTACAATCAGTTTGATGAGATACCACCTTTCGTCACCTCAATTATGCCACAAGTTAAACCAAACAAGCAAACTCCGTACCTGCGCTTCGACCATTTTGAAGGATTGTAAATTAAGAAAGTGAGAAAACAAAGACATACATGTGTTGAAAAGTGTAAAGTTTAAATTATATATATGCATGCAAGTGTTGTACATGTAGTGTTCAAATACTGAGATACGTGAGTGATTTGTACAATTTCTACCAATTTAGGTATGTAATATATATTTGCAATATGTGCCATAACTTGAAATTTGGAAGTACTACTAATTTAGGTATGTAATATATATATATATATATGCAATCTGTTATGCCATAACTTGAATTCTAGAAATACTACTCATTAGTGACGGGCAATAACTACCGCCCATCACTAATGAGCATTACTGATGAGGAACCAATATTGCCCGTCACTAAACATTATTTTGAAAACAATAGTACTTTGATCTCATTACTGCTGGCAGTTAGTGGATGTAAGTAGCTGGCACATTAATTGCTATTTCCATCCTTTAAATACACTGTTTGCTTGCATTTGGACTTCAAAACATCATATTTTTGCTCTTACTCTTCTTGCTTCTTTCTTTGCCAAGGGGGTTTGTGGTGGATGTTGCCTAACTCGATGCATCCACAAACATGTGGAAGCGTAGGACCATGCTTCATTCCTCACAAACTATGTCATGGCTTCGTTTACTAGAAGCACAATACTTGTGTGGTCGCATTAGTAATACCAGTATCACAAACACTTATGCGGTCACTTTTATATGTGATTGCACAAGTGTTGTTCTCTCTTTGATCATCAGTGACGGGTGGTAGTTAACACCCGTCATTGATGACTCCGATTATTTTCCGAATTGGAAACAGAGAGACCAAATCGAAAGTTTTGATATGGTATGAGAAGTTCTGATAATTTATGGTTTGCGAAACCGGGAGCCCAAATCGGAAGTTCCGATAATTTCTAATTAGAAATAGAGAGATGAAATCATAAGTTTCGATTAGGAATCGGGAAAATTGTTTTGATTAGAAGTTCCGATATGTGTATCAGAAGTTCCGAGGTGGGCGAAAATAAATTGGATCTTTTAACGTATCGTACTGGATTAAGCGACCAAAAATACTCAATCGGAAGTTCCGATCCAGGATCGGAAGTTCCGATGTGGGTAAAATAGATTGGATATGTTAGAGCACAAATCGATTATAATCGATTTGTTGGTTTCAAGATGGTGACGACCAGGGGCTCTCATCCCTATATAAAGCGAGGAGGATGAGGTCTTGGATAACAAGCTTTGATAGTTTATACCTAGCTACCAAGAACTCATCTCTTCCCTTTCTTGATCTCAAAAGTTGAGATTGAGGATCTCCCTTTTATCACGAGCGGTGCTAGCACGCCGACGTGGGAAGGACTCCATCCCTAGATGTGTGGATACCGTGGAGGTGTTGCTCCAATAGCGACGCTCGTGGACTTCATCACATGAACAACTATGTCGTCTTCACCGATTGGATTGGCGAAGAATGGCCTAGATGAAGCGAGGATAATTAAAGACGTCCTTTCTCAACATCATCATCCACTGCACTTAGCACATTTTGTGCAAGAAGGTACCGATCTATGATCTCACACGCGCATGCTTCTTGGGCTTTGGGGCGATTTTTTAAATTTCTGGCTAGCGTAGCTTACTCTTTCCCCTTCAGTGGTATTAGAGCCTACGTGCGTAGTGTTTTATATGGATCCGTCATGTATGGAGATACATGGTGGAAAAACAGACTAGATCTGTTTCTGTCCATGACAAATCGAAAGTTCCGATACTAATCGAAAGTTCCAATGGCGGATCAGAAGTAACAATACTGTTCGGATGTTCTGATATCGAATAATGATTCGATATAGAGAGTAATTGTTTCTACTAGAAATTTCGATACTGATCAGAAGTTCCGATGGATCGGACGTTCCGATGCCAGATCGAAAGTTTCGACCCACCCGAATTTGAAATTCTGAGCCTATTGAGGTAGGTTTTTCAGATCCATATTTCAGTTCACTTATAGATTCTTCGCCTAACTTTGTTTTGCATAGAATGTTGTGACTGACATGGCCTTGGATAAACGTGATGTATGAGATGCATGTAATGAATGTAAATTAAATATGGCCTGCGTGTCATGGTTATTTGCAGCCCAAATATGATGTAAATTAAATACGACTTTTCATGTCATTTTTGTGGTGCTTCGGCCCATGTAAGTAGTATAGGCTATGCGAGATAGACTAGTGCACTTCATGGAGGCCAGGAGCACGCACTTAATGAAGGGATCCATAGAGATGGAGATCGCCATGTGAAGAGGGCCATGCTATGTCATAGTTAATATGATTGCCTGTGATGCTTTTTTATGTTCCTGTTATACTGTTCTTGCATGTTTCGTGCCCACTAGGGACGTTACCTTGCTAGAATATTTTTCCCTCAGAATATTAAGTATTGATGCTCTTTCTAATAGCTACACCCACCAAGGATCTCGATCATCGATAGTGGGTCTGCCAAAGTAGGGTGCTATCTTTTATCTTGATCAGTTGGGGTGAAAGTCGAACTTCTGCACGCATAGTATTGGTTTTCTTAACGGGGCTATAAAAACGGTTTTGGGCCTTGGGGCATAGAGTTGACGTAGAGCATTGGATGCTTCTCCAATGACAAGAGTTACATACGATGTGATTAGCAAAGCATTTCTTACCTATGTCACCTTGCTTCTAGTAGTGATGCCAAAGCTCACTAGGAGTTAGAATGAATATGGATCTTGTGCCACTATTAGTCATTAGAGGGAAAGTGTTTGTTTTTAAAATAGTGGAAAATCTTTTATTGGATAGAAGATAAACATTGTATAGTGCTAAACCTTACATTTAATGTTTTGTAGATCATGGCACCTACTACTTCTATTAAGAGCACTCCAGTTTTTAATTTGCGATCTATTCTATAACGCGAGAAATTATCTGGAACAAACTTTATGGATTGGTACCAAAATTTGAGAATTGTTTTTAAACAAGCGAAAAAGGATTATGTTCTAGTGGAACCCCAATCCCACAAGCCTGGGCATTGAAAGCGCAATTGCAAGGTGTACCTAGAAGAATAGAAGAACAAGAAGGGAAGTGTGACTTCCAGTTTAGGTATTAATGTTATTGAAATTAATCTTGCTACTCGTCCAAATGATTCATGGGTATTTGATACCAGATCGATGATTCATACTTGCAAATCATTGCAGGGGCTGAGTAGAGTAAGAAAGTGTGCAAGTGGCGAGTTGGATGTCCGTGTTGGGAATGGTGCAAAGGTTGCAGCATTGGCCGTCAGCGTTTATTCACTATCACTACCTTTAGGACTAGTTTTGGAGTTGAATAATTGTTATTTTATTCCCACCTTAGGCAGAAACATTATCTTTTCTTCATGTTTAGAGAAGATGGTTTTGAATTCGTAATAAAGAACAAGTGACGTTCAATATTTTCGAATGGCATGCTCTATGTTTTTTGTCCATTAGTGAATAGATTATATATTCTGAATCTTTAAGATGTGCACATTTATAACATTAGTACTAAGAACCAACAACTCATTGATTTGAATCCTACCTACGTCTAGCATTGTCGTTTGGGTCATATAAATGAGAAGCACGTGCAGAAGCTCCATAGTGATGTACTTTTGGAGTCATTTGATTTTGAATCATATGACACATTCAAGTCTTGCTTACTTGGCAAAATGATAAAGACGCCTTTCACTGGATAGAGTGAGAGGGTGAGTGAGCTATTGGCCATAGTACATACTGATGTGTGTGGTCTAATGGGTCACACGACTAGGAATGATTTTCAGTACTTTATCACTTTTTCCGACGACTTTAGTAGATATGGTTATGTCTACTTGATGAGGCATAAGTGGGAATTCTTCAAAAAGTTTAAGGAGTTCTAAAATAAAGTACAAAATCATACATGCAAGACATTAAAATTCTATGATCTGATCATGGAGGTGAATATTTGAGCCATGAGTTTAGTGATCATCTGAAGCATTGTCAAATTGTTCCACAACTGACTTCACCCCGTAGGCCCTAGTGTAATGGAGTGTCCGAGTGGAGGAACCGCACCTTGTTGGGCATGGTTCGGTCTATGATGAGTCATGTTGATATTCCATTATTCTTTTGGGGACTCGGTCTAGAAACTATCGCTTTCACGATAAATAGAGTTCCATCTAAGTTAGTAGAGAAGACGCCATATGAGATGTGGTCTGGGAGGTGTCCTAGTTTGTCTTTTCTAAATATTTGGGGATGTGAGGCGTATATCAAACATTTGACGTCTAAAATGCTCATTCCTAAATCTGACAAATGCTTCTTTGTGGGGTATCCTAGGGAAACCAAAGGATACTATTTCTATAATAGAGAAGAGGGCAAAGTGTTTGTCGCTCGGAATGGTGTATTCCTTGTGAAAGAGTTTCTCTCAAAATGAGTTAGTCGGAGGACGATGCATCTCGAAGAGGTTCAAGAGCCCCTAGAAGGTGTTCTAGATCCCATTGAACAACAACAGGATGCGCAAGGTGTTGCAGAGTCCGTTGTAGAGGCACCAGACCCACGAAGGTCCGGGAGGGTGAGTCACACGCTAGAGCGGTACATGTTTTTGACCATTGGGTAGCGCGACGTGTTGTTATTAGACAACGATGAACCCAAGACCTATGCGGAAGTAGTGATGGGACGAGACTCTGAAAAATGGCTTGGAGCCATTGGATCTGAGTTAGAGTCAATGCGAGAAAACCAAGTTTGGAACT
The DNA here is from genome assembly GCA_019279435.1 of Zizania palustris. Classification (NCBI taxonomy): domain Eukaryota; kingdom Viridiplantae; phylum Streptophyta; class Magnoliopsida; order Poales; family Poaceae; genus Zizania; species Zizania palustris. Next base: position 17,041,033 of record JAAALK010000284.1, read on the forward strand.
TGGTTGATCCTCCTGATGGTGTAAAAATTATTGAGTGTAAATGGATCTTCAAGAAAAAGATAGACGTTGATGGAAATGTTCACATCTATAAGGCACGATTGGAGGCGAAAGGTTTCAAATTGATTCAAGGTCTTGATTATGATGAAACATTTTCGTCCATCACCATACTTAAGTCTATTCGGATCATCCTATCAATTGCCGCATTTTATGATTATGAGATATGGAAAATGGATGTCAAGATGGCTTTCCTGAATTGGAAACCTAAGTGATGATGTGTACATGACACAACCTGAAGGTCTTAACAATCCGGGAAATACTGGGAAAGTTTGTATGTTGCAAAAGTCCATTTTTGGGCTGAAGCAAGCTTCTCGGAGTTGGAATCTTCGTTTTTATGAGGTAGTCAAAGGGTTTGGCTTCATCAAGAATGAAGAAGAGCCTTGTGTTTACAAGAAGGCTAGTGGGAGTTCACTTGTGTTTATGGTCTTATATGTGGATAACATATTATTGATCGGAAATGACATTCCTTTGTTGAATGCTGTCAAGACTTCACTGAAAAATAATTTTTCGATGAAAGATCTTGGAGAGGAAGCATACATTTTGGGCATAAAGATCTATAGAGATAGATCAAAACGACTAATTTGATTAAGCCAAAGTATGTACATTGACAAGGTTTTGAAACAGTTCAAAATGCAGAATTCTAAGAAGGGTTTTCTGCCAATGTCACATAGTATTTCTCTTAGTAAGACTTAGTGTGTTTTGACACCTGATGAGCTAGAGAAGATGAGTCTGATCCCGTATGCCTCCACAATTGAATCCATCATGTATGCCATGTTGTGTACATGCCCAGATGTTTCATATGCTCTAAGTGTTATGAGAAGGTACCACTCGAACCCAAGTAAAAGTCATTGGGCTTTAGTAAAGAGTATCCTCAAGTACTTGAGAAGGACTGAGGAAATGTTCCTAGTGTACGGTGGAGAAGAGGAGCTCGTTGTAAGTGGTTACATCGATGCTAGCTTTCAGACTGATAAAGATGATTCTTGATCACAATCTAGTTTTGTGTTCTACCTCAATGGAGGCGCAGTGAGTTGGAAGAGTTCCTAGCAAGAGATGGTGGCTGATTCTATAACAGAAGCTGAGTATATCACTGCTTCAGAAGCTACGAGGAGAACTTTTGGATCAGAAAGTTTGTTTCTGAGCTAGGTGTTGTTACTAGTGCGTCCAGTCCAGTGGACCTCTATTGTGATAATAGTGGTGCCATTGCGCAAGCCAATGAGCCTAGATCACACTAGAAATCCAAACATATACTTCGACGATATCATCTGATTCGCGAGATCATTGAGAGATGTGATGTGAAGATTTGCAAGGTGCACATGGATTTGAACATGGTGGATCCATTGACAAAGCCTCTTCCACAACCCAAGCGTGAGGCATACATGAGCTCCATGGGTATTATATACTTACGTGAGTGAGTCATGTGTATGTGGAAGATGCTAGTAGTGTCTATTCTAATGTGTGAGGATAGTTATTATCTTGTTCCTTGAATAAATGTTGTTTACATTTGATTAATGAGTTGATGACTTGTCATGTGAAACTATTTGTGTTATAACGACATTGTTCAAAAAGGATCCTTGATCTTGTAATCATGTGGGACAGTGATGACATATACATTAGCACATCAGACTGATTGATGATCACGTTTCACAGATCATAGACATAGAGATGTCAAATTAGTGTTGTGGACACATGGTGTTGGATAGACCCACTTGAGATACTGCTGGGATTGATATTGTAATGTGCCATCTGTTGTTATCTCAAATGGTGTACCTGCAGAGTCCTTAGACCTGAGATCGTCATTTGATTCCAAAATGCATAGTGACAGACTTAGATGCTTCTTAACACTATTTCGTAATAGGGTAGTAATAAGGGTTGTTTTCTGGTGTGTTGTCAAACATGTCTTGGGATGTGAGCAGTCAAGATAGAATTTACACCTCCTAATAACGGGAGAGATATCTCTGGGCCCCTCGAGGTATTGGATTGGAAAAGTGCATGGTCATGCCACTATGACTAAAGAGTTAGTCATGATTGAATCCGATACTTTTTTGAGTGAAAATGTCGAGCTATCCAACAAGGGTGGAACAAATCTCGCCTTGATCTTGACTGATGTAGTGTGATAAAGGGAGTGGTGCTTGTGTATATCAAAGGTTTAGTGAAAATTGATTTTATACGCTTTCAAGGGTCAATATGTGCTGTTAGATACCGCTATTGATCAGTGAGTCAGAAAAGGTTTCCGGTGAACAACCATTTGTGTATGAACCTATCGGGTCACACACTTAAGGGGATGGACTGAAAAACATGCAAAGAATTGGTTCTTGTGCAAGTGGGAGATTGAAGGAAGTATGCCTAAGAAAATTCTAGTTGGATCGGAAGTTCCGATTTGGAATCAGAAGTTCCGATTATTTTATAAATTGGAAACAAAGATCACAAATCGGAAGTTTTGATATAGTATCGAAAGTTCCGATAATTTATGGTTTGCGAAACCGAGAGCTCAAATCGAAAGTTCCAATATGGTATCAGAAGTTCCAATAATTTCTAATTAGAAATAGACAGATGAAATCGAAAGTTCCGATTAGGAATCAGGAACATTGTACTAATCATAAGTTCTGATATATGTATCGGAAGTTTCGAGGTGGGTGAAAATAGATTAGATCTATTACATTATCGTACTAGATTGAGAGACTGAAAATACTCGATTGGAAGTTCCGATCTAGGATTGAAAGTTCCGATGTGGGTAAAACAGATTAGATATATTAGAGCACAAATCGGTTGTAAACGATTTGTTGGTTTCAAGATCGTGACGACCAGGAGCTCTCATCCCTGTATAAAGAGAAGAGGAGTTCTTGGAGAATAATCTTTTGATAGTTTAGACTTAGCCACCAAGAACTCCTCTCCTCCCTTTCTTGATCTCAAAAGTGTAGGACCGAAAGTAGCGACCAGACAGGGGGTGAATGAGCGCCTAAAAATTTTTTTAAATAAAAAACCTAATCCCAATACCCAACGCATCCCGACAAAATAAACAACAGCAGCAAAGCAAATTTCAGGAACTAAAGTTGTCTAGCCTAAAAATTACCGATGTCCTAATTAAAATGATATTCAAAAATAAAATAAACTAACTAAATAAAATAATTGCAGTGAATAAAAATGGGTAATAGAAATATTTAATGGCCTAGGAAAAAATACCTAAATAAATCAATAATAATTTGAATAATAATTTGGATTATGGTCTAAAAATAAAATACTAATCAACTGAATAAAAACATGGATCATCCAGAAATTAATGTAGAGATAAACCTAAAATATTTCATGTAAATCTAGAATAAAAAAATATTACTGCAATGAATAATTAATATATAGATATATTTCCCCCTTTTTTTGTTATGAGAAGATTAAGAATACTTAATAATTAATATGCAAGTACTAATAATATTCTAGCAGATAAAAATATTAACTACAAAATTACTAACAGATTTTCAGCAGATTAAGAATAGATAAATATTGATTTAATTTAAACAACTTAGAAATAGGAGATAAAAATAACTAACCTGAATTTGCCGCTGCTGCAAAAGATTCAATCGCTGACTTGGTCGCTGCGCGCCACAGAGGATTCAGCTAGAGGCTGCTGCAGTGCTGCCGTGGAAGACCGAAGAGAAATGCCGCACTGCAATTTCCTTGCGCTGCCGATTCCTGTGCCACTTCCGCCCTCTAGCCGTGGAGCGTAGTGTCGTGCAGCCCTGCCGAATCCCTGGCCGATCTACGTGCTACGCCTAGGTGCAGACGCTGCGCTAGATCCCTAGCGCTAGGCTAGCACTGCACACGTTTCTGCTGCACGGTTGCTCCTGTGTGCTGCAAGACACTGCTGCAGGAAAGCGCAAAACGATGTCGGTGGGTCCCACTAGCGTGCTGATGGCTTGGCGCCGTTGACGCTTGGAGGGCCCCACGCGTGTGAACTCAGCCAAAGCTGCTGCATGTGCTGCTGCGCTGGGAAACGTGCGCAGTTGCCGAGAGTTGGCCGATGCCGCAAGTTTTCCGTCGGAGAAACCAAGGATTGGCGCGCCCTGGCTCTCACAACAAACGAAAAAGAAATTCCGGCGACCAAAAGCAGAATACGGCGGCGGAAGTAGAAAGCAGTGGTGACGAAATTTTTGTAGATCGAAAAACACCGGCCGAATAGAATATATGGACTGTAGATTGATTATAGAAAAAACAGTCACCCTATCCCTAGGGGGGTAAATTACACTGAATCTAAAATAAAATTTCAAATTACTAAAATACCCTTAGAAAAATCAACTGACTCGAATAACAAATAATCTGGACTTAAAAACTAAATATTAATATCCTGAATCAAAATAATCATCGGTTGTCAGTTTTGCGCCGAAACTGACAAAGTGTCCACCGTCTTCGCACCGGGTACCCGGATTGGGCCGACCCGACCCCGCAGCTTCCTCAGCCCAGCAATTGCTCGCCGCCCGTATACCTGAGTCAAACCCGGTCAACAGACCAGTGGATCCTCTACCGCTCCTAGCCCATGTACTCAGATTGGGCCAGCCCGACTCCGCGGCTTCTCTGTCCGGCTGTCGCTCGCTGCCCGTGTACCTGAGTCACACGCGCCCCAGACACGACAGGTCTTCATGTCTCTTCTTGACTTCCGTTGACAATCACTCATCACATCTAGAGCATAAAACCCACGCTCTTTAACATGGTTTCTCAATCTCCCCCTTGATGAGTGCATTGTCAACACCCTCTTCAGCAATTCTTCAGAACCTGCAAAAAACATGTGGAAACACGAAAATAAAGCAAAAGAAAAATAGAACGAAGAAAATAAAAGTTTTAACCCTAATGACTAAAACCAAACAAAAGCAAGAAAATGGTTATTATTGTTAACCAAAAATAAAGACTCAAAAACAAGTGTAATCTCAGAACTACCAACAAGGATACACAAAGTAAAGGCAAAAGACTGAAATACCCTCTGAAATAAATCCAGAGAAAACCAAAAATGTCCTCTAAACTCCAAAATTTCTCCCCCTTGTTGACAATTTGACTCATCGAAACTAAATGCACTCTAAAGAGATATAGACACAAACTCCCCCTGAAATGCAGCTCCCTCTCAATGTATGCCATGAATGGAAATGGGGTGCAGGTGGAGTGTAAAAAGCATGCTTCTTAGATATGATTAACTGCAGTTACAACATCTAACAGGTATAGCAAAAGATATACTGTCTAAAATACATAACATGATCAGTGCAACAGATGATATTTAAAGAGAGTCATTAGCACACATTTTTCGATTTTTGCAAACAAAAGCATCACCACATTTTCTAGTTGACAAGCAAAGTAAAGCATGAGATGCAAAAGATAACTGATATCTACCAAGATAAGCATTGTCCAGAGCAAAGTGCTTCAGCAAACTTGTCATCTTTTTAAATTTTTCAGACTTTTTCTTTTTCCTTTTTATTTTTCATTTCTGCCGAGTGTTATTTGCATGTCAAACCTTTTGCTAACTGACCAAGTCAAGCCTAGGCCAAAACTGGACCATCAGAAGCTTAAGACGTTGGTTTTGGCATACATTACACCGTCCTAGTTCATACCAAAGTGCTATGGTAAGCAGTCCAAAACAATGCAATGCGATAAAGCAAACCCACCTGGATCTTTTACATAATCATAAAAAACATGAATTTTTCATTTTTCTGAATATTTATCATTTTTATAGCACATTTTTCATGTTTAAAGCATATAGATGTCCAAGTTGCATATCTGCATCTAAGTAAGGATCTAGCTACCAAGCATGTAAAAGATAGCAAAAGCATTCAGCTTACACATGTTAGTTACCAGAAGCAACGGTGATCATTTTTCAATTCTAAAGCATAAAAGCCATGCATATGACAAATATTAGATATATCATGTGAACTGAAACAGAACATGATCATCGGCAAGTAATCAAAAACATATACTAGCTAGAGCAAGTAAAGCAGATTAATCATATATCAGAAGCAAACTCAAAAAGTGATATATGATTATGCATGATATGAACGCACACAAAAAGACTCAATAAAAAATAAAGAAGAAAGAAAAACTGACTCAAAGTATACTAAAAAGGATACACAACTCCCAAATCCCCTCGCAAACGCTCAAAAGTAGACTGATCTAGGGGTTTGGTAAAAATGTCAGCCAACTGCTGATGGGTATCAACATGAACAAGATCAATGACCCCTTTCTCATATTGATCCCTTAGAAAGTGAAAACACACATTAATATGTTTGGTTTTAGAATGAAGATATGGGTTTTTCCTTACACTAATTGCACTGGTGCTATCACAAAACAAAGGAACTCTAGCAGGGAAGACCAACCCAAAATCTCGCAAAGTAGAAATCATCCAAACCAACTGTGAGCAGCAGCTAGTAGCAGCTACATACTCAGCCTCAGTAGTAGAAAGCGCAACTCTAGATTGTTTTCGAGAAGCCCAAAGATACAAGCGAAGAACCAAGAAGCTAGCAAGTACCGGAAGTCGACTTGTGATCCGGCCGGCACCCATCGAAATCAGCGTCAGAAAAACCAGCTAAATCAAGAGACGATGATGCTGAATAGTGAAGACCTAGATCAGGAGCATAAGTAAGATACCTGAAAATACGCTTGATAGCCTGCCGGTGAGATGCGCGTGGTGAAGACTGAAAACGCGCGCACACACCTAGGGAAACTGAATGTCCGGTCTCATCGCAATCAAGTATAGCAGCGATCTGATCATCCCTCGATACTCTCTCGTTGACCTTGACGCCGTTCTCGTCCTTGTCCAAACCTCGAGATGTACCCATTGGGGTCATCTGTGGCTTCAACTCTCCACCAAAATCAAATTTCTTTAGCATGTCCTGTGTGTACTTACCCTGGTGGATGAAAATGCCGTCCTTGGTCTACTTGATCTGGATCCCTAAGAAGTACTTAAGTTCACCCATGAGACTTATCTCAAACTCGCTATGCATATGCTCAGAAAACTTGGACACAATCTCATTAGTAGAACCACCAAAAATAATATCGTCCACGTAAATATGAGCAACCAATAAGTCTGAGCCATCTCTAAGCAAGAAAAGAGTTGTGTCCATAGAACCCATCACAAAACCTTTCTGCAACAAAAACTGCTTTAGGCGATCATACCAAGCCATGGGGGCTTGCTTCAGACCGTATAAAGCCTTTTGCAGCTTGAAAACATGTCGAGTAAACTTAGGGTTCTCAAAACCCGGGGGCTGCTTAACATAGACCTCCTCTATATACCCGTTCAAAAAAGCACTCTTGACATCCATTTGAAAAAGCTTAAAACCTTTAGACGCAACAAAGGCCAAAAGAATACGAATGGACTCAAGACGGGCAATAGGGGCGAATGTCTCCTCAAAATCAATACCTTCTTTCTGGAAAAAACCCTGTTCCACTAATCGAGCTTTGTTGCGCACCATAACTCCTTCTTCACCTTGTTTGTTCTTAAACACCCACTTGGTGCCTATGGTGTTGCATCCAGGTGGCAGCTCAACTAGTGTCCAAACCCGATTGCGAACAAAATTTTCAAGCTCTTCTAGCATGACATTTATCCAATTTGAATCAGAAAGAGCATGAGAAACGTCTCTGGGCTCAAAAGTAGCAACAAAAGCAGACTCAGCAAACATAGCAAGAGAACCAACTGAAGAACGCAGGGATCTCTCAGTAAGATCACCGATGATGAGCTCTGAGGGGTGATCATGCTAAACTGCTCGAAATCCTAGGTGATTTGAAGTCACCTCACTGGAGTCAGCAACTAGCTCCTCTGTACTCGGCTGAGAAGTCATCTCACCAGAGTCAGCAACTGGCACCTCTGTACTTGGGTGAGGAGGCTCGATCGAAGTAGAAGGAGTGATCAGAGGTCCTCCTCATTCTCAGTCGAAGTCTCACAAGGTGTGGGGTCTGCAGGCTGTGTAGAGGGCCCACCCTCATCATCAGCAGGAGTGTCATCATCTTCCTCGAAGATGGACTCTCCAAGCTCATCATCTCCAAAAAGCTCAAAAGAAGGAGTTAGTGAAGGCATGGACTCATCAAAAGAAACCTCATAAGTCTCGACCAGCAGCTGAGAGTCTAGGTTCCAAACACGAAGGCCTCTAGAATGCAAAGCATAACCAAGAAAGACTCCATCCCAGCAGCAAGACTCAAACTTTTCCAAATGCCGTCCCTTCTTGAGCACAAAGCACTTGCATCCAAACGCTCGCAAGTGACTCAGTTTGGGCTGTCTGCTAAACCGCAACTCATATGACGTCTTACCCAAATAAGCTCTAAGAAAAATGCGGTTGGCTAGATAGCAAGCTGTGTTCATAGCTTTAGCCCAAAAGTGCCTAGGAGTCCTATGGTCATCAAGCATCGTCCTGGCCATCTCGATAAGCATGCGGTTCTTTCGTTCCACAACACCGTTCTGTGGGGGATTGTAAGGGGCAGAGAACTGATGATCAAGACCCTGATCACTATAGAAGTTGATGAACTGAGAGTTCTTAAACTCAGAGCCATTGTCCGAACGAATTGCTCGCATCATACCATTGTTCTCGTTCTTCAGCTTCAAAATTAGGTCATGAACATACTTAAAAGTCTCATCCTTAGACTCTAGAAAGTAAACCCACGAGAATCGAGAAAAATCATCAACTATCACAAGGGCGTACCACTTCCCACCGATTGAGCGTACTCGAGCTGGACCTACTGTATCCATGTGCAACAGCTCTCCTGGGTACGAAGTCATCACTTGAGTCACAGGTGCGTGAGAAGCGGCAACCATTTTCCCATGACGACATGGATGATACACTATATCCTTCTCCATCTTAAGCTTAGGCAATCCTCGGATAAGGTCCATAGAACTCAATCTGACAAGCAGATCAAAGCTCAAATGACCTAACCTTCTATGCCACTTCCAGAGCTCAGAGGAGGATCTGGCCATCAGACAACGAGAAGGGCCAGAAGAACTAGAGAAATCAATACGAAAAACCTTACCGAAAGGTAAGATCCAGCAAACTAAATATCCTCTAGAATCAACAACAGAAGACATGCCCTTCTTAAATCGAACCTATAAACCATCCTCAAGAAGTTGCAAAACAGAAATTAGATTAAAATTCAAATTTCCAACTAAAGCAACATTCTTCAAAGAGAAATAATCAGAGATGCGAATCGACCCAATACCTTGTACCTTCCCTTGACCACTGTTCCCGAAAGTGATGTATTCCTTGGAGCTCAGGGGAGAGAGGATGGAGAACCATCTGCGGTGTCCTGTCATGTGGCAAGAACATCCTGTATCCATGATCCACACGTCCTCCAGTCCTCGATCCTGCAAGATCAATGGTCATCAGTGGGAGCAAACGTTCGAACACTAAGTTTAGCAAAGGTGCTAAACCAGTGTCAAGCCATCTTCTCATAAGTAGGAAAGCTGAAGGAATCAGATGAGTCTGGACCAAAACGCGGCTCAAAGCGCGGTCCTCTGTCTACCTAAAATCACGGCCACGAGGTCCAAAACTGTATCCATAACGATCTGGAACTCTACCGGAACGAAAACCACCCTTTGGAGCATGGTCATAAAAACCGTCTCCTCTAGCCTCTAGCCTCTAGCCTCTCTCTATGTCGAGGAACTCTTTGTCTACCACCCTGCTGGTAGAACTGCTCCAGCCCACCTCGAGCTCTCTCTGCTCTCTCAACCCGCTTCCTCCTGAAGCAAAACTCCTCAAGATGCCCGTCTCTCTGACAAAACTCACAGTAATAGGTAGGATTCTTGGGATGTGGTTGAGGCTTGGGATTCTTAGGCTTGGTGGTGTTGGGTGTAGTATCTTTGGTGTGAAAGGGTCCATGTAAAGAATCAAGAGAAGTGTGGAGAGGTTTAGGCTTTGGGACCCAGATTTGCTTCTTGGGTGGAGCTTTAGGTTGTTCTTGAAACACTCCATCCTTGGGCTGATTATCCTTAAAAGATTCAGTGGAGTAAGTCTTGGGATATCTCTATTCAGGATTCATCTTACTCCACTCCATTTCTCGGCTAATGGCACTCTCAAAATCTACTTTGGTATAGGTGTAACCTACCCCAAAACCATCCTGCCTCTTGAACTGCTGGATCATCATGTCGAGTTGTGGCTCTCTAGCACTAATCCAACTCAGGATCTAACAGAGGTAAAAGTTCTCATTCTGAACATCAGCTAGCTCCTCTCTCAAGGAAGCTAACACCTCCACCTAAGACAAGCAGATCTCACACTCTCTATCAACTTCGACAGACTTCTCAGCTTTTAGCTTGATCAACTCCATTCTCATGGACAAGCAGTTCTCACAAACAGTGGGTGGAACTGACAAGGTCTCAAGCTCTAGCTAATTCGCCCAACTGCTCATCACTTTTAGCTCTCAGCTCAGCTATACTAGCTAAATGAGATGGGCAGTCTACACAGGGCACGACGACAGTGGCATGAGCATCTTTCAGCTCCTGCTGAGCGCTTTCAAGATCCGTGGCCATAGCGTCTCTCTCATCTACTCTCTCTGTGTACCTGGACTTCAGAGTCGTCAGGTCACAGAACAACACCTCACAGTTAGGGCACTCACTGCTACCATCCAAGCAAGGAGAAGAAAACAGACTCTTAATCTTGCCATTCGCCATGGCAAGCTCACTCTCAAGCTCATCTATCCTCTTTTTAGCCCCTCTAAGCAGTTTCTCCCGATACTTCAACTCCTAACGGTTCTGTTCTAGTAAATTAACAACTTCTTGTTCATAGGAAGATACCTTTTCATTGTTGTCGTCGTCGGAGTCATCGAAAGAGTCCTTTTCTTCCTTATCCCTAAGAGCCATTGAACAGAATCTCTTGCGGGGTCTTCGGCTATGACGCGAGCGACTCTTCGGCTTGTCCCCGAAGGCCATGAAGTAGAGGCCCGCTGGATCGTCCCTGTCCTTCCCCTTCCTGATCATGATCTCTTCATCACTTGAACTTGAAGATGAGGAGGAAGACGAAGATCTCTTGGAGTAGCTTTTCTCCATCTCGGCGAAGAAGGCCTTGTCTCGCTTCTTGTTCTCACGCCTGTAGTCCTTCAGATCCTTTCAAAATAATCTTGTCTTGGGCTTGCCCTTTGTGGAAGTGGAGTTGTCGTACTTGCTAGATTCGTAGGAGTTACCGCTAGTTCCCTTCTTGTAGCTCTTCCTCTTGGGGCAGTCGGCGATGAAATGACCTGGATCACCACACTCAAAACATCCGGATTTTGTGCCGTGTCTCTTAAACATTCGTTTATCATAGACACGTCGTACCCGGTTGTTAAACAAACACAGATCATCATCTCCTAGTGAATCAAGCTGATCCTCGGAGATAGACATCAAAGAAAACGCAGTACAACTCAAGGCAGTAGTTTCAACAGACTGTGTCGCAAGGGCCAGAGTTTTTGAGCCAGAACCAGTGAGATTTGATCTCAACTGGATATCAACCTCTGAGGCCTTGAGCTTACTAAAAAGCTCTACGACAGTCAAGGTATCATAGGAAGCGCTCTCAACAATAGAAGAAACCTTAATCTCACAGATCTTAGGGTCCAAGGTATAAAGAACCTTGAGCGCTTGTTCATGATCTGAGACCAGCTTATCACGCTCGGCCTTGTTGACCCAAAGCTTGTTAATGATCGATTAAAAACGACCAAACAAAGCCTCAACAGTCTCACCCGGCTTCTGTGAGAAATTTTCATACTCACGCCGGTAGGTCTGATAGAGCCTAGCCTTGACCTAAGCTGTCCCCTCATGGTGTGCTTGGAGGGTAGCCCAGATCTCTCGAGCAGTGGTGAGATGGCTAACACGCTCAAACTAACTAGGACCTAGACGAGAGAATAAATGTTCACCGCTTTACTATTGTTTTGATGCCAGGCAATTATATCAGCAGAAGTACCCTTAGCAACAGGCACTATGGTGAAAGTAGGGTGAACACAAATATCCCAAATGTTCAAGCTCTGGCTCATAAGATAGGCTCACATGCGAGTCTTCCAATAAGTGTAGCCAAAAGCTTCAAGGGACGGGATTTTACCAGAAGAAGTCATGATCACTACCTGGGTTTAGAACCGGTTAAGGTATGGGAAAACCCTAACCTCACTCTGATACCACTTGTAGGACCGAAAGTAGCGACCAGAGGGGGGGTGAATGGGCGCCTAAAAATTTCTTCTAAATAAAAAACCTAATCCCATTACCCAACGCACCCCGACAAAATAAACAACAACAGCAAAGCAAATTACAGGAACTAAAGTTATCTAGCCTAAAAATGACCGGCGTCCTAATTAAAATGATATTCAAAAATAAAATAAACTAAAGTAAATAAAATAACTGCAGTGAATAAAAATGGGTACTAAAAATATTTAATGGCCTAGGAAAAATACCTAAATAAATCAGTAATAATTTGGATTACGGTCTAAAAATAAAATACTAATCAACTAAATAAAAACATGGATCATCCAGAAATTAATGTAGAGATAAACCTAAAATATTTCATGTAAATCTAGAATAAAAAAATATTACTACAACGAATAATTAATATATATATATATATTTCCCCCCTTTTTTGTTATGAGCAGATTAAGAATACTTAAAAATTAATATGCAAGTGCTAATAAGATTCTAGCAAATAAAAATATTAAATACGAAATTACTAACAGATTTTCAGCAGATTAAGAATAGATAAATATTGATTTAATTTAAACAGCTAAGAAATAGGAGATAAAAATAACTAACCTGCATCTGCCGCTGCTGCAAAAGATTCAATCGCTGACTTGGTCGCTGCGCGCCGCAGAGGATCCGACCAGAGGCTGCTGCAGCGCTGCCGTGGAAGATCGAAGAGAAATGCCGCACTGCAATTTCCCTGCGCTCCCGATTCCCGTGCCGCTGCCGCCCTCTAGCCGTGGAGCGTAGCACTGTGAAGCCCTGCCGAATCCCTAGCCGATCTGTGCGCTACATCTAGGCACAGACGCCGCTACAGATCCCTAACGCTAGGCTAGTGCTGCACACGTTTCTGTTGCACGGTTGCTCCTGCACGCTGCAAGACACTGCTGTAGGAAAGCGCAAAACGATGCCGGCGGGGTCCCACTGGCGTGCTGATGGCTTGGCGCTGTTGATTCGTGGAGGGCCCCACGCGTGTGAACTCAGCCAAAGCTGCCGCATGCGCTGCTGCGCTGGGGAACGTGCGCAAGTTCCGAGAGTTGGTCGCTGCCACAAGTTTTCCATCGGAGAAACCAAGGATTGGCGCGCCCTGGCTCTCGCAACAAACGAAAAAGAAATTCCGGCGACCAAAAGCAGAATACGGCGGTGGAATTAGAAAGCAGCGGTGACGAAATTTTTGTAGATCGAAAAACACCGGCCGAATAGATATATGGACTGTAGATTGATTATAGAAAAAACAGTCACCCTATCCCTATGGGGGTAGGGGCCTATTTATAGGCGACCCACTAATACATGGAAAAGACTAATTTACACCGACTCTAAAAAAATTCAAAATTACTAAAATACCCTTAGAAAAATCAACTGACTCGAATAATAAATAATCTGGACTTAAAAACTAAATATTATATCCTGAATCAAAATAATCATCGGTTATCAGTTTTGTGCCGAAACTGACAAAGTGTACACCGTCTTCGCACCGGGTACCCGGATTGGGCCGAACTGACCCCGCAGCTTTCTCAGCCCAGCAATCGCTCGTCGCCCGTGTACCTGAGTCAAATCCGGTCAACAGACCAGTGGATCCTCTACTGCTCCTAGCCCATGTACTTGGATTGGGCCAGCCCGACTCCACGGCTCCTCTGCCCAACTGTCGCTCGCTTCCCGTGTACCTGAGTCACACGCGCCCTAGACACGGCAGGTCTTCATGTCTCTTCTTGACTTCCGTTGACAATCACTCATCACATCTAGAGCATAAGACCCACGCTCTTCAACATGGTTTCTCAAAAAGTTGAGATTGAGGATCTCCCTTTTCTCATGAGTATTGCTAGCACGCTGACGTGGGAAGGACTCCATCCCTGTACGTGTGGATACCGTGGAGGTGTTGCTCCAATAGCGACGCTCGTATACTTCATGACGTGAATAACTACGTCGTGTTCACCGATTGGATTGGCAAGGAACGGCTGGGACGAAGCGAGAATAGGCAAGGACACACTTCCTCAACATCTCCTTTCACTGCACCTAGCGTGTCTTGTGCTAGAAGGTATCGATCTATGATCTCACTCGCGCATGCTTCTTGGGATTTTAGGCGATTTTTGAAATTTTTGGCTAGCATAGCTTCCCCTTTCCCTAACACTCTTGACCCCTAGTCGAGACGTATATGTGGAGAACAACAGGGAGATGTTACTGAAATTATCTCTAGAACCATACAGGACCACGGGGTCCAGCTACGTGAGCCGCACATCCTCGGATGGGATTTAGGACCTATGCTTGTCTATTAGTGTCCAAAACCTAGCGTCGTACGTTCGTTCATTTTTTAATGAAACAATAAGGTCTCCCTTTTCGTAATGTTTAGATGTCTACCCATTCCTCTGCCGGGTCTTCTAACTCCACTAACGAAGTTGATCTAGCAATCAAGAAGCCAAGATGCAAGCAAAGTGGCCAACGAACAAGATAACCGTCAAGGAGATTGACAGTAATTGTCTGCCAAAAGAGAAAGTGGCCTTGCAACACTTGAGGAAGCTTGCATGACTCATTGCATGGGAGAGGGTCCCGTTGACCCTCAGGAAGTTCAACGATTTCAGTCGAGAGTAGAAGGTTGCACTCTATAATGATGGGATCAACAATTACCTCGAGTTTCCTAAGACCTCATAGGCGTCAACAGTAACGACTGCTATGAAGATGACATACAAGCTATGTAGGTCTTTTCAAAGCAATCTTGTCAGCCAATTTGTTGCCAAAAATATCGAGCCCTTCACAAAGTACCCATTTTTGTAAAAGAAGGACTGGGACCAATTTGTTAAAATAAAATAGATCAGCTGATTTCAAGGCAAAAAGCTCTGCCAAGAAAGAGTTTTGATCTAGGAATAAGCTACCTCACAACGTTGGTTCAACTGGTTACGTTGGGATGAAAGATAAGTGGTTGGCCAAAGATGCCAAGATGGCCACTGAGGGAAAAGAAAATCCATGGCAACAGTTTTCCAGTAGAGCGCAATCATTTCGAAGGGCTCGGGGGAGACTAACAGAGAGTGGTGAAGTGGCGTGGACCTTGAGAGAGGAAACGACAGTGGCTGATAAGGTAAAAGATATGGCGGTGGATTCATCTGAAGGATCATTCACTATCGTGTGGGAGCACGATGGGCTAACAATTTCTCTTAGTAACCCAGAGCACCTGGGTCGCGTGCGGGGTGTCTCTAGCTCGCAAGGCTGGAAGTATGGTTTCTCGGACAATGCTGACATGTAAAACAAGCGAAGAAGGTCCGTGGGAATCGATGTGGAGGCGCTCTTTGTGAAGATCAAGAGGGATCTATACGTAGATATCGTGAATAGTTTAGCTCGACAAGGTATTATCCTTCTAGACTGAGCTACAGTTCATAGCCCTCCTTGTGCTAGAAAGAGCAATTGTGCATCAAGAGAGGTTGAGCAGCGATTGGCGTGTAGTTGTTTGGATGATACCATCGACTGGCTAATTGAACCAACCACGTGCAAGCTCATCATAAAGCCCGCAGGGGTTCAGATTGAGGTGGCAAGTGGTGTTGTCTATCCATATCAACATGAGATATACAACTTGCCGATAAATGAGGGATTTGCAGTGGTGTCTATTGATTTTGTGCACCCCAACGTGGAAGACATCCCATTGCCTATTTCTACGAATGACGAAATCACCACCCTTCGCGCTGCCCATCTGTTGGTGCGTTTTTTGGTAACACTTTTACACACACGTGGCCTGTGAGATCTTCTTCACTCCATTACAGGTCCTACGTTCTTAGAGAAAGGGTTCAAGGCGTGCTAATTAGTTTAACCCTGTAACTGATAAGGGAATAGAAGATATGACATTGATACATGGACTATCGGCTATCGAGCTAATGATTGCGACGAGGCTTGGATATTCGTGGAATATCATGAAAATCATCACAATAACTAGATCGTACTTAACCGAGATAGTAGGTAGTCACAATGATCTTAATAATATATCAAAGAATCAAGCATGCTTTATTTAGATGAACGGTATACAACATGAAAGAGATAAAATAGCAAGATATGTCAGTTTAACCGATGAAGCCTCAAACTATTACACCTAGATCACATCAATCTAAGAGATCAAACTGAACTAATGTAGGCTTAGACCTAGCTAATACACCGAGAACAACCGATGACTGTACTATTTCAAGGTTCACCTCAAGAGATCAAACTAAATTGATGCAGCCGTGAGGATACTAATATAATCGGTATGAACGTTTGGGGTGGTGGGACTCACCTCTTCGCTGGAGATAGAAACGATGCAGCCTAGCTCCAAGTGTCGAACCCCGTCGAAATAAACCTTGGAGACAAAGGGTGGTGATGCGCCGAGTAGTTGGTTGATAGATATGTGTCTTTCTAAGCTAACTAGGGATACATATTTATAGCCCATAGACTTGCCGTACAAGTACTCTATCTTAACATATCTCGTATGATCTTTATCTTCTTCTCTTTTGCACCTTTTCTTCATCGTCTCCTTTTGCGTCTGATCGTCTTGTAGCAGCATGGACGAGCTTCCTTGACTTTATTTTACCAGAATTCTTTGCCTTCTGGTTGACCGTGCAACATTCTTAGTGGGCCTGGGCTTAACCAAATCTTGGCATCAACACCATCTCACAAGGGTACAATGGAAACAGGTAGATATTTTGGTCGATGCCGAGAACCTCCAGCTGCTCAACCAAGCTAGTGCTCAACCTTGTACTACTGACCCTCCAACTGCTCAGCCACCTATTGTTGTTGCGCCTATTGCAAGTCCATCTATCGAGTAAGGTGAAAATGTCATCACTGTGCCACAATCAAATAAGAGAACGATTGTACACAAAAAACAAAGAAGATTGGTGCCAAAAAGACTCTCAAAGTGGCGAAGCCTAAGGTCACGTCAGCTCGGATTCTTCCACATTCTAAGTACGAACAAGGCAAGAATATGATGCCTCTAGATCAGCTAAGAAAGGGGTACAAGACTTAATGGCCCTCCATCAATTATACCACTAAGGCTGCAAAGAAAACAAAAGTTCGGTCATTATACCATACAATTAAATTAATTTCTGGACCATTGCCAGCTATTTTTTTGTATGATTCAATGATCTATACGACCTTTTAACTTGGATGCGCTCGACATCATCTTGCTGAAGTGCTAGACATTGTAAGTTACATAACCTATATTTTGTATTAAAGTCTACAGATCATTATGTGGTATTAACTACTCTTTCATATGTGCAAGTTAATGTGGCAACAAAACAAGAATCAAGAATTCAAATATCTGGATCCATAGATGTTAGCAATGTCGACAATCAAGAGTGATAGGATGTCTTGCTCCAAATACCTATTTAAGTTAATATGTACATGCATAACAAGAGATCAACATATGATGGTCATTCACCACTTGAATGGACAATATTATGTCCTACTAGTCATCGCCCCAAAGTGGAAAATCGTATGGTACCTTGACTCAACAAGACCAAAGGGACTGAATGGCGAGCGCACTGAGAGGGACTTCTCGGTAGTCAGAACTTTAATCGATGAGTAAGGTTTTCTTCACTTTATTACAAGTTCAACCTTAAACCTATTCTTGTTAACTCGATCTTAATCTACCTCGTTATAGAGCTTTCAAATCCACTACCCATGTCAACAAAACAAAAGCAACAAAAGACCTACAATTGGTTCATAAAACTGCAATGCCTGTAAGTCTCTAAATGTTTACCTTTCAAATTTAATGTGTCATCCAAACTAATTGTGTATGTCCATAACAGTGCTACATTCAACCCCTGGAAAACAATGTGGGTTTGATGTTACACACCATATGACGCTGGCCCTGAAAATAGTAGATCTTAATGAAGGAACAATGCCCAAGAAAATTCCGGTTAGATCGGAAGTTCCGATTTGGAATCGAAAGTTCTGATTATTTTTTGAATTGGAAATAGAGAGATCAAATCAGAAGTTCCGATATGGTATCAGAAGTTCCAATAATTTATTGTTTATGAAACAGAGAGCTCAAATCAGAAGTTCTTTTATGGTATCAGAAGTTTCGATAATTTCTAATTAGAGACAAAGAGTTGAAACCGAAGTTTCGATGCGTATCGAGAAAAATTGCACTGATCGGAAGTTCTGATAGGAGGCATCAAAAGTTTCGATGCTACATGGAATTGGAGTCCGAGAGCCCTGATCGGAAGTTCCAATATTGGATCAGAAGTTCCGATGCAGTCCTAACAGATTGGATTTGTTGGGTCTCAAATCAGTTGAAACTAATTTGTTGGTTTCGAATTGTTGGAGACCAGAGGCTCTAACCTCTATATAAAGAAAGGAGGAGGAGGTCTTGGAAGTCAAGTAATTGATAATTTACACCTAGCAACCAAGAACTCCTCTCCTCCCATTCTTGATCTCAAAAGTTGAGATTAAGGAATTTGTCGTTTCTCTCGAGCGGTGCTTGCACACCGACGTGGGAAGGATCCCATCCCTAGACGTGTGGATACCATGGAGGCGTTGCTCTAATAGTGACGCTCGTGGACTTCTTCACGTGAACAACTACGTCATCTTCATCGATTAGATCACCGGAGAATGGCCAGAGCAAGTCGAGGATCAACGAGGATGTGCTTCCTCGACATCTTCTTCCGCTGCACCTAGCATGTCTTGTGCTATAAGGTACCAATCTATGATCCTGCACATGCATGGTTCTTGGGCTTTGGGCGATTTTTTTTGAAATTATCAGCTAGTGTAGCTTCCCCATTCCCCAACACTTAAATCACCCGACGTAAGATATTATTGTGAGCTTTGTTCTTCTGTTTCATTTAATGATGTCAAAAACTTAATTTACAGGAATTCAACATACCTGAAGTTAGTCTTAGCAAGATTGAGTTGGCGGTGATCCAATCACACATAGCGCAATTCCTTGCGGAACAAGTCTTCTCAAAGAATGACACTTTCCTATATAAGGGCCATAATTAATGATTCAATTTGTCATGTAATAGTTGCAAACATTTGGTGAAACATATATGGAATTCTATTTTTATGGATGCTTTTTTGTGCAATGCAATGTGTGGTGGTGGTATTCTATGATGAATTATTTGTTGTATTTTCTTTGATGAATTCTATGTTATTTGCAATTTAAAAAATTGGCTACCAATCCTGGCTTTGATTTAGGATGCAGCCTAAAATAAATATTTTTTAATATTACCATAACATTAGTGACGGGTGACATTGACGACCTATCTCCAAAGGTCACAATAGTGATGGGTTGTGTAAAGTACTACTGTCACTAAAGATGACCTATTCAGGATGCATCCTAAAATAATTATTTTTTTAATATAACCATAACATTAGTGACAGGTGACATTGGCGACCTGTCCCTAAAGGTCACAATAGTGACGGGTATAAAGTACTCCTCGTCACTAAAGATGACCTTTAGTGACGGATAACCAATGTTACCCATCACTAAAAGGGGGCATGCCGAACGTGGCGTGGACCTAGAGAGACCCTTTAGTGATGGGTATTTACCTGTCAATATTGATAGAGCTTTACTAACGCGATAAGGGTGATGGAGGACATGCCCGTCATTAATGTACATTATGACCCATCACTAATGTATGTTTGTGTGGTAGTGGGGTTGTAGTCCCCAAGCCTAAAGTTTCTTAAATATAATAAGCTCTAGGATTAGATATTTTGGCGTGATAAAAGAGGTGGGAAATTTTAGTTTCCTTAGGCAACCTCTAGTTAAAAAGTACTTAAGAGATGTTTGAATCTCTAAGCAGCTGGCGTCCAATGGAGATAAAGGATTTAAATCCCAAATAATTGGTGTGTTGGTGTTCGATGAAACTAACTTGAGTAGCAAGACATATTGGCCCTTCAAGTGGTTTTTGGCAAAAAGATGTAAATTGGACTAGACCGACACAATGGAGTACTTGTGGCCCCATTTGCGAAAAGACATATGTTAGCGCAGACTAGTGTCTATCAAACTTGATAGTTTCGATGGGACATGCACAATCTCCAAGGCCTTTGAAACGCATGTCGGTTTAAGGCAACATGCACTAGTTCGTCTTCCACATGAACGTTGTATTTGCATCCAACGGTTTGATGAAGTCATTGAAATATGTTGACGGTTGAATCAATGCTAAAGATCTTGATACTTGTCCCAAGGAAATCGTGATGCTTCAGGGGCCCGAACCACCGCATGGCTAGTTATAAATAGCTTGCTTACGATTTTAATCCTTATTCTTCCTTGCGCTTGGTTGCTATCTCACTAGCACCTCGCAACCCTAGCCACCATTGCTGGTGCATAGTTTGCTACAACAAGGCTAGGCAACTTTTCACCTTTTAACCTCTTGCTCCTCCAAGTTCGGTTCCCCTGGCAGCCATTGATCAAGATGTCGAGGTAGGCCGTTCCATGGAGCTCAAACGTCGGGGTCTATGAAATGGATGGTGGAGCTTTTGGAGAAGAACGACATTCTTCTAGAGAGGGCATTATCACTTTAGCATCCGACAACCGGTGAGAGTTTTTCGACCCTGAACACCAATGAACTGGTGGTATTCGAATCCTTCTTTTCTCACGGGTTCGTCTTACTGGCCCATCTATTTCTTCATGGCCTTGTACACCACTATGTCATTTCACTTTGCAATTTTAATCTGAAATCCATTTTGCACATCACCATTTTTGTTTCAAAGCTTCATCGGTGGGTGAATGCTCAGTTCGCCGACATGGAGTTGCGCTTGGGAAACACTCAGGCGTAGCGTGACCATTATCAGGAATGGACAAAGGAACTTATCAAGATGATTGATGGTGAGCCTACCGATACCAAGTGGTTGGCACATCATTTTGTGCAATGGCTCTAAGGGTCGGTGGCACGTCTACGAGATCAAGCCTAGGACTTCATGCGGTCGATGGCCACGCATGCACTCGAGATTGTCTGAGCGTCATATCCAACATCCGTTTGGGATGGCTGATGAACATAGAGGAGTCCGACGTGGAGCGCCTCTACTTAGAGGTGGAGGAAATGGCAAATATCCTTGTCGAGGACTTAGAGACATATCCTACCAAATATATTAAAAAAGTGTAAAAAACAATGTATATGTGCAACTTTTGAATGAAGTTATATTTTCTACTGAAATTCGCACTGTGTCAACCAATTCAGTGGATATTCGATTGTTTGATATAGCCTTGGTGCATAGCGTAGGGAAACTGAAGCAGCGTACACGCTGTTTGGAACTGTCAGCATCACAAGTAGTCAAGAATAACACTGAAAATAGGACAAACAAACAGTAGGACGAGTCTGGAGGTCCTTAGGAGGCAAAAGAAGATTAACAATAACTCAACAAGCTAGAGCGGATCATAGACTTTGGGTTAGAGTGATAAAAATGTGAGCACTCAAGGTCGAGGGGGGAGGGGAACAATGGCGAATAAGATCGGAAAAATTGAACAACTCTATTCACCCAAGATAAGAATACATAGCTTATGAAATTATGTGTAAAAAACATCGAAGATGCTGGATATTATAGGAGTTTGGAATGCACTGACCGTCTTCATGCATTAAGCAATAAGAGCCTGGAAAGGTCACCTCCGAGACAATGAATGGACCTTCCCATGGGGCTTATAGTTTGTGGGCGCCGACTATTGATTGCACTCGGTGAAGGACCAAATATCCAACTTGAAATGACCGACCACACATATTGCGTTTGTGATATCGGCGCAAAACCTGCTGGCACTGATCAGATTGAATAGTTGCAACTAGACGAGCCTCTTCAAGACTGTCAATATCTTCTTCTCTTGTTTTCTCAGCTACGCCTTCTTAATGCTAGATATTCGGGGACTCGTGAAGCTTGTCCACTCGTAAAATGGCCTCCAATCTATATACTAGGAAAAATGGACTCTGACTAGTAGCTCGGCTTGGCTGAGTATGAAAGGCCTAAAGAACAACAGACAATTCTTTTATCCACCGACTACCATATTTGTTGAGCGGATAAAACATTCTAGCTTTCAAGCCTTAGAGTATCATGCTATTGGCTCGTTCAAGTTGACCATTTGCTCTTGGATGTGCAATAGAAGCATATTTGACTCCAATACACCAAACTTCGCAGAATTCCCAAAATTGTTGCACATGAATTGGGTATTGAGATATGTGATAATCTTATGAGGGACACCATACCGGTAGACTATGCCTTGAATGAACTTTGTGGTTTTTTTGGTGGTATTGGTTCTTAGTGGCATAACTTCTATCCACTTTGTGAACCTGTAAATGGCGATGAATGGCGTTTGGTGCGAAGTGTCCCACCGAAGAGTACCTTCGGCATTCGGACTGATCTGGCCGAAGATGAACTCCGAATAGATCTAGACGTGACAATCAGCTCCGAATAGCGGGGGTTTGGTGCGAGGTCTCCGATACAGTACGATACAGAATGATGACTTAGACGCAACGCACGAGTGCAGCTTCGTCCGGAGCGGAGTACGAGCGTGGCGAAGCCTGTCGTGACGAAGCCTATTGGCGGAGCATGTTGACGTGCTATCGAAGCAGGGATCTCGCCGAAGGATGTTCTGGCAACCTCCGAAACTGATATCTCAGCTCTGAATACCTCTGGTGGAGTATCTCCGAACGTAGGTAACCTGCAACAGAGAAGATTCGAAGTACCAATTTGGCGTGAGGACCAAATTCTGCTTAGTGTTGCACTAGTGGTGAAGGTAGCAATCTGTTACGCAGATTAGCGGATACTTCACAAGCGAAGTAACAAGGCGATAGCAATCTATTACGTAGATTAACAGATACTTCACAGGCGAAGTAACAAGGCGATAGCAATCTATTACGTAGATTAACGGATACTTCACAAGCGAAGTAACAAGGATTACCACTGTTTCGAAGTGGCCGTCGGAGGGCTTCCAGGCAAACCCATGAAGAGTACAGAAAAGTAAACATAAAGTAAATACGTTCAAATCTAGGGCTTTGTGGTTGATTTTGTTGGGGGGGCTGTGAACTGGCTTCGCCCCCTGTATTTATAGGGGCTAGACTTCTAATCTCTAAATCTAATCTGCTATGACTCGGCTGAATCATGCGTATAGATAAACACTTAGCCAGAATCGAATCTAACTCTATCTCTGCCCAAAGTGGGCCTTTGGCCAGGCCCATCGAAGTTTGCTCCTCGGACCGAAGCTTCGGCGGAGTGGGCCTTCGAAGGCCTCCCGGCCAAAGGCTGTAGGCTGGCTGGAAGCTTCCGGAGCCCGTAGCCCAGTGGTCCTTCGGCCCTATAGGGCTTCGGCCTGACCCGGGACATGTGCACGTTCGGCCCAAATTACCAAAATTGATATTTTGACAATCTTAATCATTGATGCCATTTTTTGCTGTCAACACATGCGCCCCTGCCTTTTAGTGAACTAAGTGAACTAAAAGAACAATAGGCTAAAGACGATACCTTCTATATCGGCCTTTCGACATCTTTTAAGCTGTTTTCCACACGCTTGGGAAATACCTTTTCAAGTATCTACCATTCAAAGCTCTTCGAAAACCGCTCTCCTTGTGGAGATTCTAACACATATGCATTGCTAGGAGTGACTTCGACTATTTTGAAAGGGCCTTCCCAACTAGGCGACCATTTACCAAACTTGGGACTCTTAGTGCCTAAGGGTAAAATCATCTTCCAAAACAAGTCACCTACTTGAAACGATTTTGGTTTAACCTTCTTATTGTAGGCTTTAGCTACTCTCCTCTTTTCTATTTCTATAGCTTCTAAAGCCCTCAATCTCTTATCGGTCACTTCTTCTAAATTGTCTTTCAAAAGAGTTGCATAGTCGTCGACCAATAAGCCATCTTGCTTTAACACTATTAGAGAGCCAAGATCTACTTCTACAGGTAGAACGACTTCTTGTCTATATACCAACTCATATGGACTAACTTTGGTAGCACTGTGCTTTGCAATTCTACAAGCCCATAGCGCCTCAAAGAGCACTTCATGCCACCTTTTAGGGAACTCTTCAATTCTTTTCTTAATGAGCTTAATCACAGTTTTGTTACTAGACTCGGCCTAACCATTGGCCTGAGCATAATAGGGTGAAGAGTTTATCAACTTAATACCATAATATTCGGCAAAGTCTCTCATTTCTTTAGAAACAAACGAGCTACTTTGATCTGTAGTGAGCGTTTGAGGAATGCCAAATCTATGTATAATGTGCTTCAAGATAAAGTCAAGTACCTCATTGTGAGTCATGTTCTAGAGAGGCACGGCCTCGGTCTACTTGGTGAAGTAATCCATCGCCATCAACACGAACCGATGCCCTTTTGAGGAAGGAGGGTGAATTTGGCCGATGAAGTCTAAACCCCAACCTCGGAACGGCCATGGCTTAACAATAGGGTTAAGTAATGAAGCATGTGCTAATTGGATATTGCCGAACTTCTAACACGCTTCACACCCTTTGTAGTACTTGAAGCAATCCTCAGTCATAGCCGCCTAGTAAAAACCCGCTCTTTTGAGCATCCAACTCATTTTCTGTGCCGACTGATGAGTGCCATAAAGTCCTTCATGGACTTCTCCCGTAGCCACCTAGGATCGTTCATTGTCTAAACAGTTCAATAATACTCCATCAATAGTTCAGCGATATAGTGTATCATCTAGCAATACAAACTTAAACGCTTGCCGCCGAACTTTTAGATCAACCCTTTGGCTAGGGTCTCTCAAATACTGGACGATTGGAGTTCTCCAATGACCCTTATGGGCTTCTGAGGGTTTTGCTAGCTCGCTCCCTGAAAAAATGCCTAAGCTATTGATTTCGGAGTGCCCCTCGAGCCCTTCTGGCTTCTACCGAAGCCTGGCTGGACTGGCTGCACGGAGCACATCAGGCCGAAGCCCCCTATCGGAGGGTCCTGGTTCCCAGAAGCCCTCATCATCCTGAGGACTTCTTCTCACGGTTTCCAGTGTGCCCAACCCTTCGGTGGGCGGAGTACTCCGGGAACTCGACACGCGGTAGTCTCTGGCAGCCAGAGGGGTCTGACCCAGAGGGTGCGCCTGTCCGAAGTCACTAGTTTCGGTAGTGAGACCAAACATCGGCTTCTCCTGTACAAAAAATTTTCCTCTCCTAACTTGGTAACCAGATGCTTGCTGAGCCAAATCATTTGCATCTGAATTGTCCTCTCTTGACACATGAGAAATTTTGAAGTCATCAAAAGTAGCAACTATGTCCAGGCACTTATCCAAGTAGCTGTTTAGCAAGCCATTAAAACATTCAGCACTCTTAACCACTTGTTGCACCACTAACAGGGAATCACCATGTGCATGCACATGTTTAACACCCATGGACTCTAGCAATTCAAGCCCCAGCAGTAAAGCCTCGTATTCAGCTTGGTTATTAGTAGAAGGAAACTCTAAACGAGCTAAGGTGTGAAAGTGTGCTCCGCTAGGTGATATGAGAACAACTCCAATACCTTGGCCATTTTTGCAAGCTGAACCATCATAGTAAAGTTTCCACGACATTACCTCAATCAAAGCAACATTGTCGCTCCAACTGACATCTATGTGGTGATCAACTATAAAGTTGGCTACGATCTGGCCTTTCATAGCTCTTAGGGGTTCCTAAGCCAAATCATATTCAATCAAAGCGTAGGCCCACTTTCCGATTCTTCCACTTAGAATCGGCTTTTGCAACATGTGTTTTATAACATCGGTTTGACAAACGACAACACATGTAGTAGGGAGAAGATAGTGGCGCAATTTGGTACACGCATAGTAAAGTGGTAAACATAAACGTTCCACAAACGCGTACCTGGTCTTGGTGTCCAGCAGGCGGCGGCTCAAGAATGTGATGATGTACTCTTTTCCTTCTACCTCATGGGTTAGCATGGCCCCGGTCATGCTATCTTCAGCAGCGATGTACAGTCGAAACAAAATCTCAGCTTTGGGTGCTCTCACCACGGGCGGCGATGATAAGCAGTCCTTGATTTTCCCAAAGGCGCTTTGCTGGCTTGCCCCCTATGTGAACTCGACCTCGTTCTTTAGCCGGAGTATGGGGACAAAGGCATCAATCTTGCCAGTAAAGTTAGATATAAAGCGACACACATAATTCATCTTGCCTAGCAACTTTTGCACATCTTTTTTGCATGTCGGTGCCGTAACGTTTCTAATTTTCTCAAGCCTCTTAGGATCAATCTCTATGCCTCTTTCATGAATCACGAAACCTAAGAACTTACCCGCCGACACGCCAAAAACACATTTGAGTGGGTTCATTTTTAAGCCATACTATCGCATCCTATCAAAATCAACTTTCAAATCGGCTAAATGGTTTCCCATAGTGTCTGATTTGACTACAACATCATCAATGTAAACTTCTAACATAACTCCTAGCAAGTCATGAAAGATTAAGTTCATAGCATGCTGATATGTGGCGCCAACATTCTTCAAACCAAAAGTCATAACGACCCACTCGAATAAACCGACAAAACCAGGGCATCAAAAGGCTGTCTTGTAGACATCCTCTTTGGCCAAAAAGATTTGATTATAACCAGCATTGCCATAAAGAAAACTTAGTACCTTGTGTCCTGAAGCATCGTTGATTAACATGTCGGCTATCGACATCGGATATTCATCCTTTGGAGTGGCCTTATTTAGATCCCTGAAATCAATACATACTCATATCTTGCCGCTCCCTTTCTTCTCTACAAGCACAATGTTAGCGACCCATTCTACGTACCTGCATGGCCTAATAAATTCAGCTTTGAGCAGCCGCTCTACTTCTTCTTTAACTCGGTCATAGACGACCGAGTTAAAGCGATGAGGAGGCAGTTTATAAGGCCTAAATTCGGACTTGATAGGTAGACGATGCTCCACGAGCTTGCGGCTTAGTCCCAGCATCTCGCTATACTCCCATGCAAAACAATCGACATACGACTAAAGCAACTTTATTAATTCGGCCTTTTCATCAGGCTGTAAATGTTGGTTTACAAAAGTTGGCTTCGGGATGCTACCATCACCTATGTCAACTTCTTCTAAGGGATCGACCGACGCAAAACCTTGTCCTAATTTCTCTACTCCGCTAAAGTCCTCGATGGCCTCGGCAATACTGTCTCTAGTAGATCGATACTGCTCTACCCGAGACTTTAGCCAATACAGATTACTCTCGCTAGACATGACTATTAATATAAAAACATCCGTGCTACACCATCCAGCTTTACAGACACTGGTACAAAACATCCTCTGGACACGCTAACAAAATCGTAATCCGAAAGATCTCTAACTGACAGACACTCTACCTTTTTGTGAATGGCGTCAACTGACACATCGGCCAATGCCACTAGGGCCGATGTGTCTGCGGTTATGACTTCGACTTCATCGCCGTCCCACTGAATTAGGAACTAGTGCAGAGTAGAAGGAATGCAGAAATTTGCGTAAATCCAGTCATTCCCAAGCAGCACGCTGTAGTTACCTTGTACATTGATGACGAAGAATGCTGTGGGCAATGTCTTGTTGCCTACTGTCAACTCCATGGAGAGCACACCCTTGGCCTCGAAACTCTCGCTGTTGAAACCATTGAGCATCAAGTTGGTCTTCTTCAGATCATCCTCGTCCCTACCAAGTTTCTTCAACAACGAGTAGGGCATTAGGTTAATAGTGGCGCCACCCGTCAACAAGCATCTGGGAAATCGGCTTTCCGTCAATGTGACCTCTGACGTAAAGAGGCTTCAGATGGCGAGCTGAGTCCTCGAGCTTCTCAAAGATATTGTACTACTACCCACCTCGGACTCGTGTACTCTGCATTTAGAGGAGCCTTCGCTGTGGACCCCCGGCGGTCGGATCGGCCTCGTTCGGCCGATCGGACCTGGCTCCGGCGCGGGCTTCGGCCGAAGCAGGGGACTTACCTCCGTCAGACTTCGGTGATGGGGCCTTCAGGATTGGGACTTCCTGAGACCCTACTCTAACTGTGATAGCTTTGGTCTCCCTATCTTTTGCCCCTTCATTCCCATACCCTTCGACTTCGCTGAGCCGGCCCAGAGGTACTACGGACAGTCTGTGGGCGATGCCTCCCTCCGCTGTGTCTGTTTGTCCCTGCCATTCATAATAATCCAAAGGAAAACAAGGCATAGCGTTAAGTTGCAGAGGGTACTTCGGTTGTGATACGTATGGAGCCCACGGAGTCCCCGCCCAGTTGTACGGTGGAGGCATCGGTGGCTCTAGTGGCCTCGCCCACTGTGAGCCGAACCCGTTACCCAGAAGGGGGTTCAATAGAGTCGATGGTGTCTCGGACCATATCAGTGAGGGGTCCTGCCAGGCCGGAGGTACATTCTGCCAGTGTGGGCCGAAGCATCCTATCGAAGGGTTTGTCTAGAGTGGTGTGGGGTTCGGCCATTGGGGGTCGAACTCGCTCCACATGGGGTTCGACCACTGGGGTCCGAAGTTACTGTACGGGGGTTCGGCCACTGAGGTCTGAAGCCACTGTACGGAGTGTTAGGCCACTGTGGCCTGATGTCATCGTGCGGAGGGTTCAGCCATTGCGGTCTGAAGCCATCACGAGGAGGGCTCGACCACTGCGGTCCGAAGTCACCCTCCGGATGTCTTGGGCCCTTCGGCTGACTTAGTTTTTTAGCGCGGGGGCCTGCTTCGTTGGCTCTTCTTTGATGCTTGTTCAACAACATCTTGTATGTTATCTTCGGCTTCTTGTGAGCCTTAGCTAAAGGAATGCTAATGTTTCGTTTCCACACTCCCACCTCGGGGTTATTAGTTATGAGTGTGCGAGTGCGTGATTCTCCAACAATTGTCGCTTTCCCTTTAGTCGACTCGGCCTGTTCTAGCCGAATCAACACCTTCTTCTCACCGAGGTTGACGGCGATGACGGGGAAGGGATCTTTGTCCAGCTTCATCTTTGATTATGGTCTATTTTAAATCATCCTTCTTCTATGGCCGATTGAACTTGCCGCCAAAAAACATTGCAGTCATTAGTATTATGTGAATGTGAATCATGCCACTTACAGTATGGATGTTTCTTCAACTTATCGGCAGATGGAATGACTTGGTCTTTAGGCAACCTGAGAAGCTGGTTCTTTAAGAGAAAATCAAATATTTTATCACACTTAGTTATATCAAATGAGTACTTGACCTCACTAGGCTGATTCTTTATGGGAGACGGCCGTAATTCGGAGCAAGTGATAGGTTTACTCTTAGCGTTCCAAACCCATTTGGCCGCGTACATGTCAGACTTATCCTCTTCTTCTGATTCCTCCTCATCGGAGTGTTCCATGACGTGGATTTCATCCCTAGGCTTGTTAACATCTTAATAAACTTTTTATCTTTGGATCGGACTTCCTGGACCAGAGCCTGCTGCAAGACTTGGCTAACCTCTAAGAAGTTTTGGTTGTGTAGTCTCTCTTTAATCTCAGAATGCAACCCATTAAAAGATAGCTCTGCCAAATCCCTTTCTAAAATATTAAGGCTGAAACATCGGTTTCTAGTATCCCTAAAGTGCTTGATGAACTTAGAGACATTCTCGTTAGATTTCTGCCTAACCGATGTCAAGTGTGAAAGCCTAAGTTCTGTCTCACTTATGTAAAAGTAGTCATGGAATTTTTGTTCCAATTCATCCCACGTCTGAACGGAGTTCGGTGGGAGCGACGAAAACCAAGTGAAAGCGGTGCTGGATAGCGAGAGAGAAAACAATATAATTTTTAGAGCGTCTAACCCGCTAGCTTCTCCACACTGTGCTAAAAATTGACTAACATGCTCTAGTGTGGTTTTGCTACCCTCGCCATCGAACTTAGTGAATTCGGGGTTTCTATAGCCGCGGGGGTAGGGTATTGTATCGAGATGATCGGTATATGGCTTTCGGTAAACCCTAGCCCGACCCCTAGGCATGAAGCCGGCGCATTCCCTAAATAGTGCGCGGATTTGCTCCTCTAAGTCATCTTCGCCTGCTGCCTGCGCACGTCTCTCATGTGGGGGCGCGACACGAGGCGGGATATCGATGTGTCGGCCATGGGCCTCTTCCATACGCGCTAGCTGTACGACGTGCTTGAGCCCAGTCGCCTATGCATGTGGTGCAGGCAGCGCGGACAGGGCTGGTACCGACGCAGGTGGTGGTGTTGCGTGGTACGCGGTGCTAGCTTGGCCGTAAGCATAATGACTAGTCTCGACCATGGGTGTTGAGGCCGGAGACATAACGGTATTGCCAGTGCTACCGTTAGTTCTATTGTACACATGATTTACCGGAGGTATACTAGAAATAGGGGCTGATGGTACGACCTCAGTAAAGCCGAACCTCCTAAGTGTGCCTCTACTTGGGAGCTAACTGCCGAATCTAAATGGTTAGCTAGCAAAGCGCTAACGGCCTAATCTATTGATGCGGATATTTTTTTCTCAATCTCTAAAGAAGATAAATGAGGCGATACGAGTGTTACCTAGATCTGAGCAAGGTTGGGGGCGATGATGTCACGCTTGATGAAGCCCACACGTGTCTTGACGTAGCCCCCATGATGCGTCACGGGGTCCCGATCTTCATGACGTAGGATCGATCTTCAGATAACTAGCTATAGAATAGCCGGATAACTTGCTGCATGCAGCGATAACTAGTGCAACCTGGCAAATAAAACTCGAAGCCAACCACCGTCTTTAACCGGCAACCTGAATCGAGGATTCGCCCAACCACACTCTCAAAGAACCAGCCAACACAGCTTACAATCAATCAAGGAGGACCTTGAAGGGAGTAGGAGCACCAATTGGGAGCGGATAAAGCCGCCGCTTCTGTAATCCCACGAAGGAAATCACAAGAGCAAAGGAAGGTAGAGATCTCTCTCTGAGTTTGTTAGCACGCAGCTAAACAAGGGGTTCTGTATTGAATCATCAAAGGTGCCCATTACAATGGTGCTAGGGGGTATTTATACAAGGAGTAGACCTTGAAGATAGGTGCGAACATGAAAAGAAAAGACTAGGCGAACTATGTGAAAACGAATCAGCTTCTGGAGAGTTTCGGCGTGGCTGTTGGTCTTCTGAGCGGTCTTCGGTATTTCAGCAATAACTCCTCCTTGGAAGCTTCAATTCACGAACAGTTGGATTCCTTGGAAAGGTGACTTGATAAGGTTTCACACCATGTATAATATGCACCATGGAACTCGGTAGAATGATGTAGTTTTAATACGAGAACATTGACTTCATGCAGACTATTGACCTTCGGACCAGCAAGCACTAAAACTGGTCGGACGCCTTCATGCAAACTTCAAACTGGTCGGGGTTAGATTCATTGGAAACTAGACTTAAAGAGTTTTCCAAAAAGTGCTCATTTGCCTTCATAGCTTTTGGAAATCAAAAGTTATGATTATTTCTTTGAGACGATCCTGCAGGACTGGCTTGGTTCGAGCATGATTCTTCTATGTGTCCATTTCCTTGTGAGTTCTTGTCATCCTTCTTGGTAAACCTGAGCATTAGCAATGTACACGACTTAGGTAGTATATAACTCTCATTAATAGTAAAATGAATTTCACAAAGTAGCGCGTGCACCTCTTGTTGAAGCTTCTTAGCTCGACTGCGTGTAATTGGTCCATCAAAAACATGTATTGGAGTCGCTGTGGTCGGTATAGAGGTTGGAGTGGTCGGCGTGGTCATATCATCCTCCCCCTCTTGAAAAGGAGTCGTCCTCGACTCTAAAATGTCTTCACTTGTGAATGCTGATAGGTTAGCAACATTGAAGGAGTTGCTTATGCCATAGCTTGGTGGAAGGTCAATCTTGTATGCATTATCGTTGATCTTGGCAAGAACACGAAATGGACCATCCCCTCGTGGCATCAGCTTGGACTTGCGCTTATCAGGAAAGCGATCTTTACGCAAGTGAATCCACACCAAATCGCCTGGTTCAAATGACACCTTCTTTCTATGCTTGTTCATACTTGTAGCCTTACGTGTCGCCTTTAGCTCGATTGCTTCTTTTGTTTTCTCATGTATCTTCTTGACATATGCAGCTCGCTTGGAGGCTTCCATATTGGTTCTCTCCTGTAATGGCAAAGGTAACAAATCTATCGGAGCAATGGGTTTGAACCCATAAACAATTTCAAAAGGACACAAGTTAGTGGTAGAATGTACTGCCCTGTTATAAGCAAACTCCACATGAGGCAAGCAGTCCTCCCAATCTTTTAGGTTCTTTTTCACCATGGTTCGCAGCAACATCGACAGGGTTCGATTCACCACTTCAGTTTGTCCGTCGGTTTGAGGATGACAAGTGGTCGAGAATAGAAGCTTGGTCCCCAGCTTGGACCACAATATTTTCCAGAAGTAGCTCACAAACTTGACATCACGATCAGATACAATGGTCTTAGGCACCCCATGTAACCTCACAATTTCCCTGAAAAATAAATTAGCAACATGTGAAGCATCGTCGCTCTTGTTACAAGGGATAAAATGAGCCATCTTTGAAAATCTATCAACCACAACAAAAACAGAATCTTTTCCTCTTTGAGTTCTAGGCAGTCCCAGAACAAAATCCATACTTATGTCTTCCCAAGGAATTTTAGGAGCAGGTAGAGGATTGTATAAACCATGAGGGTTCAGTTTAGACTTAGCTTTGTGACAAGTGATGCAGCGCTCCACGAACCGGATGACGTCTCTCCTCATCTTGGGCCAATAGAAGTGATCACCTAGCAGCTCATAGGTTTTCTTTTGTCCAAAATGACCTGTCAATCCTCCTCCATGGGACTCCTGCAATAAAAGCAATCTAACCGAAGAATTTGGAACACAAAGCTTGTTAGCCCTAAACAAAAATCCATCATGTATATGATACTTTTCCCAACCTTTTCCATCTTTACAATGAGTGTATGGTTCTGAAAATTCAGGGTCATCATTATACATGTCTTTCAAACTTTCAAGACCTATAACCTTCACCTCAAGTTGGTTTAGCAACACGATTTTTCTAGACAAAGCATCAACAACCACATTGTCCTTACCTTTCTTATACTTCACAATATATGGAAATGTCTCGATGAACTCAACCCATTTGGCATGGCGTCGGTTTAGTTTTGCTTGGCCTTTCAAATACTTTAAAGATTCATGATCGGAATGGATAACAAACTCTTTTGGCCATAAATAATGCTGCCATGTTTCAAGTACACGCACCAAAGCATACAATTCTTTATCATATACAGAATAATTCAATTGAGCACCTCCCAACTTTTCACTAAAATATGCTACAGGTTTGCCTTGCTGCATTAAAACCCCTCCTATGCCAATTCCACTGGCATCACATTCTACTTCAAAAGTTTTAGTGAAATCAGGAAGAACAAGCAATTGTGCTTCAGTTAAGCGTTTCTTTAATTCTTGAAAAGCATTTTCTTGTGAACTTCCCCATTTAAATTCAACACCTTTCTTTGTTAATTCATTTAAGGGAGTAGCAATGGTATTAAAATCTTTAACAAATCTCCTATAAAATCCAGCTAGACCATGAAAGCTTCTTATTTGACTTACATTCGTTGGAGTTGGCCAATCCTTGATGGCTTTCACCTTGGTTTCATCCACTTCAATTCCTTTTCCTGAAACAACAAAGCCAAGGAACACAACATGGTCTGTGCAAAAACTGCACTTCTCAAGGTTAGCAAATAATTTCTCCTTTCGGAGCTCATCTAGGACTTGTCGAATTTGATTCATGTGCGTTTCAAAAGACTTGTTGTAAATTAAGATATCATCAAAATAAACAACCACAAATTTTCCAATGAAGGCTCTCAAAACATGGTTCATCAATCTCATAAAAGTACTTGGAGCATTAGTCAAACCAAAAGGCATAACTAGCATTCGTACAACCCAAATTTTGTTTTAAAAGCAGTTTTCCATTCATCTCCAGCTTTCATTCTTATTTGATGGTACCCAATTTTCAAATCAATTTTAGTGAATATTATGGAACCACTTAATTCATCAAGCATGTCTTCTAATCGAGGAATAAGATGGCGATAGCGAATAGTGATGTTATTTATGGCTCTACAATCAACGCACATCCTCCAAGAACCATCTTTTTTTGGTACTAAAATAACAGGAACAGCACAAGGACTTAAGCTTTCACGAACATAACCTTTATCGAGAAGTTCTTGCACTTGCCTTTGTATCTCCTTTGTTTCTTCAGGATTGGTGCGGTATGGTGGTCGATTTGGAAGAGCAGCCCCCGGAATAAGATAGATCTGTTGTTCAATCCCACATACAGGAGGTAATCCATTCGGGGTTTCCTTTGGAAAAACGTCCTCATATTCCTGCAAAAGATGAGACACCATACTAGGAAAAGAGGTGTTATCGTTAGCTGACACTAAAATGTCTTTGCACGCAAGTACAAAGAGTACTTGATCTGGGTTGTTCCTTACTTCTCTCATCTCAGATTTTGTGGCTAACATGACTAAATTTTTTTTCTTCTTCTTTCTTTTGATCTCTCAATTTTTTTCTCATATTGGGCTGGTGGCTCTCACTCTCTGATTTGTGGAAGGCACTCGAATTCTTTTTCTCTTCCTTTCCGTTCTCATCTCTCACACTAGAGCTCTTTTGCAAATGCTCAGCAAGAATTTGCTGTGGTGTCATAGGTTTGAGTACAAACTTCCTCCCCTTCAAATCTAGAGTGTACTGATTTGTTCTCCCGCAATGCTGAGTATATCGATCATATTGCCATGGCCTCCCGAGTAGTATGTGACATACGGACATAGGTACCACATCACACTCTACCGTGTCAACATATTCACCAATCTTGAAGGGAACTTTTACTTTGTATCCAATCTTGATGTCACCGGAATCATTCAGCCATTGGACATGATATGGATGAGGATGTCGCAGAAGTTTCAAATCAAGCTTGTCAACCATCTCACGACTAGCAAGATTATGACAGCTTCCTCCATCAATGATCATCTTCACTACCTTATCTTGCACTTTGGCTCTTGTCTGAAATAAATTATGCCGCTAGCCGTTCTCAGCTTCGTTCATCTGAACACTCAATATTGGTGCCACCACAAGAACAACACCTTGCTCAAAATCACAGCCGGTATGTTCCTCTTCTTCATGGGCTTCTTCTTCTATATCTTCCTCTTCACTGGCTGATTCGTACTCTCCATTATCATGTACAATGATCACTCTATTATTTTGACACTCTCTAGCAACATGTCCACGACCTCCACACTTGAAACATTGAATCCCACTGCTCTTGGATGTAGAACCCACTGAAGTGGAGGTGGAAGCTACTGGTTTGGAACTCGTGCTCGGGGCAGCAGAGTTCTTCCCACTAAAATTACTTTGAGCATTAGAACGTGAGCCTCCAAATGGACCTTTCGCAGCTGATGGTGCAACAGTAAACTTGGAATTTAACTTGCTTCCTCCAAACATAGTCCTCGTACCAAAAGGCAAAGACTTACTGCTCTTGGTATCTTGCTGCAGTTGGCGTTCAGCTTTGGTGGCTTGATGTACCAAATCAATAAGACGACGGTACGACTGAAACTCAACAATGCGTTGAATATTTCGATGCAACCCAGCCATGAATCGTGCCATAGTTTGTTCTTCATCTTCATATACATTGGCTCTAATCATAGCCTTCTCCATCTCTTTATAATACTCTTCAACAGAATAACTTCCTTGTTTCAAATTCTGCAGTTTATCAAAAAGATCACGCCGATAATGCTTCGGCACGAAACGTCTTCTCATTTCACGTTTCATCTCTGCCCATGTGGCAATAGAATGTTCTCCATCTTCTTCACGATCTTGGAGAAGTTGCTCCCACCAAATCAGAGCATATCCTTCAAACTCTAGAGATGCCATAGCCAACTTCTTCTCTTCTGTATAATTATGCAAGCGAAAGATCTTGTCGACCTTCAGCTCCCAAGTGAAATAAGCTTCAGGATCAGATCCTCCATCAAATTTTGGCATGGTAAATTTCAGTTTATCAAGCCTCTCTTCACGATGGCATCCTCTACGATGTTGGCGATCATGATGGGAATGATTATCATTATTTTCAGATTCGGATTCTTCAGCGTCTTGATTTCTTCGATTCCAGCCCCTCCCTCTTCCATGTGAAGCACTTCGGTTCCTCCGTCCTCTTCTTCCTCCTCTTCCATCACTATCATCACCTTCTTCACCATGGGTGCTTGCTCCATCATTAGGTGGACGACGTCCCCTAATTTCATTTAGTATGGTTTGAAAATCTCGGGCCAACTGATCTTGTCTCTCTTCTAGACTTTGCTGGAATTCATTAAATTGTGCCATGGTGACACAATCATTGATCTCAACGCCGTCACCCATCTTTCTGTAAAATTAGTGACAATAAAGGAACAAGAGTATATGTGGAATAAAAATATATGTGGGATCTCTCAATCTCACTTCTCTTACCAACCGAGGCTCAGTGAAGTTCCTGCGAGTTACAGAGAAACAAAATGTGTGGTGGTACCGAGAGCGATGGTTAAGCGAATACAAGACCAGAGAGTACCGATTACGATGGCTTTTATGTGGAGCTTGGTGGGGATTATAAACAAAGAATGCAATCTGAATTCTAGTTGTTGTAAAGTTAAGTAACAATTCAAACCAGAGGTTCCCTGCTTAGTGCTGATCTCAAAATGCTAAAGATGTAAATGGATCACACACACGTGCAAAGAAAATCTCAGATTGATGTAAACAAGGAGTATGATTGGGATGCAAGTGTTGCAATCAAACCCAACCAAAATTTTGTACCAACAAAAGATAGCGATCTGGTTGCACAACTTGAAACACAAACTTTCAGCAACTGTGCTCTCAAACGAACTGATCTTTAAACTTTTCTTTCACAATTTTTTTCTCAACTTTCCTTTTTTTTAACTTTTCTTTCTTTTACCTTTTTTTATAGAACTGAACACAATGACCAGATATATAAGAGGTTCAAAGGACACACGACGGAAAATGATCAGCAACTAAAACAAAGACTCTAATGGACTGAAAATTAACTGAACTCACTAAAATAACAAATTGAAACAAAGGGCTAAACAATATATATGTATATATATTTTTTTGGCTTTTGGTGGATAGGACGAAACAAAATATATCTAGCTAAGGGTAAAGAATCCTACCGTGGAAACCGATCAGCTCTGATACCAGATGACACGTCACGGGGTCCCGATCTTCACAACGTAGGATCGATCTTCAGATAACTAGCTATAGAATAGCCGGATAACTTGCTGCATGCAGCGATAACTAGTGCAACCTGGCAAATAAAACTCGAAGCCAACCACCGTCTTTAACCGGCAACCTGAATCGAGGATTCGCCCAACCACACTCTCAAAGAACCAACCAACACAGCCTACAATCAATCAAGGAGGACCTTGAAGGGAGTAGGAGCACCAATTGGGAGCGGATGAAGCCGCCACTTCTGTAATCCCACGAAGGAAATCACAAGAGCAAAGGAAGGTAGAGATCTCTCTGAGTTTGTTAGCACGCAGCTAAACAAGGGGTTCTGTATTGAATCATCAAAGGTGCCCATTACAATGGTGCTAGGGGGTATTTATACAAGGAGTAGACCTTGAAGATAGGTGCGAACATGAAAAGAAAAGACTAGGCGAACTATGTGAAAACGAATCAGCTTCTGGAGAGTTTCCGCATGGCTGTTGGTCTTCTGAGCGGTCTTCGGTATTTCAGCAATAACTCCTCCTTGGAAGTTTCAATTCATGAACGGTTGGATTCCTTGGAAAGGTGACTTGATAAGGTTTCACACCATGTATAATATGCACCATGGAACTCGGTAGAATGATGCAGTTTTAATACGAGAACATTGACTTCATGCAGACTGTTGACCTTCGGACCAGCAAGCACTAAAACTGGTCGGACGCCTTCATGCAAACTTCAAACTGGTCGGGGTTAGATTCATTGGAAACTAGACTTCAAGAGTTTTCCAAAAAGTGCTCATTTGCCTTCATAGATTTTGGAAATCAAAAGTTATGATTATTTTTTTGAGACGATCCTGCAGGACTAGCTTGGTTCGAGCATGATTCTTCTATGTGTCCATTTCCTTGTGAGTTCTTGTCATCCTTCTTGGTAAACCTGAGCATTAGCAATGTACACGACTTAGGTAGTATATAACTCTCATTAATGGTAAAATGAATTTCACAAAGTAGCGCGTGCACCTCTTATTGAAGCTTCTTAGCTCGACTGCGTGTAATTGGTCCATCAAAAACATGTATTGGAGTCGCTATGGTCGAAGTGGTCGGTGTAGAGGTTGGAGTGGTCGGCGTGGTCATATCACCCCAAGCATCATGTCTTGGAGCGCCTTCAACTTTGCCTCGATCTCTTCTCGGTCTTCTGCGGGAATATCTTCAAGAGTAGGTGTTAGGATGTTGCGGTTGTCGATATCCGCGCCTCCTATGATGTCCATCGATGGTGTATACGTAGTAGTCATTGTAGATGTACCGGCAGCTGATGTAGACATACCCGTCATATTGTTGTAGCTTCTCCTTAACAGAGTTGCCAAATAGTGTGTTGACATGAAAACATGCCCCCACACTTGGGTCAGTTCGATGATCCAAAAGTGTGCGGATACTTAGGGATGAGCCTAAGCGTAACACAACACCGACGTCGTGTTCCGACTACCGTTAGCTGTGGTAAGGGGGGTGGAGTCACCAGGTAATCAGATCACACTAAATAATCCAATTAGTCAAAAGAAATATATTAAACAGAATAAATCAGCAAACCGAGCGAAGCCTGACTGATTTGAAGTATGGTGCGAAGGGGGTCGCCGAAGGGTACCTTCGGCGTCTGGTGCGAAGTGTCCCGCCGAAGAGTACCTTCAGCGTTCGGACTGATCTGGCTGAAGATGAACTCCGAACAAATCTGGACGTGACAATCACCTCTGAATAGCGGGGGTTCAGTGTGAGGTCTCCGATACAGTACGATACAGAATAATGACTTAGACGCAACGCGTGAGTTGGAGCGGTACATGGATAAAATCTTGGACAACATCCTCTTGATCGAAGAGTTAGAGGAAGATCTCAACCCTAAAGCTTGGGAGCTCGACGAAGCTGGAGGGCGAGATGATCAAGGAGGGACATCTAAAGGGGTTGGAGTTGGAGCTAGCCGAGGCTTGGGTGCTCTAGGAGAGAATTCGCAATACTCTACTTCAAGCTCTATCTAGATATGTGTAACCTTATTGATTATTAGTTGAATGTATGGGGCGTACAAAAATCTCCTCTTGGGCATTACAGAGCAATCCCAAATCTCATTCCATAAGAAGTGCGCCACACTGAAAGGAGGTTGACCCTCCCTCATCGCACTGAGAAGGTTTCTTGTGTTGGAAGGCAGTTTGGTGGCATCCCCATTCTTGGGTAAAAGAGTTTTCTTGAACATGTTCAGGACCTCAAATAAAGTCAATAGACCCTTGGTGGTCCTCACATGATAAAAGTCGGGCTAATAAAGATATTTTACATGGTCTTCTTTCTGAGTTGACTCTTGTGAAGCCTGTGACACTGGAGGTCATTTTTGTCAAGCCCAACAAGCATGACAAAGTCAGAAACTGAGACTTAAAAATCATTGTTCTCAATTCTCCAATGAAATGTGGGTTCATCATTTTCAACAATCTGGAAGAGTGTGGTATATAATTGGCAAATTGTTTCCTCACACCAATCTTGCTTGATTTCCATCAAACCGTAGATGTGTTTGGCCTTACAGGCACTGATCACCTCATTGAGAACCCCATTGTTTTTCTTCTGTAGACTCAACTAGTTAATCCACTTCATAGTCACTATTGGAGACTTCCGGGGAAAGACCACATAGTGGTAATAGTCTTCTTGGAATATGTTGAAGAAAAGGTAATCATAAGCAGCCCACTCATAGATTCTTGGATCACCATTCCTATATCTGGCATCCCAGTTGGAGAAGCGAGAATAATCACATTTCCTCCTAGGTTGGGCAAATTGATCCATTGGCTGACGAGAGGCAGGTTTTCTATTCAAAACCAAAACACCTCTAGAAAGAAATCCACTAGTAGCAATCTTTCCCTTGCCCTCATCGCTAGCATTGATACTTCGATGAGCAGCCTAGATGTTGTGGCGAGGCCCTTGAGTGCTTGGTCGAGCTAGAGACTGAGATGGAGGAGACCTCCGGCCAACAGTCTGCTTTAGTCGCCTTGCCTCATCCTGACGACACTGAGGATCGTGACATGCCTTCACGTAGTGATCATGAGGAATGCTATAGGAAGGAATGAAATTTGAATTAGAACTAAATTCAGAATGTTTCCTTCATTGGAACTTCCGATCTGAGGTTAGAACTTCCGACCTAGGGTCAGAACTTCTAATCACCACAAAAATCGAAAAAAATTGATATCGAAAATATGGCTAAGGTACATCTAAACAAGTTATATAGAAGCAGTTCTACCCAAAAAGAATCAAATTTGGATGGCTAGAACAATGAAGAAACCCAAAACTATGGTTTGGAGGAAAATACATCAAAAGGAGTGAAATCAGTGGGGAAAAGTTCGGATCGACGCTCTAGGATAGGTCCTTGACTCGCCTAAAGAGATCCCATGATTCGCATGGGCAAACGTGAAGATTTGAAGTAAGAATAGAGTAAAACCAAAAGTTGGAGAGTGAGAGCAATGGAGCAAATGGGGAAAAGAGAGGAGAGAGGGTTTGGCCTAGAGCTATTTATACAAGTCTAGATCGGAACTTCCGACGGAGCATCGTAACTTCCGATCAACATGGAATGATCAGAACTTCCAATGTCATCGAAACTTCCGACATGACATCAGAACTTCCGATACTACCAGAAAACTTCAAAATAGCTCTAAAATCAGAACTTTTGATTTGGGATCGGAACTTCCAATTAGACCAAAATCTTATCCTAACTTTGAATATCAAGGAAGATTTGTGCCATGAACTTTTAAACATATTAATAATATTTCACTACAAACATTTCAAGACATGTATGGCCATAAAACCATAATGGAAAAAAATATAATCATTCATTTATCATGTGTTTTCTCGAAAGTATAAAATCATCACAATATCACATTTCTAGCACGAGTTATGCATGGCATTGTCAAAAGTTGGGAATAGACATGAAATATCATTTGACACTTCAACCTTTTCATGGCATTCATTGAGACACAAAAAGAGATGATTTTGTGGTTTTATTTAAAATGTGGCCCAATAAATGAGAAGGATGACAATTAGTTTACCCTCACAATTTTCAATATGGGCGCTATTGATATGCAAGAATTCAAACTATGTTTCGAGAATCAAGGATATTTATCTCATTTCTTAACTCGCAAAACCGTTGCTCATCTAGAGGCTTGGTAAAAATATCGATAAGTTGTTTATCGGTTCTCACATGGCTTAGTCTAATGTCTCCCTTGATCTCATGGTCTCTCAAAAAATGATTGTGAATATCAATGTGTTTAGTTCTTGAGTGTTGGATGAGATTGTTGGCTATTTTGATGACACTCTCATTATCACAAATAAGTGGAATTTTAGTCATATTGAGACCAAGTCTTTCAAGGTTTGCTTCATGCAAAGGAGTTGGGCACTATAACTACTACTTGCTACATATTCAACTTAAGCTATGGATAAAGCTACATAGTTTTGTTTCTTGGAAGACCATGAAATAAGGGATCTTCTAAGAAATTTGTAGGTTCTCGAGGTGCTTTTCCTATCCACT
Organism: Zizania palustris; assembly: GCA_019279435.1. Taxonomy (NCBI): domain Eukaryota; kingdom Viridiplantae; phylum Streptophyta; class Magnoliopsida; order Poales; family Poaceae; genus Zizania; species Zizania palustris. The sequence goes on from JAAALK010000284.1 coordinate 17,082,797, forward strand.
TTGTAGTCAGCGCAATTAGAGTCCAAATAGCCAATTAGATTAAAGTTTGAGCCTTTCAGATACCGAAGTCCAAGGTTTGGAGTGTGAGCCAAATATCTCAAAGTCCTCTTAACAACCACCAAATGCACAAACAAACACTAAGCATGATATCCAGCCTAGATGCACATAAATATAAAATGGAACCGATCATGGAACGATATACCTTTTAGTTTACGACAGTTCCTTCTTGATTTAGATCTAGGTGATCATTGGTTGGCATGGGGTCTTGATGGGATTCACATTCTCCATGTCAAACTTCTTCAACATGTCCTTGATGTACTTTGTTTTGCAAATGAAGGTGTCTTCCTTGAGTTTCTTGATTTGGAATCTCAAGAAAAATTTCACCTCTCCCATAATGGACATCTCAAACCTTTTGGTCATTATCCTACTAAACTCTTCAGAAAATTATTTTTTAGTATAAAAAAATATAATGACATCGACATATATATGGTAAACAAAAAAACCATTGTAAAAATTCTTAATGAAGAGTGTAGGATCAACTTTGCCTATTTCAAAGCCTTTCCTTAGGATAAAATCCCTAAGACATTCATTCCATTCTCTAGTATCTTGCTTAAGCACTTAGAGCGCCTTGTGGAGCTTGTAGATGCTGTTAGGGTGGATTGGATCTTCAAAACCAGGTGGTTGCTCCACATACACCAATTGAGAGATTGGTTCATTTAAGAAAGCACTTTTCACATATATTTAATAAAGTTTAAAATCACAGTGAGTAGCATAGGGTAATAATATAAGAATTGACTCTAGCCTATTTACGGATGCTGATCACGTTTTGTTCTAGTCTTTCCACCAACTCCCAAACTTCATTCCTTTCAAAGTTGTTGAGCTCTTCTTGCATGGCCATCACTCAATCCTGATCTTTAAAAGCTTCTTCCACCTTTAGGGGTTCAAACGAAGACACAAAAGAGTAACACTCATAAAAATTTTAATGCGAGAATGAGTAGTTACCCTCTTTTGTATGTATCTAAGGATGTTGTCCATGGGATGGTCACGTTGAATACTTTGGTGGACTCTTAGATATTGAGTTGGTTGTTAAGTAACCTCTTCTTGGATTTCTTGACGTTTGTCCACCACCTCTTGCTCTTGAGTGAGATTTTCCTTCTGTTGTGGCTCTAGTTGATCTGTAGGAACTTCTTCTCTTGGTCTTATATCTCTAGTAGGCATGTTTTTGATGACTTCATATGGAGGTGCTTCGTCTCCTACATCACTTGGATCAACATGCTCTACTTGAGAGCTATTAGATTCATCAAATGTCACATATCTAATGAATTCAACAATACCGGTGGTGTTTTTGAATACACTATAGGCATGTGCATTTGACTCATATACGACCAAGAATCCATCATCTACTTTAGAGACAAACTTTTAACTTCTTGGCCGTTTAACCAAAATAAAACATTTGCTACCAAAAACTCTAAAATATGAAACATTTGGTTTGTTACCGGTTAAGAGTTCATACATCATCTTCTTTAGGATCTTGTGGAGGTAGAGTCCATTGATGGCATGACATGCGGTGTTGATGGCTTTGGCCCAAAAGATGTCCGAAGTTTTGTACTCATATAGTAGTGTCCTCGCCGCCTCCACCAAGGTTCAGTTCTTCCATTCTATCACTCCATTTTGAGCTGGGTCATACGGAATTAAGAATTCATGCTTGATCCCTTCTTAATCAAGAATGTCTTCAATGTGAGTATTCTTGAACTCACTTTCATTGTCGCTTCTCACTTTCTTGATATTGACTTCATATTTATTTTGTGCACTTCTTGCAAAACTCTTAAAGATTTCTTGTGTTTCCCCTTTGTCATGCAAAAAGAACACCCAAGTGAATCGAGAAAAATCATCAACTATTACAAAACCGTATTTATTACCACCAATGCTAAGGTAGGACATCGATCCGAAAAGGTCCATGTGTAGGAGTTCAAGTGGCCTCTTCATCGTCATAATGTTCTTGTAAGTTTGTGGCACTCTGACTCGCTTTTCGGATTAACGAGCGCTACATAACATGTCTTTCTCAAATACCACATTTGTTAGTACTAGGATGTGATATCCTTTGAGAAGTTTTGTCAAATTCTTCATGCTAACATGGGCTAGTCGGCGATGCTATAGCTAACCCATGCTTGCCTTAGCAACCAAGCAAGTGTCTGGTTCCACTCATCTTGTGCAAAGTCAACAAGATAGAGCTTTCCCTTCAACCTTTTAGTAAATGCCACAAAATTGTCACTTCTTCTCAAAACGGCCACACCCTCATTAAAAAGTTACAATTGTATCCCATTTCACACAATTGTGAAATGGAAAGTAAATTGTAGCTTAAAGATTCAACTAGAAGGACATTTGAAATTTAAAAATCATTTGTGATAGAAACTTTACTATTGTCATCAAACACAATAGTTTCATGTTGACATTAATTTGGCTCAAAGGTGATGAACATCTTGTTCTCTATGACCATGTGGTTGGTGCATCCACTATCCATCACCCTACAAAAGATTAGTTGTTGGTTTTAGGTACCCAATTCTTTTTGGGTCCTATAATATTAGTTATAAGAACCTTTGGAATCCAAACTTTTCTTAGTGACTTCTTATTTGTACGTCCTACAAATTGAGCAACCACTTTACCATGGTGGTTCCTCTTGACTAGATATGAAGCAAGAAAAGTGGTTTGTGAGGTGTGGGGCTTGTTGTTGGCCTTTTGTGGAGCACACCCTTCCCTAACAAACTTGATTACCTCTTTATTATTGTTCTTCATTCTCGGGGTAGACTTGGACTCATTAGGGTGATAACCAAGCCCACACCTCTCAATATTACCTTAGGCATTGAGGGTTTTGTAGAGAGCATCCTTAGGACTTGTAGGTCTTGCTGCACCCATAGTCTACTAGGGTGCCAAACCTTTTATTTTCTTTCCTTAGGATCTCTATCTCCTTCACGTTAGTCTCACATGCATTTAAATCAAATTTATAGCACTTAGTACAACTATTACTTGTGGAATAAATAGGAGTTGAGTTAGTTTTGACTTTAGAGACTCAACTTCCTTTTCTAGTCTCTTATTGGTTTCATTTAGAATCATAAGTTCACTAAAGAGGGAGTTGACGGTCTCTTCTAAGTCAAAATTTAATCCATTTATCACTAGTCAATGTTTCAACCTTATTCTTCTCCTTAATAAGAAGCGAGTCGAGTTTCACATTCTAATATTTTTCAAGAATAAGTATTTCTTCTTGTTTTTCAAGAGTTGTATCTTGCGCCTCTATTGTTTCCATAAGTTGTTTAAATTTTAGTCTAGCTTGTCTACTCATGGATTTGAGAAAGATTTCATTTTTCTAAACTTATCATCACTAGATTCACTACTATTAGCATCACTATCAAGATTTTTGTTGGAAGGTTTAGATGCTACCTTCTTGCTTTTAGCCATGAAGCACTTGGGGGAGACAATGTTGTCATCGTCATCGCCTAACTATCCAAAGAGCGAAGGTCTTGAGTGCTTGGTGTTGACGATGGCGATGGTGGCGACTCCCTTCTTGGATGAATCGAAGTCTGACTCTGACTCAAACTCAGGAGTTGTAGTCCCACTCCTCCCCTAATATGAGCGTGCCCTCTTGGCTTCTTCTTGTGGTACTTGTTTTCGCCCTTGTTGTCTTCTTCCTTTTCTTCTTGGGGCAATAAGATATGAAGTGGTCAACATCTCCACATTCATATCAACCTTTCTTGGATTGCTATTTTCTTGACTTGTCATGACACTTCTTGTACTTGTCAAACCCGCCTTCCTTCATGAACTTTTTGAACTTCTTCATGAATAGAGCAAACTCTTGATTATCACTCACATCACTTGAGTCTTCATCTTTCTTGGCCTTCAAGGAGATGTCCTTGCCTTTGATAGAATGCTTTGCAAGGTCCTTCACCGCTTTTTCTTCTTCCTCCATTAGCTTATGTGCTATTATCCTTCCTAGCAGATCGTTTGGAGTCATCTTCTTGAAGTTCTTCCTTTCTCGAAGCAACGTCACCAAGGTTGGATTTCTATCTTGCTGATCTCCTAGCTATAAGCATTCATCTTGTCATCGGTACAGGACCATTTTTGTTGAAATGGATGATAACCAACCTGGAATCTCCACATACCATTAAACACTGAATCACAAGGGAAATGGTGATGAACAGACTGTTGAGGAGTACTTCATATTCGGCTGCATTGTTAGATGCCATAAACAATACCTATAGAGCATATTTTAATCTTTCACCTTGAGGGGATATAAGAAGGATTCTAGATTCTATTCCATCAAGAATGAGTGAGGCCATAAAAATACATAACCCAATGCTCTTGAAATTTGTCGGTCGGTGGAAGTTGAATCTCTGTCCACTCAGCGACAAAATCGACGAGAGATTGGAATTTGATTGTCGTGCGAGACTTGAAATTAACGATATATTCACCCAATTCGGTGCCCTACTTCACAACATGACCAATTGCATCCCAATTCTAGAGAATATCACCGACCGAAAATTCAATTATGACTTCCACCGAATGATCCTATAATAATCCTTGAACTTCCGAGATGGATGAGTACGATGTATAGGAGCTTCTAGACCTGAGGATATCAGACTTTTGATAGTCTGAGTACCTAAGATATAAAGTATACTGGCCTATGGACTGGATAGGCATGACCTTCCTTTGACGATCGATGACCATGGTCATGCTGACCACATGGATTGTGGTGGATATATAGAGGAGGAGCATTTTTTCCGGAAGGTCGGTGCAACTAGGACTAGCTAAGAAGAGAGAAATCTCTTGAGGTCGACGAATGCTTGGTCGGCCTTTGGTGTCCATGTAAAATTGCCATCTTTTTTCATCAGCTTGAAGAAAGGTATCCCATGCTCACCAAGTCAGGAGATAAAACACTCGAGTGATCTCATACAACCTATGAGACACTGAATATTCTTGACATTGTTAGGCTTGGCCATATTAAATATTACCGAAATCATTTTAGGATTAGCTTGAATACCCGACTGCTAACATCAAAAACAAGTAGCTTTCTAGTGGGCTTTTCGAATACACATTTATCAGATTGAGACGCCACCTAACCTTTCGAAGGTTATAAACAGTCTCTTGGATATTTGAGATTAGATCTTCTGATTGCCTATATTTGACTGATAACATCATCCACATAAGCCTCCACATTATGACCAATCTGGTTAGTGAGACAACGCTGATATATAGCTCCCACATTCTTGAGCCCAAAAGGTATTCACTACCACAGAAACATACATTAGTGACGGGCATGTCCCCCATCAGCCTTATCGCGTCAGTAAAGCCCTATCATTAATGACGAGTAAATACCCATCACTAAAGGGTCTCTCCAGGTCCCCTCCGCGTCGGGCATACCCCCTTTTAGGGACGGGTAACATTTCTTACCCATCACTAAAGGTCATCTTTAGTGACGGGGAGTACTTTTACACCCTCACTAATGCGACTTTTATGGATGAGTCACCAATGTCACCTGTAACTAATGTTATGGTTATAATAAAAATAATAATTATTTTTAGGCTGCATCCTGAATAGGTCATATTTAGTGATGGCAGCACTTTACACAACCGGTCACTATTATGACCTTTATGGACAGGGTCGCCAATGTCACCGGTCACTAATGTTATGGTCATATTAAAAAAATTATTTATTTTAGGCTGCATCGTGAATCAAATCCAAGATTTGGCAGCCAATTTTTTAAATTGCAAACAACACATAATTCATCACAGAATACTACCATCACATATTTTATTGTAGAAAAAAGCATCGATAAAAAATGTATTCCATACGTTTAACCAAATGTTTGCCATCGTTACATGACAAATTGAATTGTTAATTCTAGCCCTTATAATGGAAAGCGCAATTCTTTGCGAAGACTTGGTCCACGAGGAATAGCGCTAGTCATGAACGAATGTTCGACTAGTCAGCCTCACTAAGACTGCCTTTAGGTAGGTTGAATTCCTGTAAATTTAGTTTTTGACATCAGTCAACGTTTGCATAAGTGAAAAGTAAATGAAGTAGAAGAACAAAGGTCATGATAATATCTTATGTCGGGTGATTTAAGATCGCTATCTTCATGGCTAGCATCATATGGTGTGCAACATAAAACCCACACTAGTTTCCAGGAGGTTGACTGTAGCACTGTTATGGAAATACAGCGATTAGTTTGGACGACACATTAAATTTGAAAAGGTAAACATTTAGAGACTTACAGGCACTACTGTTTTATGAACCAATGGTAGGCGTTGCGGTTCTTTTAGTTTGTTCATATCGACAGCGCCTTCAAAAGCTCTATAATGAGGTAGAATGAGATTGAGTTAAACAAGAATAGGTTGAAGGTTGAAGTTGTAATGTAGTGAAGAAAACCTTACCCGTCTATTAAAATTTTGAGTACCGAGTAGTCCCTCTCGGTGCACTCGCCATTCGGTTCCTTTGGTCTTGCCAAGTCAATGTACCATACGGTATTCCACTTGGGGGCGATGAGTACTAGGACATAATGTCCACTAACGTGGTGTATGCCCATTGCATGTCGGTCTCTTGAGATGCATGATGTGAGTAAACCATATAGGTAGTCGACACACGACTTCCTATCGACCTCGATTGTCGACATTGCAAATATCGGTGGATCCACAAATTTGAAATGTAGATTCTTGGATTGTTGCCACATTATCCTATGCATATGAAAGAGTAGTTAATACCACATTATCCACTTTCTCTTTTGGCAGGCCATTAGTGTCAATATCCTTGATGATTATCTTCTCTATTGACCACTTTGCTTGCATTATGGGCTTCTTGATTGCTATCTCAACCTTGTTGGTGGAGATAGAAGACCCGACAGAGGATTGGGTAGACATATAAACATTAATAGAACATAGACCTTATTGTTTCATTAAAAAATTAAACGAACGTACGACACTACCTACTGGGTACTAATAGGCAAGGATAGATCATAAATCCCATCCGGGGATGTGCGTCCCACGTAGCTAGACCACATGGTCCCGTACAGTTTTAGAGATAATTTCGGCAGCATCTCCCCACTATTCTCCAAATACACGTCTTGACTAAGAGTCGAGAGGGTTGTGTATCCAGAGAACAACAGGGAGATACCACCGAAACTCTTTCTAGAAACGTACGGGACCACATGGTCCAGCTACGTGGGCCACACATCCCTGGACTGCCCAAGCGTGGATAATTCGAGAGCGTCTTCCTATAAATATGACTAGTTGCCCGGTCATATTTATAATCCAAAACTCCTGAACGGGAGATGACATAATCGGTTACACGACTCTAACTTATTTTTGAAAAAAAATTTACAACAAGATAAGGAATAAGAGACTCTTGAAAAACCAACTGAAATAATAATTGAAATAAAAAATATATAATAAATATAACATATATCATTCAATTTAGTTGAACATGCATGATTGCTCTCACATGTCGGGCTGCTAACTTAATGGCCTCCTCGCCACTATGCTACAATTTAAATCATAGGTGTGTGTGACGAATTAATAGCATTATCTATATTGAGCACAAAAATGAACAAAGCATCATAGAGCAAAAATTAATGTGTGAGCATTGCATTGCATGAATAAATTTGTGAAAACAACACAATTAAACTAAATTGTCACACACATCCTCATATTGCACAAATTAATAGCATTATCTTCATTGAGAAAATTAATTAACCATCATAGAGCAAATATTGAGCACAAAAATGAATAAAGCATCATAGAGCACAAATTAATGAGATAGCATTGCATTGCACGAATATATTTTCGAAAACAACAAAATTAAACTAAATTGTCATACACATCCTCAAATATGCACAAATTAGTAGCATTATCTTTATTGAGCAAATTAATTAACCATCATTAGAGCAAATATTGAGCAAAAAAATGAACAAAGCATCATAAAGCAATAAGGAGGACCTTAGGAGGAGAATGATGCAACTAAGGTGGTGCGCGACAAGTAGGGTCATCCATGTGCGATGGAACAGACAGCGGAGCGGAGGCCACACGCGATGGAACGGACGACAGAGTGGAGGCCACGCGTGATGGAACAGACGGCAGAGCAGAGGCCACAGGCGACGGAACGTATGGCGAGACGGAGGGCATGTGGGACATAACGGACGACCACGCATGACAGAATGGACGGCCAGGACGGAACGAAGAATGGTGGTGGCGGCGAGGAGCACGAAGGTGACGATGAAGACAGTAGAGCGCTAGGGTTAGGGTTACAAGAATTGAAAGCGTACCAATTTACTTCGAGGCCCGCCTATTTATAAGCTGGGAGCCATCAGTGACGGGTAATAAATATCACCCATCACTTCGGGGAGTTATTAGTGATGGGTGGTAGTTATCACCCATCACTGAGGGGAGTCATCAGTGATGGGTGGTAGTTATCACCCATCATTGAGGGTAGTCATCAGTGACGAGTGGTAGTTATCACCCGTCACTGTGGGGAGTCATTAGTGACAGATTGGAATTACCACCCGTCACTGATATTGAAAGAAACAACACTTGTGCGGTCACATAAAAGTGACCGCACAAGTTTTGTGCTTCTGGTAAATGAAGCCATGGCATAGTTTATGTGGAATGAAGCCTGGTCCGACACTTATAGATGTCTATGGATGCATCGAGCAGGGCAACATCCACCATAAACACCCATGGTAAAAAAATAAGCAAGAAGAGTGAGAGCAAAAATATGATGTTCTGAAGTCCAAATGCAAGCAACCAGTGTATTTAAAGGATGCTAATAGCAATTAATGCACCAACAACGTACCTCCACTAATTGCGTGCAATAATGATGTCATAGTAGTATTTTTGCAAACACTCTTTAGTGACGGGTACGGGTTCCCCATCAGTAATGATCATTAGTGATGGTCAGTAGTTGTTGTCGGTCACTAAGGAGGTCAGATTTTCCAAATTTCAAGTTATGGCACAAATTGCATATATATTACATTACCAAAATCAGTACTACTTACAGATTTCAAGTTATGACACATCAGCTTGCACACACACACACACACACATATATATATATATATATTACATAACCAAATCAGTAGTACTTCTAGATTTCAAGTTATGACATGGAATGCACACACACACATATTACATAACCCAAATCAATAAAAATTGTGCAATACTTGCATGTATGTGTTTATAGCAAAAAATGGCATTAAGGGTCAAGATAAGCAAAATACTTGAAAAATGGTATTTTTGACCGAAAATATGCCAAACCTAGCAAAGGCCGGTCTGACCGGCTAAGATAGGCTGGTCCAACCAGCTAGGCCTGGTCCGACCGGACCCATGGGCTCGGTCAGACCAGCCAGGGATTCAGAATGTGAATCCGAAGTGGATTCGAGCTATTTTATCCAAATCTTATCTCAACCGAATTTTGGCCGAATCCTACTGTATTTTTCGCCAGGGTTAACCAAGCCCACCCCCTATAAATACTAGGGGCAAGGCCGATTCAGGGATCTCTCTCTCCAATCTAAAAAATCCAAATCCCTAGCTTTGAATCGCATTTACTTTCTTTACTTTCCACATCTTCGTGGGTTTTATTGAAAGCCATCCATCTGCCGCGTCCGTAATCATGGTAACCCTTGCATGGTTCGCTTGTGAACCTCCCGTTAATCCATGTAACGGAGTGTTTTCCTTTTTATCGGTTTTTTCCATCATATTATGCAATTCAGCATCTTGGCCGAATTATATTTGATCTTTTGCTGTTTTTGCAGAGTGATTGCCTTCAAAAATTCCCCCACAAAGTTTGAAGGTGATTGGATCTTGTTTGCTAGGTCATCCGAACCCTAGCAGATTCGATCTATCGTCGCCCGTCCGACCGATGGCATAGGGCCGGTCTGACCAGAGCCCCTCTGTCAAGCCATAGTCGGCAACGCCCGGTGAGACTAGTGGTGTTCTACCGGTTCGACCGGGACCCTCCGCATTGCGCTACACCGAAGCCCCTGCCGAAGCCTGCGCGACGAAAGCCTATCCACACGGTCCGACCGAGGGGTACCCATCGGTCCAACCAGGGATAATTCACCGGTCAGACTACCGGAGTTATCCTTCGCTGGCCACCTTCGGGATACAATCCCGAAGCCCCCTCTGCACCTCTGATCCGACCGAGGTTTTGCCTCCTAGTCTGACCGGGCCTGAGGCCGAAGGTGCCCTTGGGACCCTTCGGGCCAATTTCGCTGTAATTCCGAATCAGCCTCTAAATTGGTCGATTCCAGGTATTTTGATCATTTTATTTCTGTTTACATTATTACTAGTACTTTTCGGCCAATTGGATTAAAATATTAATTATTTATCTGATTGCCTGGTGACTCCAAATCCCTTATCACTATTTAGGGTAGTCGGAACGCGACATCGGTATCGTTGTGATACTTTTGGACGTCGAACCGACCCAAGTGCGGGGGCGCATTTCCGCGTCAACACACTTTTTGGCGACTCCACTGGGGATGATGCTAACCATGACTACTACCTCTACATCGGTAGCGAGTACCTCTACTACGTCTACATCCACTACATCGCCAATAACCACTATGAGGAGAACGGACATCGATGATCGCAACATTATGACGCCCACCATGGCCGACATATCTGAGCAAGACCGAGCAAAGATCGAAGAGAAAAAGAAGGAACTCGAAGAGCTGATGCTCAGGGATTGCATAAAGACACGCTCGGGCGTCATCATGCGTGACACCCTCAACCTGACCCAGGTACGTCCCTCATCACCCCCTTTATCTGCTTCACAAGTTGACCGTAGGATAGCTGCATCTGTTGATTAGGCGGTTAGCGCATCGCTAGCCAATAAACTAGAACCCGTAGTTGTCTCGCAAGTGGCAGTAGTGTTTAGGAGATTCGACTTTATTGATACCGATTCACCAGCGCTCATCACTAGTATTCTGCCAACACAACACATTTATAGTAGAACAGATGACAATACTAGTAAAACTATCACATTTACGGCTACATCATCCACAGTCGAAACACATAGCTACGCTTATGGCCAAGCGAACCCAGCTTATCATTCACCGCCTGCGCCCATGCCAGCTCTACCGCCACCGCTCGCGCTACATACTCCCACAACACAACATAGGCTAGAGCATGACGATATATTGCCATGCATCCCGCCGCCACAGGAAAGACGCGCACAAGTAGTAGACCATGACGATATTGAGGAACGTATTCGCACGCTATTTAGGGAATGCACCGGCTTTGCGCCTCGGGATAGAGTTTGGGTTTATCGGAAACCATATCCCGACCACTTTGATACCATTCCGTACCATCGCGGTTATAGAGTCCCAGACTTCACTAAATTTGATGGCGAGGGTAGTAAATCCACATTAGAGCACATTAGTAAATTTCTAGCACAATGTGGCGAAGCGATTGGGTCGAATGCATTAAAACTCAGGTTATTTTCCCTATCATTGTCTAGCACCGCGTTTACTTTGTTTTCAGCACTTCCACCGAACTCTGTTCATACGTGGGCTTAGCTAGAGTAGAAGTTTCATGATTATTTCTACACGGGCGAGACCGAGCTTAGGCTGTCACACCTCACGGTGATCAAACAAAAATCTAACGAAAGTGTTTCTGAGTACGTCAAGCACTTTAGAGACACTAGGAATAAATGTTTTAGCCTAAATATATCAGAAAGAGACCTGTCAGACCTCGCATTTAATGGCCTACGAGCAGAAATTAAGTAACAAATGGATAATGAGAATCTTCTAGACATTAGCCAAGTCTTGCAATAGGCTCTGGTCCAGGAAGGCCGAGCCAAAGATAGAAAGTTCGTTAAGACTTTTAATAAACCAGGAGCTGAAATCCACATGATGGAGCACTCTGACGAGGGAGAATCTGAAGAGGAAGAAGATCCGACCGATACGTACATGGCCGAATGGACATGGAGCGTGAAGTCTAAACCCGTCACCTGCTCTGAATTGCGGTCGTCTCCCTCTAAGAGTCGGCTTAATGAAATTAGATATTCATTCGACGTAACCAAGTGTGATAAAATATTTGATTTCCTATTAAAAAATCAGCTTCTACGACTGCCAAAAGGGCAAGTCATGCCATCCACCGATGAATTGAAGAAACGCCCCTATTGTAAGTGGCATGATTCACATTCTCACCACACTAACGATTGCAATGTTTTTCATCGACATGTTCAATTGGCCATAGAAGAAGGACGATTGAAAATAGAAGTAAGCCCAAAAATGAAATTAGACAGAGACCCCTTTCCCATGAACAACGTTGAGCTCGAGGGGAAGAAGGTATTGATTTGGCTAGAACAGGCCAAGTCGACTAAAGGGAAAGTGGACGTTGTAGGACATGCTCGCACACACACACTCGTACCAAGGAATCCAGAGGTAGGAGTGTGGAAAGAAAATGTAAACCACCATCTTTGATCAGGCACCACAGAAGGCCAAAGGTGACATACAAGATGCTCTTGGAAAGGCATCAGCGAAGGTCTGAGAGGAGGAGTGTTCGGCCACGGGCTCCAGGACGGATGAACCCCCATAGAAGACCTGAGCCCCGCGAGGGTTGAGTTCAGACCACATGGCCTGAACCCTCTTCGGAGTGGGTACAGCCTTCGGCAGGGCTCGGACCTCAGTGGGCGAACCCCCCTCCGGATTGGTCCCAACCTCTAGCAGGGTTCGGACCTCAGTGGATGAACCCTCCTCCGGCTTGGCCCCAGTTTCTGGGAGGCTTCAGACCTCAGTGGCCGAACCCACCTCCTCCGAACAGGTTCCAACCTCCGGGAGGATTCGGACCTCAGTGGCTGGACCCATCCCCTCCGAGTGGATTACAACCTCCAGATGGGTTCGGCCTCCAATGGCTGGACCCATCTCCGCCATGGGCTAGCTTACCTCCGGCCTGGCAGGACCCTTCATTATTCTGGTCTGAGGTACCTTCGACATGGCCGAGCTTCCAACAGGCCAACGGGTACAGCACCCAATGGGCAAAACCGCTAGAGCCTCCGATGCCGCCACCATACTACTAGATGATGGCTCCGAGTGGCAGGTACGAGGTCTGGCGTAGGATGGGAGTATTATTCATCACTTGTCCGTAGTACCACAGAACCGAACCCTGCAAGAAGGCGCTAGAGGGAATGAACGTAGAGATGCTCGGAGCCCATAGTCATCATGGTGGGATCCTAAGACATCCCAATCCCGAAGGGTGCCCTAGGCAAGACAGCGTGAAGATGCAACTGCCGAGCCCGACCAAAGCCCTTGACCGAAGCCCGGTTGACCGGCCTACTGCGGCCGGTCTGACCAGCCTTACAACTATTTTTGGCATAGACCGGTCCGACCAGCACACCATGGCTGGTCTGACTGATCAGGACCAGAAGACTTCTTATGGCGAGTGCAAGATGTTCGAGGCCAATCCGGACAAGTCCCATTCGGCCAAAAATACTAGAAACAAGACTGTGGCGCCCAACACCCATCCTCAGCCATCATGGACACCCTCGGGGATGTCCATGTCATAGAAGAGGAGGCTGCAGTGCTTGCGGGCACAAGAGATACAAGAAGAGAAGGCCGAGGAGGCACGAGACACACTTTTTGAAGAAATCCATCCCCGGCCCACGGCGAAGAAAGTTTGGAGACCTAGGCAGGTCATGGTCGATGACTCGGCTCCCGTTAGTAGCTCTGATGATGACGACTTGCTTGACGATGACTACACACCCATCTCTGAGGGGACCGCTCCTCAGGCAATGGACGTCGGCGTTGTCATGCTACCTTTCAAGTTCGCTCCACTACAGGAGGAGGCCGGGGTCGCCTAAGGCCTCTCTACATAAGGGGACACATTGACGAAAAGCCGATCTCAAGGATGCTCATCGACGGTGGCGCCACCGTGAACCTAATGCCGTACTCCCTTCTAAGGAAGCTTGGCAAAGATGACGACGACTTGAAGAAGACCAATGTTACCCTCAATAGCTTCAACGGCGACATGATAGAGGCCAAAGGTGTGTTGTCTCTGGAACTGGCAGTAGGGAACAAGACGCTACCTACTGCCTTCTCCGTCTTTGATGTGAAAAGTAATTATAATGTATTGCTTGGGCGTGATTGGATCCACACAAACTAGTGTGTACCGTCGAGATAGTACACATCGATACATCGGCCCATGTTAGTTTGGCCGATGCGTCCGGCGACGCCACCCATGATGAGATAGAATGCTTGTCGAGGCAGGACCTCTCGGATTACGACTTTGTTAGCATATCAAGGAGAGGTTCATTCCTATTTCCATAAAGTCGGCCGGTGTGGCTCGGTTGTGTCTAAGGTAGCAGAATGTCTAGCGCTAATCTTGATTGGCTAAAAGCTCGCGTGGAGCAATATCGGTCTTCTCAAGACGATATCACCGAAGCCATTGAAGATTTTAGCGAAGTAGAAAAATTAGGTCAAGGCTTCTCATCGGCCGACCCTTTGGAACAAGTAGACATAGGAGATGGTAGTGGTCCGAGGCCGACATTTGTAAATCAGAATTTGAATAATGATGTAAATGTCGAAGTAATAAAATTGCTTCGATCGTATGTTGATTGCTTCACATAGGACTACAGCGAGATGCCCGGATTAAGCCGAGAGCTTATTGAGCATTGGCTCCCCATCAAACCCAGGTTTAGGCCTTATAAACAGCCGTCGTGCCGCTTCAATTCAGCCATCTATGACCGAGTTAAAGAGGAAGTTGAACGTCTATTAATGGCAGGTTTTATTAGGCCATGCAGGTATGCAGAATGGGTCACTAACATTGTGCATGTCGAAAAGAAGGAAAGTGGCAAGGTCCGCATCTGCGTCGACTTCAGGGATTTGAACAAGGCCACCCCGAAAGACGAATATCCCATGCTAATAGCCGACATGTTGATCAACGATGCCTCGGGACACAAGGTACTAAGTTTTCTTAATGGAAACACTGGTTATAATCAAATATTCATGGCCGACGAAGACGTTTTTAGTACGGCCTTTCGCTGCCCCGGTTTTGTCGGCTTGTTCGAGTGGGTCGTAATGACCTTTGGTTTAAAGAATGTTGGCGCCACATATCAACGTGTCATGAACTTAATCTTTCATGACTTGCTGGGGGTTATGTTAGAGGTTTACGTAGACGATGTTGTGGTCAAATCGGATGCTATGAGGAACCATCTAGCTAATTTGAGAGTCACTTTCGAAAGAATGCGCCAATATTGCTTAAAAATGAACCCACTCAAGTGTGCTTTTGGCGTGTCAGGCGGGCAAGTTCTTAGGATTCATGATCCATGAAAGAGGCATTGAAATCGATCCTAAGAGGCTTAGAAAATTAGAGGATGTTTAGCGCTGGTATGTAAGAAAGATGTGCAGAAACTTCTAGGCAAAGTTAATTATTTGCGACGCTTTATATCTAACTTATCTGGCAAAATTGATGCTTTTGTCCCTGATACTCCGGCTAAAAATGAAGCCGAGTTCACTTGGGGGCCAAGTTAGCAACGCGCCTTTGAGAGAATCAAAGAGTGCTTATCGACGCCGCTAGTAGTAAGGGCACCGAAGGCCGAGATCCTGTTTTGGCTTTATATCGCCGTGGAGGAGAATGTGATTGGAGCCGTGTTGACTCAAGACATTGAAGGAAAGGAGTACATCATCACCTTCTTGAGTCCTCGACTTCTGGATGCCGAGACAAGGTACATGTTTGTGGAGCGTTTGTGTCTATCCCTTTATTATGCATGTACCAAATTGCGTCACTATCTTCTCCCTAGCACATGTGTTGTCACTTGCCAAATGGATGTCATAAAGTACATGTTGCAAAAGCTGATTCTGAGTGGTAGATCGGCAAGTGGGGATATGCGTTGATTGAATACGATTTGGCTTATGAACTGTTGAGAGCTATGAAAGGTCAAATCGTTGCTAACTTTATAGTGGATCACCATGTAGATATAAATTGGAGTAACGAAGTTGCTTTAATTGAGGTATCACCATGGAAACTTTATTTTGATGGTTCGGCTTGCAAAAATGGCCAAGGTGTTGGAGTGGTGCTCGTATCACCAAGTGGTATGCACTTTGAGACCTCGGCCCGTCTAAAATTTCATTCAACTAATAATCAAGCCGAATATGAAGCCCTATTGCTAGGTCTTGAGTTGTTGAACTCCATGGGTATAAAATATGTTCGTGCATATGGTGATTCTTTATTAGTTGTGCAAGCAAGTAGCCAAACTTGCTCAATGTTTTAATGGTCTACTAAATAGCTACTTGGACAAGTGTCTAGACCTGATTGCCACCTTTGATGATTTTGAGATTACTCATGTATCTAGAGAAGCCAATTCACTTGCAAATGACTTGGCTCAACAAGCATCGGGCTATCAAATTAGGAAGGGTAAATTCTGCACACTGAGAGGAAGTCGATGTTTGAAGACGGTGTATCATCCGAGAGTACTAATGTCAGTCTGACCGGCCTTGTAAGCATGGTCATACCGCCCTTGCATTCCCAGTCCAACCGGCTATGTCATGCCGGTCAAACCGACCCGTGCCATGTGACCAGCAATAGCCGGTTGAACCGGGCCAATAGGGCCAGTCTGACCGACTGTTGTAGGAGGGTTTAGCACTCGGGGGGCAGGTCCAAATGGGAAATCTAGAGGCCAATTCTAGTGGGAATTTGGCCATTGCTCCTTTGATCAGTTAGGACGATTGGAGGATCCCAATCGTTCAATATTTAAGAAATCCAAGCCAAATGGTTGATCGGAAGGTTCAGCGATAAGCGTTCAAATTTGTTTTGCTTGATGATGTGTTGTATCGTCGGACTATCGATGGGGTACTTTTGAAGTGTTTGGACTCCGATCAAGCTAGAATCGCTGCAGGTGAAGTCCATGAAGGGCTTTGCGGTACTCATCAGGTCGGCCCCAAAAATGAGTTGGATGCTCAAAAGGGCGGGTTTTTATTGGCCGACTATGACTGAGGACAATTTTAAATACTATAGAGAATGTGAGACTTGTCAAAGGTTTGGTAATATTCAGCTAGCACCTGCATCGATGCTCAATCCTATTATCAAACTATGGTCGTTCTGAGGCTGGAGCTTAGACTTCATCGGCCAAATTTATCCTCCATCTTCAAAAGGGCATCGGTTCATGTTGATGGCAACAGATTACTTCACCATGTGGACCGAGGCCGTGCCGCTCAGGAACATGACTCACAATGAGGTAATTGATTTCATCTTAAAACACATTATACACAGATTCGGTCAATCCCCAAACTCTCACTACATACCAAGGTACTTCATTTGTTGCTAAAGAAGTGAGGGACTTTGCCGAATAATATGGGATCAAATTGGTAAACTCTTCCCCATATTAAACTAATCAAGAAGAAGATTGAAGAGTTTCCAAAGAGGTGGCATGAGGTGCTTTCCGAAGCTTTATGGGTGTTGTAGCAATTGTGTTAGCTACAACACATGTTTTGTATGTGTGTATATGGTGTATAAAATGAACCTCGAAGGGTTCTCTCAGAGGGAGAAAGGATTTATACTGGTTCGGACCTCCCCTATGGGATAATAGCCTTACGTCCAATTTGTGGTGGATTTGGCATGGTATGCCTCGGTGTGGTGTAGTGAACTCCAGGGTTTCATGGCCCTGGAGAGGCTCCCCTGTTACAAGGGCTTGGCCCTGCTTTTATAGGCATGCAGGCCAAAGGAAAAGACCAAAGTGCCCTCTATAAGCCCTAGGCTCGTAGGGGCAAAAGGGGAAAAGGAGCTAGCTACTGTACAAAAGTGCTCTACAGCTTTATAGACGTGTCAGACAACGTCACATCTTGACCAGCTAAACGACATACTAAGGGCAGAGGGGCCCCTGGTATGGCTTCTACACTGTAGCGAGGTGTAAATATCTGCTAGATTCGGAGTAGGGGCCAGAGCTCTCCGAACTGAGGCTCCGAACTGGGGCTCCGAACTGGGGCTCCGAACTAGGGGCTCCGAACTAGGGCTCCGAACTGAGGCTCCGAACTGGGGCTCCGAACTGGGGCTCCGAACGGAGGCTCCGAACTGGGGCTCCGAACTGGGCTCCGAACCGAGGCTCCGAACTGGGGCTCCGAACTGGGGCTCCGAAAGGGTTCGGAGGCTTCGCTCCAGAGGGCCTCGAAGTGAACCTTGGGACTTGGAAACAATTTCTTCAGAAAGGAATAGGCTTCGACAATGTTGGGCTCTCGGCCGAAGGACTGTCGTAGGCTGACATCATTTGGCCCCTGTTCAAGGGAAACTTATTCCCCCAACAGTAGCCCCTCGCTCGCAGGCCTTCGGGACGAAGGGGTGCGTGCGCCCTTGGGACAAATGACAGAAAATACAACTTCAGGAACAAAGGCCTTCGGAGCTTGGACCGAAGGTGGCTTCGAAATGCGCAGGTAATAATTGTCAGCGTCAGCTGTCAGAATGACCTTGGGGAGATCAACTGACTCCGCAACTGGCTATAAAATTGACCGTTACTGTGCGCTGGGCCGCTTCACCTTCGCTGGAGGCCCACCTGCCAGCGGGTTCGGCCCACGGACAGTCAGGATTTTTACCGCCTATAAATAGGGGTTTACCGCACATGGCTTCAGCACACTTCTCATTTGCTTCCTTCTCAGCACCTTGCATCCTTCGCTTCTCTTCTCCTCCTTAGCTTCGCGCGAAGCACCCCTCGCAAGCTTTAGCCCCTTCGCACTGAAGCTCCACAAAATGCCGAAGAAGGTTGCTTTGAAGGCTTTGGCCTTGGGCTCGAGCTCGAACTCCGCCCAAGTGCAGGCAGTGGCAGCTGCGGCAGCGAAGCCTGCTCCGAGGTGGTTGGGGCTGAGGGACCTTCGGTCGCCATCTGATAAGTTTGAGCAAACGCTAGAGATGAGGGCCTCGATCTCCACAGAGGAGTCCGTCGGAGGGCCTGCGAAGGAAGGATTGCTTCGAAGATTCAACTCAGGGTGCCGGAGAAGTCGGAGGCCATACCGAGGCCTCGGGCTGACGAAGTGGTGCTGTTCGAAGCCTTCTTCGAAGCCGGCCTCGGGCTGCCAACAGTGGGGATGTTGAGCGAAGTGCTGAAGGCTTACAACCTCGAGCTCCCTCAACTTTCGCCCAACGCTGTGGTGCGGCTTGCTGTCTTTGAATGGGCCATGAGGGCTGAAGGTTGTGAGGGCCTGCTGCGGATGTCTTCATCGCCCTTCATGATGCCAACTGCCAACCGAAGCCGAGGGAGGGTGCAGACCACATCAAGAGGGCTCTGGCCTTTGGAAGCAGCCAACTTCCAGCTTCGGAGGGAGTACCAAGATGCCTTCCCGGCAGAGGGCTGCTAACAGCAAATGGTACTTGAAGTGGGATCAAGAGTGATTCTACGCCTCTGTCGGCGCGAACTATCCCCTTCGGAGTACCAATGCACTTATCTCCTATCGGCGTGAAGGGGTGGTGAAGACGAGCCCCGACACCCTTTCGCTCGAGGATCTCGCTCCTTTGGAGGGTGGCAGCGAAGATGAGCATGAGGGACCTCGCGGAGGAGTTCATCACCCTCTGGCTCAGCCCCCTTGCACGCTCTTGGCTAGAGGGGCTCTTCCAACCTTCGGGCCGAGGGGGCCTAAACGAAGTGGTATTTGAACGCCTCGGTAAGACTTCGAAGCCTTTCCACTTTCATACTTCGCCAAAAACATTACTCTAACTTGGAGTCTTGATGAAGCCACTCTTGAAGTGAGGACTCCGGAGGAGGCCATTGTGGCGGTGGAGCGTGTTGTCGGGGCCCCGACACCTGAAGAGCAAGCCCAACGGCTTACTCTGGTGGGGACCTAGGAGCAATAGAACAGGGTGTGGACCCTGCTTGGCTACGATGAGGTCTAGGCTCTGCCAGACTTCTCCCACCTCGCACCTTCGACAACCGGCTCCAAGAGGAAAAGAGGGGATGACGACGAGCCTGAAACTTCGAGGGCTCGGCCGGAGGTTCCCGCGACCGAAGTCTCTACTCCGGAGGAGGCAATGGCCACGGACCCTCGAACAGAAGCGGAGCCAACAAGTGCTCCGGCAACGGTTACCGAAGTGGTAGAGAAGACTTCGACGGTGACGGCTTCAGGCGCGGAGGTCGACGCGTCAGCTTCGCAGCAAAAGGATTGGGGGCACACATTGACCCCTCTACCTTCGAAGAAATCTCCGACGAAGGTAAACACTTCAATCATACTTCTCTTTTATATCCGGATTTTGACTTGAACTTTATTGCAGAAGATGATGCTGGTGCGAGGTCCACCGTTCCGAAGCCGACGGAGGTCTCCAGCAGCAGCAGCAGGAGCTCGGAGTCCGACAGCTCCTCATCTAAGAAGATGGAGGCGACGGTCGCGACGAAGGCGACGAGGAAGTCGATGTAGTGGGTCGAAGCCCAGCCCTGCCAAAGCCTGTGCAGGCAGTCGCGACAGAAGAAATTGTCCAGCCTCTGCTGCCGAAGGGGGCCGTGATGGAGGCGGCCCTCGACAAGTTCCGCGAGGGCTGCGCAGCTGCGGAGGCAGGGGGCTTAGTGGCTCAACTCAGCCGCTCGAACCCCATGGACCTCTTCATCAATGCGAACGAAGCCTTCATCCAGGTGAGTGAAGTCCTACGCAGCCTTTGAGTCATACTTTGGTCTTCGATCAACACTTATGATTTTCTTGAATTCTTTCAGGCCTTCGCACTGAACGCAGCAGCATCAACTTCTGCGGACAGGCGGATGACGCGCCTGGCGGAGGAGAAGGAGGCCCTCCGACGCGAAGTCTTGGTGGAAGCCGAGAAGCGAAGGCGGGCCGAAGCTTCAGCCGAGGCGGCGAGGGCCGGGGCCAGCGAGGCTAGGGAATCCTTGGCCTCGGAGACTGACAGGCTCCGCGCGGAGCTCAAAGCTGTGAAGGACGCCGAAGCCCAACTGGCGAGGGAGAACTCCAAGCTTCGACAAAGAGCTCAGTGTCTGGAAGACTTCATCGCCAGCAACATTGATGAAGCCACCCTGAGCCTGACCGAGGTCCTACAACAAATAGGGACCAAGTGTCGGGCTCCAGACTTCGGCGGCCAGGATCCAATTGGGGACCGCGCCGCTTTCTTGAAGGTGGTGGCTTTGACGGCGGAGCAATCCTTGAAGGGCTTCGCTTTGATGGCCATTCGAGTGGCGGGTCAAGGGGTGTTGAAAATGCTTCACGATACTGGAGTGCAACCACCTCGAAGCAGCAACCTCGGTGACTCCAGTGGACCTTCGGAGGCCAGCACTTGGCGACACCTCCGGCTGGCATCCGCGGAGCTTGGCGGTGACTTCAG
The DNA here is from genome assembly GCA_019279435.1 of Zizania palustris. Classification (NCBI taxonomy): domain Eukaryota; kingdom Viridiplantae; phylum Streptophyta; class Magnoliopsida; order Poales; family Poaceae; genus Zizania; species Zizania palustris. The sequence continues at coordinate 17,104,078 of JAAALK010000284.1, forward strand.
GAGCCTTGGAAGGACCAAGGCTGCGAAGCAGTCCTCGAGCTTCAGAAAGCCCTCCGCCTTCGCCGATCCAAGGCACATGCCTCACCAGCTCTACCTTCAACGTCGGCACCTCCGCTTCCGAAGGTGTAGATCTCCTTAGGCTCCTTGTAATTCTTAGCTGTAGGCTTGTAAAAACTCATCAGTTTATTAATACTAATGCAGGGGTGCTTTATACCTGCCCAAGCCCAGTCTCCGAATGTTGACTTCGAAGTACTTGAGGATTCTGAAGAACTTCGCTAGTTGTGGGAGGTCCTTGAGGTAGCTAGGTCTGAAGGCCCCCCTCGGTTTAAACTTCCGAGGGGGCCTAACGGCGAATCCATCCCCGAAGTAGTTCAGGATCTGCTGGCCATTGTGAAGACGGAGTCCCTTCGGGGTTCTTCATCTTTGCCTTCACGAAAGATCTTGGCAGGCGATGAAGCTTTAGACTTATCTGCCTTCGACACGACACCGCCTGCCTCGCAGACTTGGAGTGACCTACAAAGTGGAAGACGAGGTCTGTGGGCTTCGGGGCGTGGATGAACCGGATGTGGGAGAGCAGATTCCGACGAGGCTTCGTCCAGCCGAGGGGGCCCTGGCCAAAAGAAGGGCAAGCGAGGGCTGGCGCCTCGAGCTCGCTTTTTCTTAGGCTTAGACTCAGAGTACTCGTAATTTTGTCTTCGAAGTATATTTGTAATATACTTCTCAATTATCATTCAATGAATGAGATTCATTGTATTTGCATACTTCGTCTGCATGGTTCGCATATTTTGACGGCTTCGAACGTTTTAGCTTGTCACGTTCGTAATGTGCATTACATTCGCACACTTCGCATACATGCTTCCCCCTTGCTCGTGGCAGCTAGGGACTTAGTCGTTGCTGGTGCGGGCAATAAAAAATGCGAAGGGGTGCGCCTTTTGGGTGGCTTCAGATGCTTATAACACATTGGGTGAAGGCCTCTCTTGGGCTTCGAACGCGTTAATTTGGAGCGAAGCAAGGCTTCAGCGTAGCCAAATTAAGTGAAGTATGTGATGGGGGATTGGTCCCGATCTTCCGCTAGGTAAAGGATAACTTGGGTTGGTGGAGAATCTCGACGTTGGCGATCTAAGGCTCCGGTCCAGCGGATCAAAACCTTGCAATCGTTACACCACTGTCTCCGTTGGTTATCAACCACGCAGGACGCGATTGACCTCGCCACAAAGGCTAATTCCTGCAAGCGAACCCAAGAACACAAGCAAGAACATGAAGGATACAAATCGAATGCCAAATCACAGACAAACGAAGATAAGGTGAGGTTTCACAAACGCCAATGCAGCAGCCAATCGGTCCGGTGCAAGAGGCGGGATCTAAACACAACAGTGTAGATGCAAACAAAGCAAAACCTAACCCTAGAGGCGGCTGGCGTGAGAATATATAGGGCGGCAGCCTGTGGAAGGCGAACAGACATGGGCTGTGGGCTAGAAGACGTACAGACTCAGACTATGGGCCAACATGGCCCAGTTCTATCACGCAGTACTGTTTAAATCACACAGAACGACTCGAGACTCCAAATGAGGTGAAACCAACGGCAAACGATCCGTCTTCTCCTCAGCTTTCCAAAAAGTCAAAGAACGCGCCAATCGGACTTCGTATGAGGAAGTTATGCCCATTTTTGTGCAGGGTGGTTGATGTAGTCCGAACCAGCGAAATCTTGACTTCAAAACATCCGTGCGACTCCGTCTTCAGCTCCAACTCTTCTATTCCATCTCCCATGTTCCTAAGCAACAAAATATCACTAGTATTCAGTAGCATCCTGTCCAAACAAATATTGACATAGTTGCTAAGGAAAGAATTAACCTCATGGTTCAAGCGACGGGCACGGGCGCGTGTGATTTGTCCTAGTAACTGAATTGTAGGTGGAGGCTCCATGTGTGTATCATGTGAAGTGATGTCCTCATCAGTATGCTTGGGCATGCTTGGATTTGGATGCTGTGCGTGAGAAAGGCTCCGGAACACTCGTAGATTTTAAGCAAAGTATGACTTCGACATGCTTAGGCGTATATTAAATTTTGACACGCGAAGCAAGGCTTCGGAGCATGTTTAGATGGTGAAGCAAGGCTTCTGAGCTTGATTTTGTAATGAAAATGGATATTTGGTGTGGATTCACCGAACCTGTGATAATGTGAGCCACCTTCGACTCTAGGTCACCTTCGACCCTGGGATGCTTCGGGTATGGAACCTAGAATCCCTGGACGCATCGGGCCGGTGGCCCAGAGTCCCTGTTACTGCTACGGGCCTAAAGGCGCTGTGTAGCCTTTGGAGGGATGCTCCGGATTTGTAAAGCGAAGCAAGGCTTCGAATTTTTAAACAAGGCAAAGCCAAGCTTCGGGTTTTTATAAGGTGAAGCAGGGCTTCGAATTTTTAAAAGGAAACAAGTCTTCGATTTCAAAACGCGAAGGATAGCTTCGTTTTTAAAACACGAAGCGAGGCTTCGACTTTTAACAAGATGGAGCAAAAGTTTGCTTTAAAGGCGAAGCAGGGCTTCGGCTTTAAGGCGAAGCAAGGCTTCGACTTTAAGCGAAGCAGGGCTTCGATTTCATGTTAATGTAATTGCAGACCGGTACATCAAAGAGATGCTTCGGTAGTGTACATACCTCGTAGCCCTGGGGCTTTGACGGCCTTCGACATATGAAGCGGAGCCCCTTGCTGGAGGGTGAGCTCCGAAACGCGAAGGATGGAGGAAGGCGAAGAAGGCCTTCGAACTGCACCCGAAGCCCATTGCCAAAGGGTGCGCGAAGCAAGAAAGCTTCAAAGCTCCCCCTCAAGCGCACTTCGAGTTGCAGACAGTGGCAGAGAACTTAGCTTTTAGGACTAAGGTCCCCACGGACGGCGCCAACTGTTGTAGCAATTGTGTTAGCTACAGCACAAGTTTTGTATGTGTGTATATGGTGTATAAAATGAACCTCAAAGGGTTCTCTCAGAGGGAGAAAGGATTTATACTGGTTCGGACCTCCCCTAGGGGATAATAGCCCTACGTCCAGTTTGTGGTGGATTTGGCATGGTATGTCTCGGTGTGGTGTAGTGAACTCCAGGGTTTCATGGCCCTAGAGAGGCTCCCCTATTACAAGGTCTTGGCCCTTCTTTTATAGGCACGCAGGCCAAAAGAAAAGACCAAAGTGCCCTCTATAAGCCCTAGGCTCATAGGGGCAAAAGGGGAAAAGGAGCTAGCTACTGTACAAAAGTGCTTTACAGCTTTACAGACGTGTCAGACAACATCACATCTTGACCAGCTAAACGACATACTAGGGGCAGAGGGGCCCCTGGTATGGCTTCTACACTGTAGCGAGGTGTAAATATCTGCTAGATTCGGAGTAGGGGGCAGAGCTCTCCGAACTGAGGCTCCGAACTGGAGCTCCGAACTGAGGCTCCGAACTGGGGCTCCGAACTGGGCTCCGAACTGGGGCTCCGAACTAGGGCTCCGAACTGGTGCTCTGAACTGAGGCTCCGAACTGGGGCTCCGAACTGGGGCTCCGAAAGGGTTCGGAGGCTTCACTCCAGAGGGCCTCGAAGTGAACCTTGGGACTTGGAAACAATTTCTTCACAAAGGAATAGGCTTCGACAGTGTTGGGCTCCGGGCCGAAGGCTGTCGGAGGCTGACGTCATTTGGCCCCTGTTCAAGGGAAACTTATTCCCCCAACAATGGGCTAGTAGAGCTGCAAGGCATGGTGCCACTAAAGTCAGTCCATATGAGTTAGTATATGGACAAGAAGACGTTCTAGCGGTAGAATGCATCAGTTTAATCTCCGACGAAGAGGTGAGTCCCACCACCCCCGACTTTCGTTCCATCTAGGTTAGTATCCTCACGGCTGCATCGATTTAGTTCGATCTCTTGAGGAGAATGGTGAAACAACATAGTCGCCGGTTGTGCTTAGTGTATTTAGCTAGGTCTATGGCTGCATCAGTTAGGTTTGATCTCTTAGATTGAAGTGATCTGAGTTTGATAGCTTGAGTCTTCATCGGTTAAGTCCGACATCTCTTGTTGTTGTATATTTTTCATGCCGTATACTGTTCATCTATATAAAATTTGCCCGATTCGTTGATATATTGTTCAGATCATCATTACTAGCTACTGTCTTGGTTAGGTCCGATATGGTTATTGTGATGATTTCCATGATATCGATCTGTCATCTGGTATGCTTTATTTATTTCTATCAGAGTACAAGATGATACATTATCTTTAATTCATCTCCGTATCATGTTCACCGTCGAAGGGTGTCCATCGGTCTATATGCACATCATGTTTTCTTTATCGACTGATGGCATGCTCGCTCGATTGGGCAAACTCAGGCTATCGGCCATATGGACGATTGGCACGTTGATTCACAGTTTTATATTTTACGCCACAATCATCGACTTGAAAGGCATCGGCTATGCTACTAAGTCTATATTTTCTGATCCCTTATCAGTTGCACGGTCAAACTAATTGGCATGCCCTGAACCCTTTTCTAAGACGCAGGACCTACACTAGAGTTAAGCAAATCTCCAAGTCGTGCGTGTTTTAGTGTGTGACCAAAAAGCACGCCAACGCACTTTTTGGCACGCCCGGTGGGACCATCTCCAACAACTTATCCATGGCGGGCGAGCTCAGCGACGAAAACGTCATCATGATTACCATGGACACTATGTCCAAGGAATAGAGGACAGAGGTACAACAACATGTGGAGGAGTTCTGGATGTCATGCCTGCAAGTCGACAGCATGAATCGGTTGGGTACCGTTTATAGGTCCCCACTCCCAACACCAATGCTGACCATAGAGGGTGGTCAGCCAAGGGAGAACCTTCAGGACAGTCTTCAAGAAACCGTTAATCAAGCAATCTATCAGTCGTTGGTCAGCCAATTAGTGACACTGGCCAAGACAATTCAAAGACTAATCAAGGAGGACATCGGGGGCATAGTGGTTCACGACGCACCGCAAGGTTCGGCATACCTCCCCAATGACCCATTGAGACTACTGTAGCACACTCGGCCAGCGTCACTGCCACAAGGGCCAATGAGGCCAGACCAGCCGAGCTCTTCACTCGGCTATGAAGGTGACAAGATGACCCAGCCATCAGCCCACTCACACAGTCCACCCCAGGGCACACTAGGCGGGGCCGACAAGAATACACAGGCGACGTTCTCGGTGTTCAATCTTAGGATTACAGGGCAGGGGATGCCGCTAGTGACGTATGACATCGCAAGAGACCCCTAGTAGACCTTATGCCATCAAGGGGGCATCCGATGTCATCCCTCCTGGATATCACCGAATGACGCACTATGGAGCAATGCCCTATAGTGATGTAGGGCAATACAGACATGACGCTGCTCGGCGGGACTAGTACCAATAGGCGTCAATGCCTTCTTAATGTCCGTCACTGAATAAGCAAGAAGATGAGTAGGTGAATCGGATCATGGAGCTCATCAAAGATCAATTTGGGTTAAAGCCCAAAGAGTAGACGTACATGTACCAGCGGCCGTATCTAGAGTGGTTAGATCGAGTACCGCTGCCGAACCGGTACAAGGTGCCAGATTTCACCAAGTTCTCAGGACAAGACTCGATCTGCACAATTGAGCATATTAGTTAGTTCCTCGCCCAGTGCGGGGAGGCATCGGCTGACGAAGCATTGAAGGTCCGGCTGTTCTCGCTATCCCTATCAGGATAGGCCTTCGCATGCTTTTCTTCATTTATGGTGAATTCCATCAGGGGATGGACAGATCTGGAGAAGAAATTTCACAAGTACTTCTTCGCCGACATCCAGGAGATGAAGCTGACCGACTTGACATCCGTGAAACAAAGGATGAATGATTCGGTCCTTGACTATATACAGAGGTTCCGAGATGTATGAAGCAGATGCTAGAGTGTGAACCTCACTGACAGTCAGTTGACAGAGCTGGCATTTAAAGGACTCTTGAGCCCTATCAGGGAGAAGTTCTAATTGCATGAATTTTAAAGCCTCTCGCAACTGGTGCAAAGAGTATCGGCCCATGAGAGCCGATTACAAGAGGCCAAGAAAGACAAATACAAGAAGAAGGTCGTGTACACTCAAGTGTACCACTTGGACTCCAATGAGGACAATGACTCTGATGCAGAAGTCGGGATGGCCGAGTGGTCCAAGAATAAGAATTAGGTCGCATGTCCATGTATAAAATCGGACAAGAAGGAAGAGAGGTATGACTTCGACATCAACAAGGACGATAAAATATTTGACAAGCTATTGAAAGATAAGCAAATCCACTTGTTGACACCCAAATATGACATTAATGGTCGAAATTGTCAAAATGTCAATTTTTGGTAATTTAGGCTAAAAATATGTCTTCCCTAGCACAGGCCGGTCCGACCGGCCATGATAGGCCGGTCCGACCGACCATGTAGGTCCAGTCAGACCGGCCAAATGGGTCCTGTCAGACCGGCCCAGGTCTAGAATTAGAGATAGAGTTTGATTCCGGGCTATTTTTATCTATAAATAAATCCTAACCACTTTTGGCCAAAATCCTACTCAGTTTAGGTGTCGGGGAACTTCAGACTAGCTCCTATAAATATAGGGGTGAGGTCGATTCAAAGGGAATCTCCACAGATAAACTCAAAACCCTAGTTTTGAATCGTACCTTTACTTTTCAATCTACCTTTTGCCCTATCATTACTTTACTCCTAGCAGTAGATCTTTGGCAATTTGATCAGCAAATTGTCTCTACTTCTCCACGTGATTGCGAGTTATTTGTGGGTTTGATCTAAAAACATCCTGTATTACCCTCTTACGGGTTTTTAACGTCTTTATCAGTTTTTACCAGTGATTCGGTTCCTAGGCCGAATTGCCATTGGTTTCTTGTGTTTTGCAGGAATCAAGGTCGCCATCTTCATCAAACCAACTCCACTTCAACAAACCAAGTCACTGGAGGGATCGCCTTCAAGCCAGAGGCTTCGCCGTTCTCCTATCGGTCTGACCGGCCATCTAGGGCTGGTCCGACCGGGTGTTGCCGGCACACGCCAATCCGATCGACGGCACTGAGTCGGTTTGACTGGCCTCGGCTTACATCGCACCTGCGGTCTTCATCGTGCCGAAGGACCCCTCCATAGTTGAACTACCTCGCACCAGAGCACCCTCCGCGCCAATCCCCAGAGGTCCCTCCGAATACTCACTGTCTGACCGGAGACTAGCCTCTGGTCCGACCGCCTGAAGACCCGAAGCCCCCTCCGAGGCATTTCAGACCACTCCGCACCCGAATGCCGAGGACACCCTCGATGACCCCTTTGTAGGTGTCGGCACGACCGGGGTTCTTCCTCTGGTCCAACCGACCGATAGGGCAAATCACCCTTTGGGACGCTTCGGACTCCTCCATTATTTTATCGGTAAAATTGTCTATACGGCACGGTCCGACCGTCTTGACTTGGTCGGTTTGACCGCCCCTTTTATTTTTTTGCCCAATCATCTTAAATTGACCGATTAGATCTAACACTACTTATTTTGGATAATTAGGTTATATTTTCAGAAGTATAGTTGAATTGTCTGGCGACTTGTTATTCCCTTACCACTGTTTAAGGGTCGTCGGAATGCAGCGTCGGCGTTGTGTTATGATTAGGGGTTTACTCCTAAATATCCACATGCTTTTGGATTACCGGATCAGCGTCAGTGCGTTTGGTGGATTTTCGCGTCAACACACTTTTTGGCGACTCCGCTGGGGACATACACGCCAAGTGCGACTACATCTACGGTACCTTCTACGCGAACAAGCATGGTGGGGAACACAGAGGACAACGATGACTGTGATACTGTTTCCCTAGTGGATCTCTCGGAGGTGGACCATGCAGAACTTGAAGCCAAGGTGAAGGAACTTCGCGATGACATGCTTGCAAAATATGTCAAGATAGGTAACACGTTCGTCAGGCGCGACGCGAGATCCATCACCGTCACCACTGCCGACTAAGGTAAACTCCCATCCTCCCATCTTTCCCTTGGACCTCGAACAAGAGATAGTTTCCAAGGTAAACCAAGTGGTTAATGCGGCATTCAACAAACACATGAAACACATGGCTCCCGAAGTAGACTCTAAGATAGATGCGATGTTTAGAAGATTCGGTTTTCCCGAAGCCGATTCCCCTATTATGATCGCTAGTGCTCCCCCTGTTCATCACGTACGTAGAAGAATGGATGGGAGCATGGGGAGAGATGTCACATCCGTAGTCTCGGCTTTCATGGCTGAGGCCCCTCTAGCTCCTGTCGGCCTGACCGGGACAGGTTGGCTGGTCCAATTGAGTGAACATGGTCGGTTCGACCGCCCATACCAGGCTAGTCTGACTAGTCGCGTACCAACCCACAACACTCAACCCTGGTGCTACCACGCCACCAACGGCGGTCAGTCTAACCACCTTCTGGGATGGTCCGACGGACTTACTCCCGATGGCCACAATCGGCCACCAGGTCGGTGCGACCGAACCTCCGACAAACATCGGTCTGTCTGGACCTAGTTGGCCGGTCCGACCGGATGACTATAGTCGGTCCAACTGGCCACCGTAGGCCAGTCTAACCGACTCCTACCTCGCTACGGTTTTGACATCACCACTTGCAATGATGCATCAATTGCCCGCACCTGTTGTACCCCTAGCTACCCCTCATGTGTATAAGTCTGGGCACACATCCTGTTATGTTGCATCGGCTCTGAATTACTTGTCTCGCCCTACCGATAATGTTTCGGCACCCCCTGTTAGCCCTCCACGATCGATCTATCCGCATGCACCAGCGGGACAACCCTTCTCACACTCTCGTTGTGCCCTCTCCCTTTAGGCCAATAGCGCAACAAGATAGCAATACAAGGACTAAAATTTTGAGGAAGAAAGTGTACACCATGCTCAGGAAGTATTTAGAAGTCGGGTCAAAGGATCATATCAATCAAAATTCGTATCCTATATATTTTGAATATTGCAAGTTTCCCGATGGTTTCAAAATGCCGGAATTCACAAAATTCAGCAGGCAATGATGTTGAGGCCACAAGCGACCATATATAACGATTCTTAGTCCAATGTGGTGAGGCGAGTAGTTGTAATGAGCATAAGGTTAGTTTGTTCTCTTTATCTTTATGCGCAGCTGCTTATGAATGGTTTGTGTCTTTGCCCACTCATTCTATTTTTACTTGCGAAGATTTAGTCCAAAAGTTTCACATGCAGTTCTCTCCTAGTGAAATAGAGTGTCAGTTAGATACTTTGAGATCAGTTAAGAAACAAACGAGTGAGACCATTGACTCTTACATTCAAAGGTTCCTAGAAACCAAAAGCCGATGCTCTAACTTGGCTATTAGTGATAAAGATTTGGCTGAACTTGCATTTGGTGGTTTGCTTGTCCACATTAAAGAGGTTTTGCATGGTCAGGCATTCACAGATATTGGTAAAGTATTACGAAGCGCTCTGGCTATTGAAAGTCGAGTCGTGGACAAGGGCAAATCTAAGGATGACTTAGAAAAGGATGCCAGTGAGAGATCATCTGGCAAGAGTAAGAAATTTGATGTCTATACAGTCGAATGGACTTGGACTGATGAAGGAGATGCATTCGTGTGCGTTAGTTTGAAGCCTACACCTCGATAAAGTTCAGAAGGTAAGTATACATTTGATCTAACAAAGTGTTATGTTTTTCACCATCAAATTCAATCGGCCATCAATGAAGGACGATTGAAGTTTGAAAATGATCCTTCTCTACTTAGCATTGATTGCAACGCCAAAGTGTTGATTCAGCACAATCAAGCCAAATCAACTAAAGGAAAGAATATGGTAGTAGAAGAGCCTCGGTCTGATACATGTAATTCTATTGAAAAAGAAAAGCCGCTTGGCAACAAGACGGCTAGGCGACCGAGAGTTACTTTTGATGCACTATTAAAAAAGTATGAGCATATGGCCGAACAAAGAGCAAATAATCGACCTAATAATGTAGAAAGACCAAATGCGTCTCCCGAGAAAGACCAAATGTGTCTCCCTAGAGTGTCGGCCCTGGCGGTGGGATTCGCAGGTAGTATCCTCAGTAGTTGAGGTCGGCTGAGCGCCGGCCAAGGCACTTGGCGCGCAATCCGAAGCCACGATGGGAGGATCTAAAAGAAAGAACAAAAAGGCAATAAGCGGTGAAAGAAGTTAAACGAGCACCACAGCAATGAAGGTATACATACTGGTGCTAGTGGGAGAACACCGTCGACAGCAGACTCCCCTACAGCCGGCGACGCGGGCGTCGTCAATTGAGGAAAGAAGGGAGTGACCAAACAAGAGTGAAGAAATCACAGGAGGAAGTCGAAGGTTTATAAATACAAGATGATCACTTGGGTGGTACGGGCCCTAGTGGAGCGGTGCGTCATTGCGATCGGCACTTTGCGCTTATGTGTCAGGGTCTTGACTTGCTTCTTGGTGATCCACACCAAAGGAGTAGGGGTCCCACTGCCTAGATTGGTTGTGGCCGATGGTAGCCCATAATGGATTGGCCTACCACTTCGGCTCACTAACAGGGGTGTCGATGTCCTCCTCCTGCAAAAGTAAAGTCAGAAAAGACACAAGAGGAATCAAAACTAAAACAAAACCAAGTTGCAGGAACCAAAGCCAACCTCGGCATTGATGTCAGGCGAATGATGGATCCAACAAGAGGTAGAAATCCTGGTTGCGGCAGTTGAAGACGTGTTGACTCATCTCAGACCATCATTTCTTGAAGGAGAACGATGCCACCCTACACGCGGTCCGCAAAGGAACTCCCCGAGAGGGATGGCATCGAACATGGAAAACATCCGATCGAACTCTACTCGGCTCGTGACTTCGCCATGAACCTAGGATCTTACCGACAAAGAATAGATCAATTGGCAACTGGCTGAAGCCAAGTTGCCGGGCACAAACCGTCAGATGGTAAAACTCGTATGATGGCTTGCGCGAAGAGGAGGTGAAGTTAGTCGGGTGGATACAAGGGGATATACAAGCAAGGAAGATAGCCTCACTCTCTGAGGTCACTAGCACATCAGCCAGGGACAGCGGGTAAGGGTACTCATAATCAGGGAAAAGACTCGTAGGCATACCACACTACAGAGTCACTTACGAAGCCACAGTAGAAATCCTTGAACTAGTAGGCAAAGACATCGGCGGACATCTTGGCCTCGGGTCGACAGTCGGCGGCCTCACCAAGGATAAACATGGGTGGGTTGTTGGAGGCTCAAATTCACGATGGTTCGCTGGAAAACAAAGGGTGTCAAAAGAGGTGCCAGGAGAAGACTTGGTCGTGTATACAGTAAGCCACAACTTGAGGAGCCACCAAGGACCACCAAGGTGACCCACTACATCACCAGCCGATAGCTGGGCCGATACCCGATGAAGGAGAAAATATAGAGAGCCAAGGAGGTATCGGCCAAGGGGGACCACAACTCCAGCGGCCAGTTGTTTGGCCAGAAACTGAACGTGGCAAGTGGTCCTGAGGGTCGACCACAACTCCATGGACAAAAAGGAATGTGTTCAATGCATCGGACCAGAAGTAGAAGGAGGACGCTAGCATCGGCTCATTTTTTGAAAGGAAGGGCGAGAGAAAGGCCGATGCAATGTGTGATCCAGGTATACTCCCAAACACCCCATTTCGATGCAGCGACCCTGTTGGACTGAAACAGGCAACCAGAGGTTTGTGAATGGGAGCTTTTAAAATTTTGTTCTACTTGATCAGGCTTCGAACACACCCTTCAAAGTGTCTGGTTCGGAGGTATCGAACACACTCCGAACACAGACTTAGAATAGGGTGAAAGTTCAAAGTTTAGAACACTTCGCTCGCACTCAGGAACCCAAAAATGCACTATCCTCAGCAAAGATAGTGAAGGCTATGCACACGAGGTTCGTTGTCTCAGCCAGACACGGGGCTACAGATGGTAGTCTACTTTATTCGAAGCTCCTTTTGTCAGCTTCAGCAGAGGAGACAACATCAACTTTTGCAAAGCTAACACGATCAGCTTTTGCAATGCGAGAATCTTTTGGAGCCCCTTCTCACACAAAGTGTGTAGAGGCTTCAGCGACATACTTCGAACCCAAAGGCATTCGCTTCACCCAAGTCAGTCTTCAATACATTGAAGGTTTTTAGCCGAAGCCGTCAAAGCCCTTGAGCTTTCGCACCATCACCTCCGGAGTGGACCACCACGGCTTCACAACTACTTCCCAGCTCAAACGTCGACCATTCCGTGTACCGAAGCCATGCATGGCCGAAGTAATATAAGTCATCCACACTCCGAAGCCCCACCTTCGAAGTATCTTCACCACCTTCCGAAGTCCCTCCTTCATCCAAGGCCTCTGCATGAAGCACTTCCATAAGGACTCCTTCGTAGTGTCTCCACCCAGAGCATAATCACGAAGAGCCTTACCTGGACCATTCCTTCGATGCACCTCGACTTTCTGAGACCTTTGTCAGGTGTCCTTCCAAGTGTCTCCGACCGGAGCACACTTGGGAGCCTTGCCTCATTCCTGAGGACTTGGTCCGCCAACCTTCGAAGTCACCCTTCGAAGTGCCTCGCCTCTGAGGACTCTTCCTCGGGGTACCTTCAGTCGGAGCCACCCTCCACACTTTCTGCCTTCGCATGGTGCACCTTGACCCGAGGACCGACCTTGACTCCATGCAGCCTCCGTGACTGAGCTCCCCGCTCGCCTGGCATCAAGCCTCCTGCTTGACCCAGGTTCACTTGTTGCTAATCGTCTCGTCACCATCAAAGTCACCTGCACACCACCAACAAATAGACAAGCATTTCTAGTACCCTAGGAGACCTCTCCGGTAAACATCCTCCGGTACACACTCCAGTGTACCGCCCAAAATATCGAGCCCTTCGGTATAAAATTTTCATCGTATTCTTCTAGACCCTTCTGACAGACATACTCCACTGCAATAGCTGCAGCCAGCAAACACCAAACCCTTTAGTAACACACCTCTGAAACCCCTTCAGAGGGACCCCTTCGTCTAGAAGGTGACTTGTCAATCACTCATCACAGACTCAAAACCAAGGCACATCTCAACTTGGTTTCTTAGACCCAAAGTAACTAGTCGTGCCACCCAGGAAGCGGAGAGGGGAATACCCTAAAGCTCTAGTGCCAATCAGAAAGAAGCATTTTTGAATGTTTAAAAGGAATGTGTTGGGTTTCGGCATTGATGAAATCGGTGGGATAAGAATCACCGCACGGCCCAAAAAGAAACAAGATGGGTATTTGGCTAAGGAGGATCAAAATTTGGTTCTTCAAATTCTGCAGTAAAAGAAAAGGGGAAAGAATGATAAGAAAAGGCGGAGTAACCAAGAGAAATCGGCAAGCAATAAGAAATAAAGGGTAGAAGATACAATGACTTACCTCGGGGATGGAATCATTGGTTTCCATTGGAGTCTGATTAAGAACAAGACCAACGAAGAGGACGATGAGCGTAGGAGACACAAAACAGTGATGAGCTCGAAGAAAAGGAAATGTTATGCGAAAGGCGTAAAAGAGAGGGGAAGTACTCGGTAGTTCTTATAGAGTGAGAGGTTGTTCCTCAGCGGTCAAGTCAGAGTGATTCCGGCCAATTTGGTGGGGCCATTCCCAACAGTTCTGCATAAGGTAATCATGAGTACATTTTGAAAATTGGCCGAAAATCATTTGCAGGATCAGGGGAAAACAAGACCTTTGATTTAAAAGAACGCTAGTGCTAGACTATGTGGGATGAAGCCTGGTTCGACGCTGCCACTAGAAAATTAGATGAGTGAGACCTAGGCGACATCCATCATCGTTCGTGGCCAAAGAAAGACGGAAGGTACAAGGAAGAAGATAAAGTGGAGCCGACGCCTTTGTGGCATATATGAATCTTTGGAAGATGAAGGGTTTTCGACTACTAGAAATAAATTAGAAAGGACATTTGAAAGGACATGCTGGCAGGGGTGATTATGATTGATAATTTCGAAGCATTAGTTATCCCTAGGCGCTCTGAAACTAAGGGAAATGTGTTGATGCCAAGATTTGGTAAGGCCCAGAAGCCCACTACGAATTACCGCATGGTCAACAAAAGGTCAAGGAAGATCCGGGCAAAGAAAGTCACAGAAGTCTGTACGCGACAGCTGCATGATCAGAAGGGGAGTCGATGAAGATAAGTGCAACAACGGTTATAGATTCACCAGATATCAGTTGGATAGGTTACTTGGACGATAAGTCTACGGATTATAAATATGTATCCCTTAGGTTAGGATTAGTTAACTCTCATTCAATCTACAATCAGTGCATCACCACCCTTGTGTCCCAAGGTTATCCGATGGGATTCGGGCTCTCAAAGTTGGGTTGCATCAGTTTGATCTCTAGGCAAAGAGGTGTGTCCCGCCACCCCCGACGTCCGTGCCAACTAGGTTAGTATCCTCACGGCAGCATCGATTCAATTCGATCTCTAGAGGAAAACGGTGAAACAACACGTTCACCGGTTGTTCTCAGTGTATTTGGCTAGGTCTAAGGCTGAATCGGTTAGGTTTGATCTCTTAGATTGAAGTGATCTAGGTTTGATAGCTTGAGGCTTCATCGGTTAAGTCATCCATCTCTTGCTATTGTATCTTTTTCATGTCGTTATTGTGATGATTTCCATGATATAGATTTGTCATCTGGCATGCTTTATTTATTTCTATCAGAGTACAAGCTGATAGGTTATCTTTAATTCATATTCGTATCATGTCCACCGTCGAAGGGTGTCCATCGGCCTATATGCACATCCTATTTTCTCTATCGTCCGATGGCACACTTCCTCGATGGGCCAACTCAGGGAAATTGGTCATATGGCCAATTGGCACGCTGGTGTTGATGCTAAAATCCAAGGATGAAGCGCCAAACACACTGATGTCAATTCGATGATTCAAAAGAATGTGATACTAAGAGGTAAACCCATAAGCGTAATACGGCACCAACATCACGTTCCGATGATCCTTGATAGTGAAAAAGGAGGGTGAAGTTGCTAGGCAACCAGATCAAATCCTAGGGGTACGACCCAATTTGTCGAAGTGTGTGAAAAAACAAGCAACTGGCCAAACTAGGGCGGGTTAGACTGAAGTGGTCACGGTGGTCAGACCAGCCAATACGTGCCGGTCAGACAGACACTATGCCACTAGTCAGACCGGCGGTGCGAAGCAGGGCGCCGAAGGATGCCTCCGGTGTTTTAGTGCGAAGGGGTCCAAAGGGGCTTCGGTACTTAGACCGGTCGGACCAGAGTTAGGACACCAGTTGGACCTAAGTGTATATTGCGAAGGGTTTGATGGCCTTCGATGATCGGTGCGACGATGGTCGAAGAGGCTCCGGCATCTTGGTCAGTCAGACCAAGAAAATCCTCTAGTTAGACCGACGGCTTTGGGGGTTGGATCTCCTAGATTCTGACAACCGTTTTGGTGGAAACCAGCTTAACGGTGATCCCTCCATCGACTTGGGTTGTTGCAGTGGAGTTGGTTTGATGAAGATGGAGACCTTGACTCCTACAAAACCCAAGAAACCAATGGAAATTCGGCCTAGGGACCAAATCACCGGTATAAACCGATAAAAACTCGTACGAGGGTGAATCGAAAGGTTTTCGAATCAAACCCACAAAGAACTTGCAATAACGTGGTGAAGTACGGACAATTTGCTGATAAAATTGACAAAGGGCTACTGCTAGGGCTACTGCTAGAGTAAGAAAATAATGCTAGGGAAAAAGAAGAGAGGAAATAGTATATTGAAAGCGAAAGGAACGATTCAATGTAGTGGCACCGGGGGGTTGGCTTGAATCTGCCTTGTCCCTTTATATAGGGGTTGGTCTTTCAAGAGTTGGAAGTTATCCATGTCCTAATATGGTTAGAGGTTGATTTAGATACAAAATATCCCGGGTTTTTATGAAAAAACATGAGATCTAGTCATAACTAGGACTCGGAGTGCTGGAAATCCTGAAATTTCAGACCGACCATACATGGGAGGTCGGACCAGTGTTACATGGGAGGTCAGATAGGCCATGTATAGCTGGTGAGACTGGTCCTATAACTAAGGTCAGACCGGCCATATAGAAAAGGCCGGACAGGCCTTCACGCAGAATTTCACATTTCTTCCAAACTTGGCTAGCACTTGTTCTACGTCAAATTGGTGCCAAATTTGAGTGTCAACACTAAAGGTTATGCCGAAGAAAATTCAATGGATTGGAAGTTCCGATAAGATGTATCAGAAGTTCCGGTTAATTTCTGGTCTCGATACAGAGAGTTTGTTGCTTCAGAAGATCCGATATGGTATCAGGAAGTTCTGACGAGCTAGAAGTTCTGATTAGGAATCGGGGAATTTTTTTATTGATCGAAAGTTCCTATATGGTATCGGAAGTTCTGAGGTAGGCAATAACATATTGGATATGTTGTGTGTCATACTGTATCAGGAGACCTAAATTACCCTCTCGAAAGTTCTGATGCAGTATCGAAAGTTCTGACGTTGGCAAATAGATTGGATATGTTACGGTTTTTTGGGTTTCAGGATGAGCACGACCCAGGGGCCAGTCAGCCCTATATAAGGAGAGGAGGAGGATGTCTTGGGGCAAGTGATAAGCCTAGATTAGACCTAGCCACCCAAGAGTTCTCTCCTTCCCTTCTTGATCTAAACGTTGAGGTCAAGGATCCCCATCTCTCACGTGCAGTGCTAGCACTCTGCCGTGGGAGGTAATCCATCCCTGTATGTGTGGACTCCGTGGAGGCGTTGCTCCAATAGCGATGCTCATGAATGTCTACATGCGAACAACTATGTCGTCTTCATCGATTGGATCGGCAAAGGGCGACAAGGATGAAGCGAGGAGAGGCTAGATGCACTGCTCAAACATCTTCTTCCCTTGCACCTAGCACGTCTTGTGCTAGAAGTACCGATCTATGATCTCACGCGCGCATGAGCCTTGGGCCATAGGGCGGAAATTTTGAATTTGCCGGCTAGCGTAGCTCCCCTATTCCCCAATAGTGGCATCAGAGCCTACGTGCATAGTGTTCGATTTGGTTCCCTCATGTACGGAGATACATGGTGGAAAAACATATTAGATCTATTTCTATCCGCGATAGATCGGAAGTTCCGATGGCAGATCAGAAGTTTCGATACTGATCGGATGTTTCGATATCGAATAATGATTCGATACAGAAGGCAATTGCTGCAATGTGGGATTCCAATATTGATCGGAAGTTCTGACAGGTCAGAAGTTCCGACCCGCCCGATTTTTTGAAAAATCGAGCTAGCCAACCCTGGTTTTTCAGATCTAGAATCCAATCATTTGTAGATTTCTCGCCTAACTTTGTTTTGCAGAGAATGTCGTGACTGTATCGCCTTGGATAAATATGATGTATGAGATGCATGCAATGAATGTAAATTAAATATGGCATGCGTGTTATGGTTATTTACAGCCCAAGGCTGATGTAAAATTAATTATGGCTTGCATGTCAGTTTCCGCGGTGCTTCAGCCCATGTAATTAGTATAGCATATGCGAGATGGACTAGTACTCTTCATGGAGGCCTGGGAGCATGCACTCGATGACGGGAGCCATGGAGATGGAGATCGCCATGTGAAGAAGGTCATGCTATGTCACAGTTAATATGATTGCAGTGTGATGTTTTCTTATGTTCCTATTATTCTATTCCTACATGTTTCATGTGTGCTAGGGACATTATGATGCTAGAGTAGTTTTCCCTCAGAAAATTAAGTGTTGATGCTCTTTCCAATAGCTGCACCCACCAGGGTTCGTGCTCATCGATAGTGGGTCTACCAAAGCAAGGTGCTATCTTTTATCTCAACCAGTTGGGGCAAAAGTGGACTTCTACACACATAGTGTTGGTTCACTTGACGAGGCTATCAAAATGGTTTTGAGCCTTGTAGCATAGGAGTTGAGGTCGGATGCTTCTCTAATGACAAGAGTCACATATGATGTGATTAGCAAGGAGTTGCTTACCTATGTCAACTAGCTTCTAGCAGTTATGCCAAAGCTCACTAGGAGATAGCGTGACCATGGATCTTGCACCACTATTAGTCATGAGAGGGAAAGTGACTGGTTTAGATAGTGGAACATCTTTTATTGGATAGAATATAAACATTGCATAGTGCTAAACCTCGCATTTAATTTTTTGTAGATCATGGCACCTACTACGTCTACTACTAAGAGCACTCTAATTTTTAATTTGTGATCTATTCTTGAATGAAATAAATTATCTAGAACGAACTTTATGGCTTGGTATTGAAACTTGAGAATTGTTCTCAAGCAAGAGAAAAAGGATTATGTTCTAGAGGAACCTCACCCTGATGAATCAGGATAGGATGCTTCTGTAGCAGATGAGAGTGCTTATGAGAAGCATGCTAGTGATTCCATGGATGTCAGCTGCCTGATGCTTGCCTGCATGTCCTCTCAGTTTCAGAAACAGTATGAGGAACGTGATGCCTACGATATGATCGTAGGGCTTAAGGGCATGTTTCAAGACCAAGCAAGGGCAGAAAGATACAATGTGTCTAAATGCTTGTTTGGTAGCAGGCTAGCTGAAGGGAGCCCATTGAGCCCTCACGTGATCAAGATGATTAGTTGCGTAGAGACTCTAGAGAGACTGGACACTCCACTAGATCCATACCTCACTATTGATGTTATTCTCTAGTCGCTCCCACTGAGCTTTGAACCATTCATCATGAATTAAAACATGGTTGGACTAGGGAAGACACTAGCTGAGTTGCATGGGATGCTGAAATCTGCTGAGGAGAGTATCAGGAAGGATCCAAACCATGTGATGGTTGTTTAGAATGAGGGCAAGAAGAGGAGGAGGAAGAAGGCTAAGACTACAGATGCAATCTCTAGTGCAAAGTCTAAACCGATTAGAAAGTCTAGGTCTAGTCCTACCAACTCTGACGTCTGCCACCATTGCCACAAGCCTGGGCATTGGAAGCGCAACTACAAGATGTACCTGGAAGAGAAGAAAAACAATAAGGGAAGTGGGACTTCTGCTTTAGGTATTAATGTTATTGAAATTAATCTTGCTACTCATCCAAATGATTCATGGGTATTTGATACCGGATCGATGATTCATACTTGCAAATCATTGTAGGGGATGAGTAGAGTAAGAAAGTGTGCAAGTGACGAGATGGATATCTGCGTCGGGAATGGTGCAAAGGTTGCAGCGTTGGCCGTCAGCGTCTATTCACTATCGCTACTGTTAGGATTAGTTTTGGAGTTAAATAACTGTTATTTCATTCCGCCTTATGCAGAAACATTATCCCTTCTTCATGTTAGAGGAAGATGGTTTGAATCATATGACACATGTGAGTCTTGTTTACTTGGCAAAATGACAAAGACGCCTTTCACTTGATAGAGTAAGAGCGTGAGTGAGCTTTTGGCCATAGTACATACTGATGTGTGTGGTCCAATGAGTCACATGGCTAGGAAAGGATTTTAGTACTTTATTACTTTTACCGACAACTTTAGTAGATATGGCTATGTCTACTTGATGAGGCATAAGTGGGAATCCTTCGAAAAGTTCAAGGAGTTCCAGAATGAGGTACAAAATCATATGGGCAAGACAATCAAATTTCTATGATCGGCTCGTGGGGGTGAATATTTGAGCCTTGAATTTAGTGATCATCTGAAGTAGTGTGGAATTGTTGCACAGCTGACTCCACCCGGCACACCCCAATAGAATGGAGTGTCTGAGCGGAGAAACTGCACTTTGTTGGACATGGTGTGGTCCATGATGAGTCACACTGATCATCCATTATCCTTTTGGGGTGACGCTCTAGAAACCGCATCTTTCACGATTAATAGAGTTCCATCTAAGTCAGTAGAGAAGACGCCATATGAGATGTGGTCTGGGAGGCATCCCAGTTTTTCTTTTCTAAAGATTTGGGGATGTGAGGCGTATGTCAAACGTATGACGTCTGACAAGCTTAGTTCTAAGTCTAACAAGTGCTTCTTTGTGGGGTATCCTAGGAAAACCAATGGATACTATTTCTATAATAGAGAGGAGGGCAAAGTGTCTGTTGCTCGAAATGGTGTGTTCCTTGAGAAAGAGTTTCTCTCAAAGGAGTTAGTGGGAGGACTGTGCATTACGAAAAAGTTCGAGAGCCACTGGAAAGTGTTCTAGATCCCACTGAACCAGAACAGGAGGCGCAAGATGTTGCTGACCCTGTTATGGATGCACCAGCCCCACGAAGGTCTAGGAGAGTACTCCATGCGCTAGAGAGGTACATGTTCTTGATCACTGGGCATCGCGACGTGTTGTTGTTGGACAATGACGAGCCCAAGACCTAGGTGGTAGCAGTGATGGGACCAGACTATGAGAAATGGCTTGGAGCCATTGGATCCGAGTTGGAGTCCATGCGAGTTAACCAAGTTTGGAACTTGGTTGATCCACCCGATGGTGTAAAAACTATTGAGTGTAAATGGATCTTCGAGAAAAAGATAGACATTGATGGAAATGTTCACATCTATAAGACACGATTAGTGGCGAAAGGTTTCTAACAGATTCAAGGTGTTGATTATGATGAAATGTTTTCGCCCGTCGCTATGCTGAAGTCAATTCGGATCAACCTAGCTATTGCCGCATTTTATGATTATGAGATATGGCAAATGGATGTCAAGACGACATTCCTAAATGGAAACCTAAGTGAGGATGTGTACATGACATAGCCTGAAGGTCTTGACGGTTCGGGGAATGCAGGGAATGATTGTAAGTTGCTAAAGTCCATTTATGGATTGAAGCAAGCTTCTCGGAGTTGGGATCTTCATTTTGATGAGGTAGTCAAATGGTTTGGCTTCATCAAAAACGAAGAAGAGCCTTGTGTTTACAAAAAGGCTAGTGGTAGCTCACTTGTGTTTCTGGTTCTATATGTGGATGACATATTGTTGATCGGAAATGACATTCCTTTTTTGAATGCTATCAAGACATCACTGAAAAATAGTTTTTCGATGAAAGATCTTGGAGAGGCAGCTTACATTTTGGGCATAAAGATCTATTGAGATAGATCAAAATGGTTAATTGGATTAAGCCAAAGTATGTACATTGACAAGGTTTTGAAACAGTTCAAAATGTAGAATTCTAAGAAGGGATTCCTGCCAATGGCACATGGTATTACTCTTAGTAAGACTTAGTGTGTTGTGACACCTGATGAGCTAGAGAAGATGAGTTCGATCCAGTATGCCTCCGCAATTGGATCCATCATGTATGCCATGCTGTGTACATGCCCAGATGTGTCATATGCTCTAAGTGTTATGAGCAGGTACCAATCAAACCTGGGTGAAAGTCACTAGGCTGTAGTAAAGAGTATCCTCAAAAACTTGAGAAGGACTGAGTAAATGTTCCTAGTTTACGGTGGTGAAGAGAAGCTCGTTGTAAGTGGTTACATGGATACTAGCTTTCAGACCGATAAAGATGATTCTCGATTGCAATTTGGCTTTGTGTTCTATCTCAATGAAGGAGCGGTGAGTTGGAAGAATTCCAAGTAAGATATGGTGGCCGATTCTACAATACAAGAAGCTGAGTATATCGTTGCTTCAGAAGCGGCGAAGGAGGCCGTTTGGATCATGAAGTTTGTTTCAGAGCTGGGTGTTGTTCCTAGTGCGTCCAGTCCAGTGGACCTCTATTGTGATAATAGTGGTGCCATTGCGCAAGACAAGGATCCTAGGTCATACCAGAAATCCAAACATATACTTCGGTGATATCACCTGATCCGCGAGATCATTGAGAGAGGTGATGTGAAGATTTGCAAGGTGCACACGGATTTGAACATGGCGGATCCGTTGACGAAGCCTCTTCCACAGCCCAAGCATGAGGCGCATATGAGCTCCATGGGTATTAGATACTTGCGTGAGTGAGTCATGTGTTTGTGGAAGATGCTAGTAGAGTCTGTGCTAATGTATGAGGATAATTGTTATCATGTTCCTTTAATAAATATCATTTGCATTTAATTAATGAGTACAACTTATTATGTGAAACTATTTTCTTTGTGACTATGTTGTTCAAAAGGGTCCCTAATCTTGTCATCATGTGGGACAATGATGATACATGGATTAGTACATCCGACTGTTTGATGATTGTGTTTCATAGATCATAGACATAAATATGTCAAATCAGTGATGTGGACACTTGTTGGTAAACATGGTGTTAGACAACCCCACTTGAGATACTGCTGAGATTGTTATGTGCCAACAGTTGTCATCTCAAATGGTGTACCTGCAGAGTCCATGGACCTAAGATCGTCATTTGATTCCATAATGTGTAGTGATACACTTAGATGCTTCCTAACGCTATTCTGTAACAGGGTAGTAATAAGGGTTGTTTTCAGGTGTGTTGTGAAACATGTCTTGGGATGTGAGCGGTCAAGATGGAATTTACCCCTCCTAATATGGAGAGTCGTCTTTGGGCCCCTCGAGGTATTTGATTGGAAAAGTGCATGGTCATGCCACTATGACTAAGGAGTTAGTCATGATTTTAATCCGATACTTGATTGAGTCAAAATGTCAAGTTAACCAGCAAGGGTGGCACGTATCTCGCCTTGAGCTTGACTGACGGTGCGTGGTAAAGTGACTAGTGCATGCGTATATCAAGGTTCTTGAAAATTTGATTTTGTACACTTTGGGGGGTCAATATGTGCTGCTAGGTACCACTATTGATCAGTGAGGTGGAAATGGTTTCCGGTGAACAGCCGTTAGTGTATGAACCTATTGGGTCACACACTTAAGGGGATGGATTAAAACATGCAAGAATTGGTTCTTGTGCAAGTGGGAGATTGAAGGTTATGCCCGAGAAAATTCAATGGATCGTAAGTTCTGATAGTGAGTATCAGAAGTTCCGGTTAATTTCTAGTCTCGATATAGAGAACAATTGTTTCTTCAGAAGTTTTAATATGGTATCAGAAGTTCTGATGAGCCAGAAGTTTCAATTCGGAATTGGGGAATTTTGTATAGATTAGAAGTTCTGATATGGCATCGAAAGTTCCAAGGTGGGCGAAAAACAGATTGGATCTGTTGTGTGTCGTACTGTATCAGGAGACCTAAAATACCTTGTCGAAAGTTCTGATATAGGATTGAAAGTTCCGACGTGGGCAATAGATTGGATCTATTACAGTTTTTAGGGTTTCGGGATAAGCACGACCCAAGGGCCCTCAACCCTATATAAGGAGAGGAGGAGGACATCTTGGGTACAGTAATAATCCTAGATTATACCTATCCACCCAAGAGTTCTCTCCTCCCCTTCTTGATCTCAAGCGTTGAGGTCAAGGATCCCCGTCTCTCATGTGCGATGCTAGCACGCTGCCGTGGGATGTACTTCATCCCTTTACGTGTGGACTCCATGGAGGCGTTGCTCCAATAGTGATGCCCGTGAACATCTACATGCGAATGACTATGTCGTCTTCATCGATTGGATCGGGGAAGGTCGGCAAGGACGAAGCAAGGAGAGGCTAGACGTGCTTCTCCAACATCTTGTTCCACTGCACCTAGCACGTCAAGTGCTAGAAGATACCGATCGATGATCTCACACGTGCATGAGCCTAGCGCCATAGCACAGAACCAAGCACATCTAGTACTTGTGTTCGTACAGGTGGTTTTGCTTTGTCCTCCTTGGTCTTTGTTACAAAATAGCAGGTGGATACTCTTGATGATGAAGAGCTTGTTCTCATTTCCAGGAAGTTCACTCGTTTCTACAATGAGAGACGTGATCAGTGGAGCGGTGGTTTTAGAGGGTGCTTTGAGTGTGGTGGCACTTCTCACATTAAGGTTGATTTATGAGCTGAAAATGAAAAGAGTCAGGCGGGTTTGTATTGTCGCACTATTTTATTCTAGACTACTTACCATAGCACTGGTATGAATTAGGATATTTTAGTGTTTGCCAAAATCATTGCCTTAAGCTTCTGACGGTCTTTTCTTGACCTAGGATTGCCATGGTTAGAAAGTATAAGGCTGACAAGTAAATAACCCCTGTCAATATCAAAAGAATAGCAAATCTGAATTTATTGCATATCAAGTTTGCTACATGATCCGTGAAATTGGATATGCTTTCCTAGGTGGAAATTTGCTACTTTTGTAGTTAATGCCTTTCCATGACTAGATTGCTAGCCTAAGCGGTGATGCTTTTATTTCCAAAAATATGAAAATACCATGATTAAATATTGAAATTGGATTTTGTTAACTTGAGCTGAGCACATAATCCTTGACATTATTTTTGGCATGTTTTTGGACTATGTGTCATAGCATTTCACATAATTCAGAGAGCTTTGCATCATTTATTGCTCTTTGATTCATGCATTGCAAAAGGGGGAGAAATCTAAGTCTCTGAGTCAAAAGATGAGAAGATTATCAAAGGGGGAGTAGCTAAGCTGCCTGCATGATTAAGGGGGAGAATTTCGTTTATCGAGTGACATGATTTGGCTCTTTTCTGAGTTTTTATGGTCACTCGTGTGCTGTAAATGTTAATTTTTTCTTTAACTTGAATTTGGTTGTCAATGCACTCATCAAGGGGGAGATTGAGAAACTAAGTTGAGATGTGCCTTGGTTTCAGTCTATGATGAGTGATTGACAAATTTCCTTCTAGGCAAAGGGGTCTCTCCGAATGGGTTCAGAGGTGTTTTACCGAAGGGGTTTTAGTGTTTGTTGGCTGCAGTTGTATACAGCAGAGTATATCTATCGGAGGGGTTCGACAGTATACATTTCGAAGGTTGTACTGAAGGACTCGATACTTTGGGCGGTACACCGAAGTGTGTACCAGAGGGTGACATACATGGAGAGGTCTCTGGGGTATCAGATACACTTGTCTGCTTGTCGTTGGTGTGTAGGTGAACTAGGTCAAGCAGGGAGCTTGGTGCCAGGCAAGCGGGGAGCTTGGTCACGGAGGTTGTGTGAAGTCGAGATCGATCCTCGAGTCAAACTGTAGCAGTCGAAGGCAGGAGGTGCGGAGGGAGACTCTGGCTGAAGATACCTTGAGGCAAAGTCCTCGGAGGTGAGGCATTTCGAAGGGGTACTCTGTAAGGAGGTACTTTGAAGGTTGGTAGACGAAGTCCTCATGAATGAGGCAAGGCTCCCAAGTGTGCTCCGGACGGAGGCACTTGAAAGGACACCTAACGAAGGTCTCAGAAGTTGAGGTGCATCGAAGGCATGGTCCGGGTAAGGTTCTTCGGGAGTGTGCTCAAGGTTGAGACACTGCGAATGAGTGCTTATGAAAATGCTTCATGCGGAGACCTTGGATGAAGGAGGGACTACGGAAGGTGGTGGACAAACCCTCCGGTGGGAGGGACTTCGAAGGTGGGTCTTCGGAGTTAGGTTGTCTTGACGTACTTCGGCCATGCATAGTTTCGGTACACGGACGGATGGAAATCGAGCTAAGGGTAGCTTCGAAGTCGTGGTGGTCCACTCCGAAGGTGATGATGCGAAGACTTAAGGGCTTTGACGACTTCGGCTCCAAACTATCCCTTGTATCGAAGATAGACTTCAGTGTAGAGAAGACCTACGGGTTCGAAGCCTACTGCTGAAGCCACTGCAGCACTTCACGTGCGAAGGGGGCTCCGAAGATTCTGGTCTACAAAGTTGACACAAAAGGAGCTTCCAATAAAGTTGACTACCATTTGTACCCTCGTTACTGCTAAAGGTAGAAAAGTTGTAAACCCTAGGGGTATAGTAGTCCCTTCGTAGGTTTGAGTTGTGCGTATAAATGGAGAGGCAGGCTGAGGTCTAGGGAAACACAGTGCACTTCACTTTTAGAACCTTATGTACTCACTGTAGCCTAGAGCCAGTCGCCTGTTGATAGCAAAAAATGGCATTAATGGCTAGATTGTCAAAATATCAATTTTAGTGATTTGGGCCGAAAAGACACATGTCTAGGGTCCGTCCGAAGCCCTACAGGGCCGAATTCCATTGAGCTATGGGCTCCGAAAGCCTCTAGCCAGCCCATGGGCTTCGGCCGGGAAGCCTTCGGAGGCCCACGCCACAAAGCTTCGGCCCGAGGAGCAGGCCTCGATGTGCCTGGCCGAAGCCCACTTCGGCATAGATGGAGTTGTATGCGATTCCAGCTCAATTCTTATCTCCATCCGGTCGGGTTAATAGCAGATTAGATCGGGAATTAAGCCCCTATAAATAGAGAGGCGAGGCCAGCGTAGAGGCCCCCCCAACTCAAACCAAACCAAATCCCTAGCTTTGATCGTATTTACTTTACCTTTATTTTTCCTGTACCTCTTCGTGGGTTTGCCTGGAAGCCCTCCGTCGGCCACTATGGAACAGTGGTAACCCTTGTTACTTCGCTTGTGAAGTATCCGTTAATCTACGTAATAGATTGCTATCGCCTTGTTACTTCGCCTTTGAAGTATCCGCTAATCTGCGTAACAGATTGCTACCTTCGCTACTAGTGCAACACTTAGCAAAATTCGGTCCTCGGGCCGAATTGGTACTTCGAACTCTCTTTGTTGCAGGTTCCCACGTTCGGAGCTACTTCGTCGAAGGTGTCCGGAGCTGAGAGATCGGTTTTGGAGGTCACCAGGACACCCTTCGGCGGGACTGTAGGCTCCGACAACAGGCTTCGCCAGCACACTTCATCACAACGGGCTTCGCCACGACCATATTCCGCACTGGACGAAGTTACGCTCGCGTGTGGCCCTCGCGTCATTATTCTGTAGTTTGATGTATCAGAGACCTCACACCGAACCCTGTTGTTCAGAGGTGATCATCGTGTCCAGATCCATTTGGAGTCCATCTTCGGTCGGATCAGTCCGAACGCTGAAGCACCCTTCGGCGGGACACTTCGCACCAGACGCTGAAGGTACACTTAGGCGACCCCTTCGCACCAGACTTCGAAGCAGACAGGCTCCGACCGATTTGCTGATTTTATTTTGTTCAATATATCTCTTTCGGCTAATTGGATTATTTTGCGTGATCTGATTGCCTGGCGACTCCACCCCCCCTTACGCGACTAAGGGTAGTCGGAACACGACGTCGGTGCTGCGTCACGCTTAGGCTTGTCCCTAAGTATCCGCACACTTTTGGATCGTCGAACTGACCTAAGTGCGGGGGCACGTTCTCATGTCAACACACTTTTTGGCGACTTCGCTGGGGAAGGCTACGCCAACATGACAAGTACATCTACATCGGCCACCGGTACATATACATTGACTACTACACCTACACCGCCGATGGACACAATAGGAGGCGCGGATATCGACAACCACAACATCTTGACACCTACACTTGAAGATATCCCCGCAGAAGACCGAGCAGAGATCAAGCCAAAGTTAAAGGCGCTCCAAGACATGATGCTTGGGGCTACGTTAAGACCCGCGTAGGTTTCATCAAGCGCGACATCATCACCCCCAACCTCGCTTAGGTCCAGGTAACACCTGTATCGCCTCGTTTATCTTCTTTAGAGATTGAGCAAAAATAGCCGCATCAGTAGATCAAGCCGTTAGCGCTTCACTAGCCAACCATTTAGATTCGGCAGTCAGCTCCCAAGTATAGGCGGATCTTAGGAGGTTTGGCTTTACTGAGGCCGTACCCCCGGTTCCTATTGCTAGTGCACCTCCGGCAAACCACGTATACGGTAGGACTAACGACAGCACTAGCACAATCATGTCTCTGGCCTCAACACTTATGGTTGAGACAATTACATTACACCTATGGTCAAACTAACATTGTGTACCACGCACCACCACCTGCGTCGATGCCCGCGCTGCCCGCACCACATGCGTAGGTGCCTGGACACAAACACGTCATACAAATAGCATGCAGGGAAGAGGCCCATGGCCGACACGCCGATATCCCACCGCGTGTCGCGCCCCCGCATGATAGGTGCACACAAGCAACATTCCAAGATGACATAGAGGAGCGGGCCCACGCACTATTTAGAGAGTGTGTCGGCTTCGTGCCCATGGGATGGGTTAGGGTTTACCGTAAGCCATACCCCAACCATCTTGACACAGTACCCTACCCCCGCGGCTATAGAATCCCTGAATTCACTAAGTTTGATGGCGAGGGTAGCAAAACTACACTAGAGCATGTTAGTCAATTTTTGTCACAATGTGGAGAAGTTAGCGGGATAGATGCTCTAAAAGTTAGACTATTTTCTCTCTCGCTATCCGGCACCGCTTTCACTTGGTTTTCGGCGCTCCCGCCGAACTCCGTCCAAACGTGGGATGATTTAGAGAGGAAATTCCATGATTATTTCTACACGGGTGAGATAGAGCTTAGGCTTTCACATTTGACATCGGTTAAGCAGAAATCTAGCGAGAGCGCCTCTGAGTACATCAAGCGTTTTAGGGATACTAGAAACAGATGTTTTAGCCTTAGTATTTCAGAAAGGGACTTGGCGGAGCTAGCTTTTAACGGGTTGTGTTCCGAAATTAAAGAGAGGTTAGATAACCAAAACTTTTTAGAAGTTAGCCAAGTTTTACAGCAGGCTCTGGTCTAGGAAGGTCGAACCAAAGATAAAAAGTTTATTAAGACATTTAGCAAGCCCAGGGCTGAAATCCACATCATGGAACGTTCTGACGAGGAAGAATCGGAAGAGGAGGATTCGGCCGACATGTACGCGGCCGAATGGGTTTGGAACACTAAGAATAAACCTGTCACATGCTCCGAGTTACGGCCATCTCCCACGAAGAATCGACTTAGTGAGGTCAAGTACTCGTTTGATATAACTAAATGTGATAAAATATTTGATTTTCTCTTAAAAAGTCAGCTTCTCAGGTTACCTAAGGGTGAAGTCATTCCACCTGCCGATGAGTTAAAGAAGCATCCATACTGTAAGTGGCATGATTCACATTCACATAATACTAATGACTGCAATGTTTTTCGACGGCAGATACAATCGGCCATAGAAGAAGGATGATTGAAGATAGACCATAATCCGAAGATGAAGCTGGATAAAGATCCCTTTCCCGTCAACGCCGTTGACCTCGGTGAGAAAAAGGTGTTGATTCGGCCAGAACAGGCCGAGT
Organism: Zizania palustris; assembly: GCA_019279435.1. Lineage (NCBI taxonomy): Eukaryota > Viridiplantae > Streptophyta > Magnoliopsida > Poales > Poaceae > Zizania > Zizania palustris. The sequence continues at coordinate 17,133,010 of JAAALK010000284.1, forward strand.
CTGCTAAGGGGAAGGACGTACTTGTTGGAGAAGCGCGCACTCACATGCTCATACCGAAGAACCCCGAGGTTGGAGTGTGGAAACAGAACATTAATACTCCTTCGGCTAAGGCTCACAAGAGGCCGAAGGTAACATATAACATGTTGTTGAACAAGCATCAAAGAAGGGCCAAGGAAGCAGGCCCACACACTAAGAAGCTAAAGCAACCGAAGGGTCCGGGGCTCTCAGAGGGTAGCTTCAGACCGAAGCAGGCGGACCCTCCGCACGGAGGCTTCGGGCCACGGTGGCCTGATACTCCGCACGGTGGTTTCGAGCCACAATGGCCGAATTCCCCGTACAGTAGCTTCGAGCCCCAGTGGTCGGGCCTCCTATACAGCAACTTCGGCCTCCAATGGCTGAACCCCGCACCGTGTTGGACTTCTCCGGTGGGAGGCTTCGGCCCCACTAGCCGAACGTACCTCTGGCCTGGCAGGACCCTTCGCTGGTGTGGTCTGAGATACCATCAACTCTACCGAACCCCCCTCCGGGTAACGGGTTCGGCTCACAGTGGGTGAGGCCACTGGAGCCACCGATGCCTCTGCCGTATGACTGGGCGGGGACCCCGTGGGCTCCGTACGTTTCTGGGTCAGGGTACCCTTCGCAACCTAACACTATGTCTTATTTTCCTTCGGAGTATTATGGGTGGCAGGGACAAACAGACGCAGTGGAGGGGGGCATCGTCCACATACTATTCGTGGTGCCTCCAAATCGGACCATGCAGAGCAAAGTCGAAGGGTGCGAGCACGCGGAGACTGAGGTCAGGGAGTACGAAGCCATAACCATCAGAGTTGGGTCTCAGGAAGTCCCAATCCCGAAGACTGTGTCACCGGGGCCTGACGGAGGTAAGTCTCATGCTTCGGCTGAGCTCTGCACCTAAGCCTGGTTCGGTTGGCCGAACGAGGCCTGTCCGTCTGTCGGGGTTCGCAGCGAAGCCCCCTCCGAACATAGGGTGCACAAGGCCGAAGGGCACAGTACCACTTCAGCCAGAATTAATGGAAGCCGAACAGTGGCACCCGGCACCAAGTCACAGCCATCTTGGGCACCTCTAGGCATGTCCAAATCACAGAAGAGATGCCTACAACGACTGCGGGCACAGGAGATGAGCGAGAGGGAAGCTGAGGCCAAGCGCGACGATATCTTCGAAGAAATCCGCCCTCGGCTAGCTACAAGACAGGTATGGAGGGAGAAGCCGGTTGAGATAACCAACCTAGATCCTAGTCCGAGCGATGACGACGACAACATGCTCGATGACGATTACTCGCCCATCTCTGAAGGGCCCGCACCCCAGGTGATGGATGAGGCTGAGGTCGCCCAATTGGACCTCGGCCCACGCAACGCCATCTTCGAGAAGCCTTAGGACTCGGCTCGCCATCTGAAGCCTCTCTACGTCAGAGGTCACATCGATGGAAAGCCGATTTCCCGGATGCTCGTCGACGGCGGCGCCACTGTTAACTTAATGCCTTACTCATTGTTGAAGAAACTTGGCAGGGATGAGGATGACTTGAAGAAGACCAACTTGATGCTCAACGGCTTCAACGGCGAGAGCTCCGAGGCCAAGGGAGTACTCTCTATGGAGTTGACGGTGGGCAACAAGACGTTGCCAACGGCATTTTTCGTCGTCGACGTACAAGGTAACTATAGTGTACTACTTGGGCGCGACTGGATTCACACAAACTATTGCATTCCCTCTACTCTACACCAGTGCCTGATACAGTGGGACGGCGATGAGGTGGAGGTCATTCCCGCGGATACTTTGGCCCAAGTAGCATTGGCCGATGTATCAGTTGACGCCGTCCATAACAAAGTAGAGTGTCTGTCAGGTAGAGATCTTTTGGATTACGATTTTGTTAGCGTATCCGAAGGACGGTTTGTACCAGTGTCTGTAAAGTCGGCTGGAGTAGCACGGCTATTTGTGTATTAATAGTCATGTCTAGCAACAGTAATCTAGATTGGCTAAAGTCTCGTGTGGAGCAATATCGGTCTAGTAAAGACGGTATTGCCGAAGCTATTGGGGACTTTAGCGAAGTAGAAAAATTAGGACAAGGTTTTGCGTCGGCCGACCCCTTGGAGGAAGTTGACATAGGTAATGGTAGCGTCCCAAGGCCGACCTTTGTAAAACAACATTTACAACCCGATGAAAAGGCTGAAGTAATAAAGTTACTTCGGTCGTATGTCGATTGTTTCGCATGGGAGTATAGCGAGATGCCAGGGCTAAGCCGCGAGCTCGTGAAGCATCGGCTGCCTATCAAGTCCGGATTTAGGCCTTATAAGCAGCCTCCCCGCCGCTTTAACTCGGCTGTCTATGACCGAGTTAAAGAAGAAGTGGAGCGACTACTCAAGGCTGAATTTATTAGGCCGTGCAGGTACGCGGAATGGGTTGCTAACATTGTGCATGTAGAGAAGAAAGGGAGCGGCAAGATATGGGTATGCATTGATTTCAGGGATCTGAACAGAGCCACTCCAAAGGACGAGTATCCAATGCCGATAGCCGACATGCTGATCAACGACGCTTCAGGACACAAGGTACTAAGTTTTCTCGATGGCAATGCTGGTTATAATTAGATCTTTATGGCCGAAGAGGACGTCTACAAGACTGCCTTTTGATGCCCTAGTTTTGTCAGTTTGTTCGAGTGGGTCGTCATGACTTTTGGTTTGAAAAATGTTGGCGCCACGTATCAACGCGCTATGAACTTAATCTTTCATGACTTGTTAGGGGTTATGTTAGAAGTTTACATTGATGATGTCGTGGTCAAATCAGACGCCATGGGAAACCATTTAGCCGATTTGAAGGTTGCTTTTGATAGGATGCGGCAGTATGGGTTGAAAATGAACCCACTCAAGTGTGCTTTTGGTTTGTCGGCGGGCAAGTTCTTAGGTTTCATGATTCACAAAAGAGGCATAGAAATTGATCCTAAGAGACTTGAGAAGATAAGAAACATTGCAGTGCCGATGTGCAAAAGGGATGTGAAAAAATTGCTAGGCAAGATGAACTATTTGCGTCGCTTTATATCCAACTTGTCCGGCAAGATTGAAGCCTTTGTCCCCATACTCCGGCTAAAAAACGAGGTCGAGTTCACATGGGGGGCAAGCCAGCAAAGTGCTTTTGAGAAGATCAAAGAGTGCTTGTCATCACCGCCTGTGGTGAGAGCACCCAAAGATGGGATTCCGTTTCGGCTATACATTGCTGCTGAAGATAGCGTGATTGGGGCCGTGCTAACCCAGGAGGTAGAAGGGAAGGAGTACATCATCACATTCTTGAGCCGCCGCCTGCTGGATGCCGAAACCAGGTACGCGTTTGTGGAACGATTGTGTTTATCACTTTATTACGCGTGCACCAAATTATGCCATTATCTTCTTCCCACTACATGTGTTGTCATTTGCCAAACCAATGTTATAAAGCACATGTTACAGAAACCGATTCTAAGTGGAAGAATCGGAAAATGGGCTTACGCATTGATTGAGTACGATTTGGCCTACGAACCCCTGAGAGCAATGAAAGGCCAAATCATAGCCAACTTTATAGTTGATCACCAAGTAGATGTCAGCTGGAGTGACAGTGTTTCTCTGGTTGAAGTGGTGCCATGGAAACTTTATTTTGATGGTTCGGCTTGCAAGAGTGGCCAAGGTATTGGAGTGGTTCTCATATCACCTAATGGGATGCACTTTGAAACTTCGGCCCGACTAGAATTTTCTTCTACTAACAACCAAGCCGAATACGAAGCTTTATTGCTAGGCCTTGAATTACTAGAATCTGTAGGTGCTAGACATGTTCACGCATATGGTGATTCTTTGTTGGTAGTGCAACAAGTAGCTAAGAGTGCTCAATGTGTTAACAGCTTGCTGAATAGTTACTTGGATAAATGTCTAGACATAGTTGCTACTTTTGATGACTTCAAAATCTCTCACGTGTCAAGAGAGGACAATTCAGTCGCCAATGATTTGGCTCAGCAAGAATCTGGCTACCAATTCAGGAGAGGAAAATTTTCCGTATTGGAGAAGCCGGTGTTTGGTCTCACTGCCGAAGCCAGTAACGGTGGGCAGGCACACCCTCCGGATCGAACGCCTCTGGTCGCCGAAGGTCACTGCGCGCCGAGGATCCTGGATCAGAGTACCCTGCCGACCGAAGGAGCTGGCACGTCGAAGTCCATAGGCCGAAGCCTCCTGCACGATGAGGGTTCCCCGGAGTCCGAACCCTCCGAAGGGCTTCGGCCCAGCACACTCCGAACGGCCACCCCGGCCAGGCTTCGGTAGGAGCTTGAATGGCTCGGGGGGCACCCCGAAATCAGTAATTTAGAAGTTTTTTCAGAAGGCAGGCCAGCGAGACCCTCTGAAACCTGTGAGGGCGATTGGAGAATCCCAATCGTCCAGTATTTGAGAGACCCTAGCCAAAGGGTTGATTGGAAGGTTCGGTGACAAGCGTTCAAATTCGTGTTGATAGACGATACATTGTATCGCCGAACCATCGACGGAGTACTATTGAAGTGTTTAGACCATGAGCAATCCCAGTTGGCTATAGGAGAAGTCCATGAAGGGCTTTGCAGCACTCATCAGTCGGCCCAAAAAATAAGTTGGATGCTCAAAAGAGCGGGTTTTTTTGGCCGAGTATGACTGAAGATTGTTTCAAGTACTATAGAGGGTGTGAAGCATGTTATAAGTTTGGCAATATCCAGTTAGCTCATGCCTCATTGCTAAATCCTATTGTCAAGCCATGGCCGTTTCGAGGTTGGGGTTTAGACTTCATCGGCCAGATTCACCCTCCTTCCTCAAAAGGGCATCGGTTCGTGTTGATGGCGATAGATTACTTCACTAAGTGGACCGAGGTCGTTCCTCTCAAGAACATGACTCACAATGAGGTACGTGATTTTATTTTGAAGCACATCATATAGAGATTCGGCATTCCTCAAACTCTTACTACAGATCAAGGTAGTTCATTTGTTTCTGGAGAAGTAAGGGACTTCGCCGAATATTATGGTATTAAGTAGATAAACTCTTCACCTTACTATGCTCAGGCCAATGGTCAGGCTGAGTGTAGTAATAAAACCGTGATTAAGCTCATTAAGAAGGAAATTGAAGAGTTTCCTAAAAGGTGGCATGAAGTGCTTTCAGAGGCGCTATGGGCTTGTAGAATTGCAAAGCACGGTGCTACCAAGGTCAGTCCATATGAGTTGGTATATGGACAAGAGGCTGTTCTGCCTGTAGAGGTAGATCTTGGCTCCTTAAGAGTGCTAAAGCAAGATGGCTTATCGGTCGACGAGTATGAAACTCTTCTAAAGGATAATCTAGAGGAAGTGACCGATAATAGACTAAGGGCTTTAGAAGCCATAGAAATAGACAAGAAGAGAGTAGCTAAAGCCTACAATAAAAAGGTTAAACCAAAATCGTTTCAAATAGGAGATTTGGTGTGGAAAATGATTTTACCCTTAGGCACGAAGAGTCCTAAGTTTGTTAAATGGTCACCTAGTTGGGAAGGTCCTTTTAAGATAGCCGAAATCGCTCCCGGCAACGCATACGTGTTGGAATCCCTGTAGGGAGAGTGGTTTCGAAGAGCTTTGAATGGTAGGTACATGAAAAGGTATTTCCCAAGTGTTTGGCAAACATCATAAAAGTGTCGAAAAGACGATATGGATGGTATCGTTTTCAGCCCGTTGTGCTTTTAGTTCACTCAGTTCACTAAAAGGCAGGGGGGCATGTGTTGATAGAAAAAAATGGCATTAATGGCTAGATTGTAAAAATATCAATTTGGGCAATTTGGGCCAAAAAGACACATGTCCAGGGTTCGTCCGAAGCCCTACAGGGCCGAAGTCCATTGAGCTATGGGCTCCAAAAGCCTCTAGCCAGCCCATGGGCTTTGGCCGGGAAGCCTTCGGAGGCCCACACCACCGAAGCTTCGGCCCGAGGAGCAGGCCTCGATGGGCCTAGCCGAAGCCCACTTCGGCAGAGATGGAGTTGTATGCGATTCCAGCTCAATTCTTATCTCCATCTGGCCGGGTGTTGACATGGAAACGTGTCCCCGCACTTGGGTCAGTCCGGCGATCCAAAAGTGCACGGATACTTAGGGACGGGCCTAAGCGTGACGTAGCACCGACGCCGCGTTCCATCTACCCTTAATACTGATAAAGGGGTGGAGTCACCAGGCCACCAGATTACAAGAAATAATCCAATTAGCCGAAAGAAATAGATTAAACAAGTTAGAATCGGCAGACCAATCGGAGACCTCCTGGTTCGAAGGCTAATGCGAAGGGTGCACCGAAGGATACCTTCGGCGTCTGGTGCAGAGTGCTCCACCGAAGGGTACTTCGGCGTTCAGAGCGATCTGATCAAAGGTGAGCTCCAAACAGATCTAGACGCGGCGATCACCTCCGAACATCGGGGTTCAGAGTGCGATCTCCGTTACAGCAATCTACAAAATAGTGACGCGAGGGCCACACGCGAGTGTAACTTCGTCCTAGCGCAGAATGTGTTCGTGGCGAAGCCTGTCATGACGAAGTATGCTCGCGAAGCTTGTTGTCGAAGCATGCGGTCTTGTTGAAGGGCGTCCTGGGGATCTCCGGAACCGATCTCAAGGGCTCCGAACATGCGAACCTGCAACAGGGATGATGCGAAGTACCAATTCGGCCTTAGGACTGACTTTGTGAGGTGTTGCACGTATGGCGAAGGTAGCAATCTATTACGTGGATTAGCGGATACTTCACAGGCGAAGTAACAAGGCGATAGCAATCTTTTACGTAGATTAACGGGGACTTCACGGGCGAAGTACCAAGGCTTACCACTGTTCCATAGTGGCGGACAGAGGGCTTCTAGGCAAACCCACGAAGAGGTACAGGAAAATAAAGGTAAAGTAAATGCAATCAAAGCATGGGCTTTGGTTTGGTTTGAGTTGGGGGCTCTCCACGCCGGCCATGCCTCTCTTTTTATAGGGGGTTTACTCCCAATCTGCTATTAATCCGGCCAGATAGAGATAGAAATTGAGCTAGAAACGCGTCCAACTCTTTCTCTGCCGAGGTGGGCTTCGGCCAGGCCCACCGAGGTCTGCTTCATGGGCCGAAGCTTCGGTAGCGTGGGCTTCGGCCAGGCCCTGGACATGTGTATTTTCGGCCCAAATCACCAAAAATTAATATTTTGATAATCTAGCCATTAATGCCATCTTTTGCTATCAACACATGCCCCCTGCCTTTTAGTGAACTAGTGAACTAAAAGCACAACGAGCTTGAGACGATACTGTTCATATCGGCTTTTCGACACTTTTAGGATGTTTGCCACACACTTGGGAAATACTTCTTCAAGTACCTACCATTCAAAGCTCTTCGAAACCGCTCTGCCTGTAAGGATTCCAACACGTATGCGTTGCTGGGAGCGATTTCGGCTATCTTAAAAGGGTCTTCCCAACTAGGTGACCATTTACCAAATTTTGTACTCTTCATGCCTAAGGGCAAAATCGTTTTCCACACCAAGTCTCCTATTTGAAACGATTTTGGTTTAACCTTCTTGTTGTAGGCTTTAGCTACTCTCTTCTTGTCTATCTCTATGGCTTCTAAAGCCCTTAGTCTCTTATCGGTTACTTCCTCTAGATTATCTTTTAGAAGAGTTTCGTATTCGTCGACCGATAAGCTGTCTTGCTTTAACACTCTTAAGGAGCCAAGATCTACCTCCACAGGCAAAACGACTTCTTGTCCACATACCAACTCATACGGACTAACTTTGGTGGAACCATGCTTTGCGATCCTACAAGCCCATAATGCCTCGGAAAGCACCTCATGCCACCTTTTAGGAAACTCTTCAATTTTCTTCTTTATAAGCTTAATCACGGTTTTATTACTAGACTCGGCTTGACCATTGGCCTGAGTATAGTAAGGCGAAGAGTTTATCAACTTAATGCCATAGTATTCGGCGAAGTCTCTTACTTCTTTAGAAACAAACGAACTTCCTTGATCCGTAGTAAGAGTTTGAGGGATGCCGAATCTATGTATAGTGTGTTTTAATATAAAATCGTGTACCTCATTATGATTCATGTTCTTGAGAGGTATGGCCTCGGTCCATTTGGTGAAGTAATCCGTCACCATCAGCACGAACCGATGCCCCTTTGAGGAAGGAGGGTAGATCTGGCCGATGAAGTCTAGACCCCAACCTTGAAACGGCCATGGCTTGACAATAGGGTTGAGCAATGAGGCAGGAGCTAACTGGATGTTGCCAAACTTCTGACATGCCTCACATCCTCTATAATACTTGAAACAGTCTTTAGTCATAGTCGGCCAATAAAAACCCGCTCTTTTGAGCATCCAACTCATTTTTTGGGCCAACTGGTGAGTGCCGCAAAGCCCCTCATGGACTTCTCCTATAGCCACCTGGGACTGCTCATGATCTAAACATTTCAATAGCACTCCGTCGATGGTTCAGCGATATAATGTGTCGTCTATCAACACAAATTTGAACGCTTGTCGCTGAACCTTCCGATCAACACTTCTGCTAGGGTCTTTTAAATACTGGACGATTGGGACTTTCCAATTGCCCTCACAGATTTCAGAGGGCTTCGCTGGTCCACCTTCTAAAAGAACTTCTAAAATCCTGACTTCGGGGTGCCCCCCGAGCCATTCCAGCTCCTGCCGAAGCCCAGTCAAAGTGGCTACTCGGAGTGTGCTGGACCGAAGCCCTTCGGGGGGTTCGGACCCTGGAGAGCCTTCCCCATCCGATACGCTTCGGATTATAGGCTTCGGCATGCCGGACCCCTCGGTGGGTGGAGCACTCCGATCCAGGGGCTCCGGCAGGCAGTAGCCTTCGGCGATCCGAGGGCTTCGACCCGAAGGGCGCGCCCGCCCAACATTGCTGGCTTTGGCAGTGAGGCTAAACATCGGCTTCTCCAACACATAAAACTTCCCTCTCTTGACTTGGTAGCCAGATGCTTGCTGAGCCAAATCATTGGCGATTGAATTGGCTTTTCTTGACATGTGAGATATTTTGAAATCATCAAAAGTAGCAACTATGTCCAGACACTTGTCCAAGTAGCTATTCAGCAAGCCATTAAAACATTGAGCATTCTTAGCCACTTGTTGTACTACCAATAATGAATCACCATACGCGTGGACGTGTTTAGCGCCCACAGACTCTAGTAGTTCAAGACCTAGCAACAAAGCTTCGTATTCGGCTTGGTTATTAGTGGAAGAAAACTCTAGTCGGGCCGAGGTTTCAAAGTGCATACCATTAGGTGATATGAGAACCACTCCAATACCTTGGCCATTCTTGCAAGCTGAACCACCAAAATAGATTTCCCACGGCACTACCTCAACTAGAGCAATAACATCAATCCAACTAGTATCTATGTGATGATCAACTATAAAGTTTGCTACGACTTGGCCTTTCATCGCTCTTAAGGGCTCGTAGGCCAAATCATACTCAATTAACGTGTAAGCCCATTTTTCGATTCTTCCACTTAGAATCGACTTCTGTAACATGTGCTTTATAACATCGGTTTGGCAAACGACAACACATGTGGTGGGAATAATATAATGGCGTAACTTGGTGCACGCGTAATAAAGTGATAAACATAATTGCTCCACAAACGCGTACCTGGTTTCGGCGTCCAGCAGGCGGCGGCTCAAGAATGTGATGATATACTCCTTCCCCTCCACCTCCTGGGTTAGCACGTCTCCAATCACGCTATCTTCAGTGGTGATGTATAGCCGAAACGGAATCCCGGCCTTGGGTGCTCTCACCACGGGCGGTGATGACAAGCATTCCTTGATCTTTTCAAAAGCATTTTGCTGGTTTGCCCCCCAAGTGAACTCGGCCTCATTTTTTAGCCGGAGTCTGGGGACAAAGGCATCAATCTTGCCGGACAAGTTGGATATAAAACAACGCAAATAGTTCAACTTGCCTAGTGTTGGAACGACGGATCGGACCAGCAGGTTTTAGTGGAAATGTAGGGACGTAGTATATTCTGTGCTCCTGGAGCGTGTGTCGTTACAACTGTAGTTGGGGGGTATTTATAGGGCGCCCCGCCCAGAGGACCGAGCGCCTCTGGACCACCAACCGCTACATGGCCAGGCGCCGGTCGGTAGTACAGACAAAACGGACTATACATAGTACAGACAAGAAGATTCGACTTTGACAGCGTATCAGCCGTGTCGGGCGCTGCCTGCGCCGCCCGACACGGCTCAGAGGATCGTGATCCTGTCTCCCCGTATACTTGTCCTTCCTTTTCTCGCCAACACTCCTTTCGGATTCATCCCCGCGAGCCGAGGGATGGCCTTCGGCAATCCTCTCCGCGAGGGTGGCCTCCGGCATCCTTCTCCCGGAGGGTGGCCTCCGGCATCCTTCTCCCAGAGTGTGGCCTCCGACTTCGTCTCCCGGAGGGTGGCCTCCGGCATCCTTCTCCTGGAGGGTGGCCTCCGGCTTCGTGGTTGTGGGCTCCCTTTGTCCGTCGGGATTATCTCCCCAACAGTAGCCCCTCGCTTCTTTCCTCTCGAGAGCCCTGCGTTGAGAGAGGGTGGAAGCGCACATGATAATTCCGATAACTTTCATAGGGAAAACTACTTACACAGAGGTGCGGGATCCTGCTGCGACGTAGCCTTCTTTGATCGGTGTGTGGATGCTCCGGAGCAGTCGGGCGCCGGAGGACCGGGGGGCTAAGGCCCGCTTCGAAGCACCCTTCAGCGAGTTGGGAGGAGTTTTACCGAGCCCAATGGGTGCCCGCGCACCTTTGACCGCAGGGTCGCGGCCCCGAGGAGGCGGCCAAGCGCCGCCAAGCACCGCCTGAAGCAGTTAATGCAACACATGCGTGAACGGCGTCGGGGAGGCGAACCGTCAGGTACTGGCGTGCCCGAGGCGCCGGTTGAATCTTAAATGCGGGCGCTGTGCGACCGTTGCGCGCACGCGGTGAGTGAGTGGAAGATGGACCGGCGGCGGTCTTGCGCTTAAATATAGCCCGCCGCACGGCGCACGGCCTATACTTCCCTCGCCCACTTGTCGCACTCTTTCTCCTTGCTCTCGGCAGCAACCGCCTGCTCTCTGAGTGCTAGCTTCTTGCTTCTTTCTCGCCTCCTTACGTCATGGCGGAGAGTGCAGCCCCAGCTGTGGTGATGGTTCCCCGCTTCCTGCAACGCCAGATGGCGGCGGCGGCTGCAGCGGCTGCCACGGCGCCCGGTGCAGGAGAGGTGCGTGACGCACAAGAGCTCTGCCCCACTTCGGAGCAGTTTCGGGAGAAGACGCTGGAGCTCGGACCGTCAGCGTGCACCGACGCGTCGATCGAGCAAGTGACCAGAGCCCGCCTCGGCCCTGAAGCACTAGCGAGGAAGCCGGGCCGGGAAACGGTCCCGCAGCCGTGAGAGGGCGAAGTCATCATCTTCGAGGCTTTCTTCGATGCGGGACTGGGGTTCCCCGCTTCGGAGCTCCTCGCCGGGGTGCTGGACTCCTTCCACCTGGAGCTCCCGCAGTTATCCCCAAACGCCGTGGCCCGCCTCGCCATCTTCGAGTGGCCATGCGCGCCGAAGGCTGCGAGGGGAGAGCGGAGGTCTTCGCGCGGATGCACGAAGCTCTCTGCCAGCCGAAGAAGAAGGGGGGGCGAATTCTGGCCTTCGGGAGCATCAACTTCCAGCTCCGGAGGAGGTATGCAGACTCCTTCCCGGCGAAGGCCATCAACGAAAGATGGTACTCCAAGTGGGTGAACCGCTGGTTCTACGTCCACGTGGGGCTCAGCTCCGGTCTCGCCGGGCCCCCGTGCCACCTCTGGTTTCGGAGGGAGGCGCGCGTCGGAGCCAACGCCGGCTCGATCTCTGTGAGGATCCAACTCCTCCAGATAGTTACCCGCCAGATGAGCATGCGGGACCTGGCAGAGGAGTTCGTGGCCCTCGAAATTCCCCCGCTGAAGGAAGAGTGGTCGGCGTCGCTACGAAGCAGCCAGGACGAATCAACACCGACAGAGCTCTCCCGCCATCTCGGTAAGCTTCTGCATTCCCTAGCCTTATTTCCTTTTTCCATGCTTCGAAAAATACTCCGGCCCTGATCTTCGAATACAGGGTCGCTTGTCGTCCGGACCCCCGAGGAGGTGGCCCGCGTAACGGAGCGGATCCTTGGAGTCCCTACCTTGGCCGAATGCACCCGGCGGCTGGAGTTGGTGGGCTCCTGGGAGCGTTACAACAGAGTGTGGGGCACTTGAGCTCTCGCCCCCACCTCTCCCGAAGGGGGAGGCCCTCCGAGCCATCTTGAAAAGGAAGGTGGCTGATCCCGATGGTGGCCTTTCCCCCTGACGCCCTTCCAAGAAGAAGAAGGTGGTGAAGGGCCCGAAGCGGCTTTCCCCGAGCCATTCCTCAGCCTCCCACTCCGAGTGGGGGTGCTCTAGCGACGGGGCCCGATCGGAGTCCGAGGACCCTTCGATAGCTCCAAACCCGAGTCGATCGGTCCGACTGGGCACCGGAAGGGCTGGAGATGCCCTCTCTCGTCCGGACCCTGCGACGTCCATGCCGGGGACCGAGCGGGAGGCGCTAGCCGCCGAAGCTACTCCGCCCCCCAAGACTGCTCCTTTGCACGAGCCGGCTTCGGAGGGGTCTCGGCCAGCTCCCGGGGGAGCAGGGAGAAAGACAGCCTGGACAGAGGAGGGCTGGCTGACCCGCTCGGCGCCATCGAGGGGAGCGCCGACGTGAAAGCCGAGCTCGCAGCGGCGGCGGCGGGCTCCCCGGTGAACTCGATAGACAACTTGTTCTATCGCCCGAACCCTTCGGGGCACGCCCAGCTTTCGGGGGACCTCGCCGAGGTCGCGAACGAAGGTATGCTAACTTGCCGAACCCTTCCTCCCGAAGCGCCGGGCCTTCTCATCTTCAGCCCTTGTTTGCTTCGCGCAGTCACGTCCGTCCAGAGCGTCAATCCAACTGTTGCACCTCCCAAGGACGCCGCGGATGCGAGGTCCGGAGCCCCTGCCAACACAATGAGGGCCGTGGGGCAGGGCGGAGTCCGGAGCCTCTGAAGGGGCCTCTCCGGAGGCTGTAGAAGATGAAGGGGTTCAACCCTGGCCTCCCTCCAGCCCTCGGGTCGCGCGCTCCAGCGTGCCCCTCTTGTGCCCTTACTTGTCGGTCGGCGAGGACTTCGCGTCCAAGGTGGCTCCCATTCATGACTATTACCTGCACCAGCGCGAGGCTCCAGTGATAGACGAGCTGGGTTGATGGATGGACTGGAGCTCGGTAGGGCCATCGAGACTGCTACGGGCCAGGTATTTTCCTAAGCGTCCTTCAACGAGCCCCCAGCCCTTCTTCCTTCTGACCCTCTTCTTCGCTCGTAGTTAGACACACTGGCGCAGGGATCGCTGCTTTCCCTGCTCTCCGAACGCCGTCGCCGCGAAGCGGATTCCTCGGGGCTTGCTGCCCGAGCGGACGCCGCCGAGGGGCTGGTCCATGAGCAAGTGGCGGAGATCGAAGGCCTTCGGCTCCGGGCCGCTAGGGTCGAGGCGCTCGAGGCCCAGGTGGCGGAGATGGGCTGCCTCAAAGCCTGCGTTGCGGAGCTGGAAGGGCTCCGGGCTCAGGCCGCTCGAGCGGATGAACTGGAGGCGGAAGTTGACGCCCTGCGGGTCCGAGCCACCGAGGTCGAAGGGCTTCGGGCTCGAGCCGCAGAAGCGGCACGACTCGAAGGAGAAGGTTCTGCACTCCAGGCTCAAGTCTCGGAGATGGACAACCTTCGAGAGGCGGCAGCTAACGCCGAGGCCCTCGGGGCCCGAGTGCTTCATCTGGAGTGGGCTGAGGTGGACCTCGTTGCCTGGAATGGGGAGATAACCGAGGTGCTCGCGGAGGCGGGGAAGACGGCAGCTGATACAGCGGTGTCCCTCAGGAGGGTGTTAGCGCGCTATGGCACCGGGTGCGGCGTGTTCGACATCGCCCGGGAGCCCCTGGTCGGCCGGGTAAAGTTTATCCAAGCAGCCGTTCGGCAAATACACCTCACCGTGTCGACGTACGGTGAGGTGTTTGCTCGGGTGGCCGCCTTCGGACTTCTTCGACACCTCGAGGCTTCTGGACTTCCTCTTCCTTCACCTTCGAGTCCACACCCGGTCACCTTCGTAGGGGACCACCTCCGATCGTCGAGCCTGGCGGTGACTCAATCTTGGAGGGCGCTTAAGGCGATCTGGCAGACCGAGGGCCCCGAAGCGATCAAGACCTGGTTGGAGGAAGCGCTTCGCTCCGGTGGTCCTCCGGCCCCTTCGAAGCCTTCGGCCTCGGCCCGCCAGCCAGACCTGAAGGTGTAGCTTCCTCAGGACTCCCGCGCTACATATCCTATAATAGCTCCAGGAACTTGGTTATATATCAATAAAGAGTACCTTCTTTGAGGTCATTCAGGGTGTCCATGCTTGTGATTGTGATGTCGAAGTACTCAAACTCGACGATGCTCTTCGACACCGATGGGCTATCCTCGTCACCCTTGAAAGTTTCTTTTAATCCTTCTTCTTCGTTCTTGACTCGTGACAAACGCTGTACGTTGTAAGTTACCTTTCTGCTTTGTTCAATATACATGGCCGAGGCTTTTCTCCTTGCTCCTTTCCCCCTCCCCTCCTTAGCGAGTAGGCGGCTTGCCGGTTGGTCGTTAATTGGCTAGGAGGAAAGGCTCGATGGGTATATTGTACCAACGAGGGTAAGGTACCTTGGAGCGCGGAACCCGAGTGAGGGCGCGTCGAGCCGGGGCTCGGAAGCCAATTTGGAGGTGCGTCGAGCCGGAGCTCGGAACCTGAGTGAGGGCACGTCGAGCCGGGGCTCGGAAGCCAATTCGAAGGTGCGTCGAGCCGGAGCTCGGAACCTGAGTGAGGGCGCGTCGAGCCGGGGCTCAGAAGCCAATTCGTAGGTGCGTCGAGCCGGAGCTCGGAACCTGAGTGAGGGCGCGTCGAGCCGGGGCTCGGAAGCCAATTCGAAGGTGCGTCGAGCCGGAGCTTGGAACCTAAGTGAGGGCGTGTCGAGCCGAGGCTCGGAAGCCAATGCGCTTGGCGAATTGAAACTTTAGTGTTGTTGCGCGATCACTACGGGCGAGAACGATCGCCCACGATTTTATTACTTAATTGGGATACAAGAGCAGGCGTGCTTGGCCGCTGGCAGGATACACATATGCAATTACGGAAAGTATCGCTTCAGGTGCTCTGCATGCCAAGCATGCTTCAGTTCCTCGCCTTCCAAGGTAGCGAGTCGGTAGGAGCCGGGGCGGCCGGAACTGGTTATGATGTATGGTCCTTCCCACTTGTTGCCCAGTTTCGTCGGAGCGGCCACAGCGCGAAGGACGAGGTGCCCTGGCTGGAACTCATTGCGCTTGACCTTGGGATCGTACCAAGCACTCGTCTCCTTTTGATACTGGGAGAGATTGGCCACGGCTCGGAGCCTTGTTTCTTCTGCCAGGTCAAGGGAGACGGCGCGCTCTTGATCAGCTTCAGGTGCTATGGCGCGTAGCGAGCCGGCTCGAAGCTTTGTTGGGGTCATTGCTTCGTCGCCAAAGAGGAGGCGGAACGGGGTGAATCCGGTAGCTCGGGAAGTGGTGGTCCGTATGGACCACAAGATCTTCGGTAGTTCTTCAGGCCACAAGCCTTTGGCTAGTCCCACGATGCGCTTGTTGAGGCCCGAGAGTATGTGCCCATTGGCCCGCTCCACAGCTCCATTAGACTGAGGATGCCGTACTGCGGCGAAACAGAGCTGGACTCCTAACTCGTCGCAGAATGCCCGGAAGGCCCCAGCGTCGAATTGCGTTCCATTGTCCACGTGAGCTGTCTGGGTACTCTGAAACGGCACACGATATTCTGCCAGAAGAATTTCTGGATGCTCCGGGATGTGATGGAAGTCAGTGGCTCGGCTTCGACCCATTTAGAGAAGTACTCGACGGCGACGACCGCAAAGCGCAAATTGCCTTTCGCTCTAGGAAATGGCCCAATGAGGTCCATCCCCCATCGAGCCAACGACCATACCGGGGGGATGGGCCGCAAGCTGACCGGGGGGCGGTGGCTCCGCCGCCCCATCCACTGGCACCCTTGGCAGGTGCGGACGAGACCTTCGGTGTCTGCAACAATCGTGGGCCAGTACACGCCTTGTCGGAGAGCTTTGCCGGCGAGGGCCCGTGGAGCCAGGTGGCTTCCACATAGCCCCTCATGGATTTCTCGGAGCATGGTCACTCCGTCCGAGTGAGAGATGCAACGGAGTAGCGGAGAACATACTCCCGACTTGTATAGGATGCCATCGATGACCTGGAAGGACCTAGCGTGGAGCTAGAGGCGAACTTGGTCTGGACTAGGATGATCATCTTCGTTGCCCACGAGCGCGCGTAGGATGGGCTCCCGCCAATCGTCGCCGACCGTACACAAGACCGGAGCTGGCCGGGGTGACGGCGGGGGCTCGGACGATGCAGAGGTGGATGCCTCGCCGCGAGAGGGCGCCAAAGGTTGGAAAATTTCCTCGAAGAAGTCGCTTGGGGGCAGCGCTTGGGCTCCTGCTCCGGCTTTGGTGAGGGCATCGGCTTGGCTGTTTTCGCCGCGCGGGATGTTTTGAACGGATATGCCCTTGAAGGAAGCTTCAAGTCTGCGGATGGCGTCGAGGTAGGAAGCGAGGTCTGGGTGCCTATCCTAGAAACTCTTGTCGATATGTCCGGCGACTATTTGAGAATCAGTCTTGATGACGACACGTGCCGCTCCTAGCGCGTGCGCCTTGCGGAGACCCAAAAGGACTCCTTCGTATTCGGCGATGTTGTTGGTAGCCTTGAAGTTCAGTCGAGCGGAATACAGGGCCTGTTGGCCGGAGGGGGAGATGATAACTGCTCTGGCCCCAGCCCCCGAGGCCTGGTAAGCACCGTCCGAATAGACGGTCCAGATTCCCTCGCTTGCTTCCATGCCGGCGCGATCAGAGGCCATCGTCCACTCCGCGACGAAGTCGGCGAGGATTTGGGATTTGATGGCAGTTCGGGCGACGAAGGAGATCCCAAATGGGGCCAACTCCACCGCCCACTACCGATGCGGCCGGTTGCATCCTTGTTTCGAAACATGTCGCCTAGTGGGTAGGCAGTCGGGATGACGACATCATAAGCCAGGAAGTAGTGCCGAAGCTTCCGGGATGCCATGACGAGGGTGTAGGCTACCTTCTCGAGCTCGGAGTACCGAGCCTTAGCTCCGGCGATCGCTTCAGAAACGAAGTAGACGGGGCGTTGAATCAACTTCCCGTCGAGTTTTTTCCTCTTGGACTAGAGCCGCACTTGCCGTGCTGCCGGAGGTAGCGAGGTAGACCAATAAGGGACTGTCGGCCCGGGGTGTGGCGAGGGCCACGAGACCGGAGAGATATTCCTTGATCTGTTCGAAGCAGTCCTGACATTCGGGGGTCCACTCAAAATGCTTAGAACCCTGAAGCGCCTTGAAGATGGGCAAGCTTCGTTCCGCTGATCTTGCTAAAAATCGGCCGAGGGCTGCCAACCGCCTGGCCAGCTTCTGCGCTTGCTTCAAGTTCTGAGGGGGGACATGTTCTGCAATGCATTAACTTGTGTCGGGCTGGCTTCGATGCCTCGGCTGGAAACCAGATACCCGAGCAGCTTCCCTGCACGTGCTCCGAAGACACATTTCTCTGGGTTGAGTCGGATTCCACACCGCCAAAGGCTGTCAAAAGTCTCAATTATATCCGAGCCGTGATGGTTTGGTGGTACTTTTGATGATGATGTCGTCCATGTATGCTTCCACGTTACGCCCCATCTGATGACACAAAGCTTGGAGATCAATCTTGAAAAGGTAGCCCCGGCATTGCGGAGGCCGAAGGGCATCCGGACGTAACAGAATACTCCCGCGGGGGTGACAAAGCTTGTTTTGACTTGGTCTTCGGGTTTTAACCAGATCTGGTGATAGCTGGAATAAGCATCGAGGAAACTGAGGAGCTCCGCTCCGGCTGTAGAATCGACTAGCTGGTCAATGCGGGGCATAGGGTAGGGGTCACGGGGGCAAGCTTTATTCAGAGAAGTAAGTTGATACACATGCGCCACTTTCCAGATGTTTTCTTCTGGACAAACACTGGGTTGGACAACCACTCAGTATGATCCACTTCCCGGATGACCCCTGCTCGAAGCAGCTTCTTTGTCTTAGCCTTGGCGAGCTCAGCTAGTTCGAAGGGAAAGCTTCCGGAGCCCCTGGCGGGACCGGCCGAGCCTTCGGGTCGACCGCCAACGAGTGCTCAATGATTGAGCGGTCGACGCCGGTAAGGTCTTCGTCGGACTATGCGAAGATGTCGAGGTTGCCGCGGATGATGCCCTCGAGCTGCGCCGATACCTCCGGCTCCAGACCCCCTCCAAACTTGATCGGGTACTCCTTCCCGTCTTGGATTAAGATCTTTGTAATGACCTCCCCCTCCGGGAGAGATTTTGCTGGGCGGCCCTTCTGCCCGGGGTCCCGCCTCCAAGGAGGCTAGCTCCTTCGGCGCCTTCACGGACGCTGTGAATCTGTCGTGGCTCCAATGGCGTTGAGTGACCGTACTCGACCCGGCGGGCTGCGGCCTGGTCACCTAGGATTGACA